>JASPKZ010007837.1:440000-1042500 GCA_030220185.1 Diploptera punctata
CATTGATTTCAAATTCCTTGACGTCCTTCAAAGTTTGGAAATTTATAAAAATAAGGATAAAATCATGAATATTCCATACAGCGTCTCTCTTTTCTTTAATTGAAAGAAACGAGGATTAGTTTTATTATGTTATACTGTTTACTTGTGATTGATTGCGTCATGTGACGTAGTTTATTTTTAACTGAATTTGTTTATTTTTTATCAATTTTGCCTTCAGGCAATATCTGGTCTTGAGAATGACAGCTTGGCTGTGGAAACGTGTTGACCATTCTAAAACATTGATTGGTGAATTGGGCATATTGACTGCATATTTTATTATTATTATGATTATTATTATTATTATTATTATTATTATCATCATCATCATTTTTTTCTTGTCAACTCTATAGTGTTTAGCCTATGTCTGTTATGTATTATTAATCGACATCTAGATAATTCATAATTATTGTTATTGTGTATAATTTAATCTGGAGAAGTGGAAGAGAGGACTTTACGGTCTTAACTGCATCAATAATATAATTAAAAATAAAAATGTTGCTATAATTTATTCTAGGTTAAATTTTGAAAAATAATTATTTATACCAACATTATTTTCGTAAAAATTTAGTTTCTTTGGAAAATTCGTTGGCACGCGGAATTATCTGCTTCGCCATAAATGTAGTCCGATCAACAAAAGTGGAAAAACAAATAGGCCAAGTCTAAGTTTTGTATTTTTTTATTTAACGATGCTCTTTGCCAACTTAGGTTATTAGCGTTGCAATGGTGGGGCATTGCACCGGGGCAATGGTGGACCGTGCGTGGACAAAAGAAAATTTCGAAATGAGACACGTCATCACTAGGTAGGCAGTCCATGGATTCCACCACCTGATATGCAAGAACACAAAATTTCATGAAGCAAATATAGACTGTAAATGTACGCTATGCGAAAAATCGTGTGACCGTTATCACATTGAGCTATGCACAAAAAGAACAAAGACAATGTGTGAATATGCAAATATGTAAATTTAAAATGTATTCTATTTTAATCCTGGCTATTTGGCTGCAATAAAATTATTAAATATATCTATACGTGAAAATATCGAACATGTTTGCTCACCGTAAAAATACAACCGTCAAGAAATGCGGACATGGGTTCAACTGGGGTTTAATTTTCCGGAGATCAAATAGTCCCCCATTCGGATCTCCGGGCGGGGACTACTTCAGGGAACCAATGCCAAAGGCTCAAACACAGGGACGTGTTCTTAGGGACATGGAATGTTAGGACTTTATAGAATAGCGGGGCACTAGAGATATTAACGCGGGAATTAGATAAATCGTCCGTGGATATAGCCGCTTTACAGGAAGATAGGTGGCCAGGAGACGGTAGTCAGGAATCAGGAAGCTTTGCATTATACTATGAGGGTGCAGAAAGACCTGCATTTGTAACGGGTTTTTTAGTCAGGGAAAGGATTCTATGCGCTATCCGAGATATTAGGTTTGTTAGTGATAGGATATCATACATAATTCTAAAGGGTAAACGACGTGATTTTATAATTGTCAATGTACATGCCACCACAGAAGATAAAGATGACAAGATCAAGGATGAGTTCTATGAAGAATTAGAATGCTTATTTCATAGCCTTTCACGATATCATATGAAAATTATCTTAGGAGATTTTAATGCAAAAGTGGGGCGGGAAGATATATTCAAACCAACAATAGGCAAATTCAGTTTCCATGAAGATAATAACGACAATGGGGTTAGATTAGTCACATTTGCCACATCAAAGAATCTCATTGTTAAGAGCACAACATTTTAGCATAATGATATTCATAAATACACCTGGGCGTGCCCAGATGGAGAAACTGGGAAACAGATTGATCATGTATTAGTGGATAAACACTGGCACTGTAGCATCATCGATGTTAGATCAGTTAGAGGGACAGACTGCAATTCGGATCATCATCTGGTCAGAGTGAAAATCAGACAACGGCTATCGCTTATGAGAGGAACAAACGCTAAAGATGATTCTGTAAAATATGAATTAAAAAAACTTGAAAAATCATGAAATGCGGCAAGAATACCAAATCAAAATTGCTAATAGATTTGAAGTACTGGAATCTTCAGATGACAATGTGGCAAACCAAGAAGAAACTGATATAAATAAAGGATGGGAGGCTATAAGAGATACTATTAAATTGTCAGCATCAGAAAGCATAGGTTGTTTAAAAAAGAGGCAAAACAAGAAATGGTTTGATGAGGAATTGCCGACATTGTAAATAAAAGAAAGCTAGCAAAAATGAAATGGTTACACGAGCCAAATGAGGTAAATTTAGAGCAATTGGGTACTATTAGACGGGAAACCACCCAGTTACTAAAGAGTAAAAAGAGGGAATATTTGAGAGAGAAGATTAATGATATTGAAATGAATGGAATAAATAGGAACATTAGAGAATTATATCAGGGAATTAGAATAGAGAAGAAAGGATTTCAGGCTAGAACAAACATAATTCGGAATGAAAATGGGGATATGATTGCAGATTCCAGGAGTATATTAAAAAGTTACTTTAATCAGCTATTAAATGTACATACAGAACAGGACACTGAGGAGGATAATTTACAGACAGCAGAAATGCTAGTCGCAGAGCCAAGTGAATTAGAGGTTGAAATGGCCACTGAAAAATTGAAGATATATAAAGCATCATGTTCAGATTAGATCCCAGCAGAACTGATAAAATCAGGGGGAGAAAAATTGATGGACAAGATACGCTGGTGGCTTAGTATGATTTGGGAAAAAGAAGTTCTTCCAGATGAATGGAAGGAATCAATTATCGTACCAATTTATAAGAAAGGAGATAAAACTGACTGCAACAACTACAGGGGAATCTCATTACTTTCAACTTCGTACAAAATTCTAACAAATATATTAGTAAGCAGACTTACTCCCTATATTGATGACATTCTAGGAGATCATCAATGTGCATTTAGAAGAAACAGGTCTACAACAGATCAGATTTTTAGTATAAGACAGATTTTAGAAAATAAATGGGAATATAATGGTACTGTACATCAACTATATGTAGACTTCAAAAAAGCATATGATTCAATTAAGAGGGAGAAGTTATATAGTATCCTGCTGGATTTCGGAATTCCTAAAAAGTTAGTTAGACTTGCACGATTGTGTCTAAATGGCACAAAGAGTAGGGTGCGTGTAGGCAAACAGTTTTCGGATACTTTTTAAATCCAGAATGGGTTGAAGCAACGAGATGCACTATCTCCTCTGCTATTTAATTTTGTACTAGAGCATGCCATTAAATCTTTAGAGAATGAGGAAGGCTTACAACTGAATGGTATTAATAAGCTGTTAGTTTATGCTGATGATATAGTACTATGGGCCGATAGCGATGAGATACTGAAGGACAACACGCACACACTAATGAATAACACTAAGAAATTAGGATTGGAAGTAAATATCAATAAAACTAAATATATGGTCACACGTAGAAATTCATTATATAATGGAAATGGACAGCTAATGGCAAATACGGAAATTTTGAGGAAGTGGCTGAATTCAAATACCTAGGAACAGTAATCACAAATAGGAATGAGATGCACAAAGAAATTAAACATAGGCTCAATTCTGGAAATGCGTGCTATTATGCATTGCAGAGACTCTTGATGTCCCAACTCCTTTCAAAAAACGTTAAACTGAAAATATATAAAACTATTATTCTACCAGTTATATTATATGGATGCGAAACATGGACTCTTACTTTAAAGGAGGAAATGAGATTACGAGTATTTGAGAATAAAGTTCTTAGGAAAATTTTTGGACCAAAGAGAGATGAAGAGACGGGTGAATGGAGAAGACTAAATAACAATGAACTACATGGTCTTTATAGGAAGCCAGATATAATAGGAACAGTTAAGTCTCGTAGACTGCGATGGGCAGGACATGTTGCACGTATAGGGAATGAAAGACTAGCATGGAAGCTTCTTTTCGGAAAGCCAGAGGGAAAATGCCCAGTTGGTAGACCAAGAATGAGGTGGGAGAATAACATTAACTATTATTTGAGGGAAGTAGATTATACAGGGAATGATTGGAAATCATTAGCTCAGGATAGGGATGTATGGAGAGCTTATGTCCGCGCGGTCATGAACCTACCGGTTTGATAGTGACAGTGAGTAAGTTAGTAAGTTTGTTCAGAGGTCTCTTATTTCAGGTTTGAGATTCTTTTCCGTTCCGTAAGAGATGGGATCTGGGCTTTATTTCCCTCCGAAGGATAGCATACTGTGGATTGTTACATCCTCAAACCTCCATTTACCTCAAGTGTTTGAACCCGTGAACTTCTGAAAAGAATATTGCATTATGACCACTAATCCATCAGATCCAACAGGAATTCCTTGCGTCCATCTTCCCATGAGACTTTATGGAATATCGATGGGGCGCCTTTACTTTTCCCCTGCCCTTCATCAACTCAATTTTGGGTACTAAGGAAGAGATAGGAACGTATACAGCCATGCGATGTTCTAGAAACAGTGTGAACAACATGTGTAATTTGGCAGATACCTTGGCTTACGCACAAATAGTGAAAAGGAAGCCTACTACGGTCGGATTCCAACGACATACCGTTTTTTTTATTTTATATTTTTAATTTAAAGCAAATAACATTTATATGAGTCTTCTGATGAAAATTTAATTATTTTATTTTGTATTAAAAGTCTTAATGATCATTATTGTACATTTTTGGTCATATTTCTTCCAATTTTTGTTACTAAGTCATATTTTAGTCATATTTCCGGGACTTGTATAAGTCTTCAGTCGAGTTTAAAATGCAACAGAATGTATCTAAATCGCATATTGTATAGTCACTTGTTTGAAGATCACTTTTAATTTTGGATAGGCCTATTTCTTGAAAGACAGTCCTCGGTTTCACTGTGTGGGGCAAAGTTGGAAAACGTTTATGAATTAACAATTAGTATAAAATGTAAAAAATGCATTAAATTATAAAATTATAGGTTTATTTTTTTGTATTTTCTGGGTCATATTTAAGCACTATTTAGGGCTCAACTGCACTTCTACTAGCGCTTGATTCTTCAGTTATATTGTTGTAAACTATAGCTCTTCTTCTGTATTTGCTAACATTATTTAATATTTTAAACTTTTTCAAACAATTTTTATAACATTATCAGACAATTTTGAAGTATTTATTTAAATATACAAATCACAATATTATGACACTGTTAGACAATATTGTGATGAAGTTATATTGTTGTAAACTATAGCTCTTCTTCTGTATTTGCTAACATTATTTAATATTTTAAACTTTTTCAAACAATTTTTATAACATTATCAGACAATTTTGAAGTATTTATTTAAATATACAAATCACAATATCATGACACTGTTAGACAATATTGTGATGCTAACTGCTATTTTCTCCACAGAGTATATTACTTAGTCTATGGTTTTTCTATCGCTGTTTTGGGTCCTCGCTGGTTGGATCAGCGTTAAGGAGTGATAAGTAAGTGTACACCCATTTTAATAAACGTTTGGTAATATCACCGATCAAAGCTGGTGTTCCCCAAGGATCTGCACTGGCACCTACTCTATACAACATTTACACATCAGACCTTCCAACTTCAATACACACTAAAATAGCACAATATGCAGACGACACAGCTATATACTGCACACACAACGACATTCATCACACTACTAAAAAATTCAGTTACACATAAACAAGATCAGCAACTGGTTCTCCAAATGGAGAATCAGACTAAACGCTGAAAAAACACTAGCAATCACATTCACAAGAAGAAGACCAAATCTACCTCCACTACATATAAACAACATAAACATTGAATATAAATACTCAGTAAAATATTTAGGAACCACTCTTGACAAAAAACTAACATTCCAACAACATATCAAACAACTCAAAACTAAAGCACTAACAAGAATTTCTCACATCTTTCCCATACTTACATCACGCACACTTTCATTAAAACACAAAAGTAAATCTATACAAAGCACTTATCAGACCGATCAGTCCAGCCTGGGGACACGCAGCTGCTTCATACATTAAAAATCTACAAATAGTCCAAAATAAAGCCTTAAGAATCATATTACACGCAGACCGTCAAACCCAGATTCCGCTATTACACGACATCACAGAGATCTCCTACATAATAGATCACATTAAACACCTATCACGCAAACAGAAAGACACAATTGTAACACACAACAACAGACTAGTACATGCCATTGGCAACACACAAGTTCACACTACACTACAATACAGAACACCTATGCATATCACACTTTAATTACATAATACACTATAGAACACATCAAGAATTTAAGACCGAGATACTTATGCTTCTTACTTGCGTCTGAATATTCCTCGTCGTTAATAAATCAACTAACACAAAATAAATGAACACTTAAATAATTTAATACATTACAAACAAGTCACTACAAGATAAACGCAGAGAGAGGAATACTCTCTTTTGTCATCAAACAAAATTTAAATAAAACTTCATTACAAGCACTCAAATTTCTGGGTCAAGACCTTCAAAAGGTCGGTACCATTCAAACATATAAATATTCGCTACTAGGTAATATCAATTTTATTAATGCATTTTTTTAAACATAGATTTGGGGATTTATTGCAAATATTGGTCATTTATATTTCATAGCGACGGATAATAATCGAGGATGATAATCGATATGTGGTTCGATTGTGGGTTATCGCTGGCTCTATAAACTCTGGTGCTTGCGCACTATTGTTCTATAGAACTTTGAAAATATTTCACGCTAGTTTAAGTGCAGTTTTTCCCTATATATATATATATATATATATATATATATATAATTCTTATTTTTTGGTCATAGAAATCTATACCTTCCGGCATAATAATAAATAACTGCCACTATGGAACCCGGAGGTTTATCGCGCCGCGAGAGCATAACCTCTCATAGATACTTCTGGTAGAAAATAGAGGGAAAGCGCCCGATGTAAACCAAGATTGAGGTGGAAGAACAATATTAACAATGTTTTATGATAGATGAATATATTATACAGGGGATTATTAGTAAATATTTGCTCAGGATAGGGATGTATCAAGATTTTACGTCCGAGGAGAGTAACCTCCGGTTTCGATAGATAGTTATGGATGAGATGGAGAATGTCTAGGGGTATATGGGATGATGGCAATCGGGTGGATATTAGGGAACTGGATATTGTAGAATAGACACAATTGGCTAAGATTACGAAACCGTAAAGGACTTTAGAGAATGCAGCTGCGTGTTCCAGTAGCGCAGCGAACCAACAGGTGTGGAGAAACAGGAATCTAAGACGAGGAACACATTGCAAAGCTTATCAAATAATAGTGTAGAAGTACTCATGTCCGGCGCAATGTCAAGTGAAAGGTTGACATGGGATGGAATCCCTATGATTGAATGTGTGTTATATACACGGATGACAGCTATGTCTCTGGCATAATCACAGGAGCAGACGAATTGAAATGGAATAAAACAGTTGATATGAGCGTGAAGGAGTGACAGAAGGAAGTATATTACAGCGGAAAAATAGGAGAAAATACGATAAAAATCTGCCCTATCTCCAATTCCTTCACCATGATCTCTATATGGACTGAGAGAGACACACAGAGCGTATAACGGGTCCGAGCTGAGTATTCAGTGTTTATTTATTTATCTTGGTATAGTTACGTCCACTCGCGCAAGACAAACACGTGTTATACAGGGTGGACCGCTCGAATGGACCTAATTTCAATTGCTTGTTACTGGCAAACGGTTGAAGATAGAAACTTAAAACAACGTTCATATTACAGAAAAACTCACCAAGTTTTGATATCCAGATCACCACATCTCTATATGAGCCCCAGCAGTCACTGTGACGATATCAAAGCGATGAACATTTCTTGCCAAGTACGTTGGAGTATGTCTTCTGGAATGTTCTCAATAGCCTCTATGATGCGCTCACGAAGATCACGAAGGTCTTTGACTGGGGTGGTGTAAACTTTATCTTTGACATAGCCCCAAGAAAGAAATCCAGTGGTGTTAAATCGGGAGATCTCGGGGGCCACGCGATTGGTCCTCCCCTACCAATCCAACGGCCAGGGAAAATGTCCAAAGTCGTACGAACTTCATTGGACCAGTGGGGAGGAGCACCATCTTGCTGGAAAACGATGTTAGGCTGCAGTTGTTCAATTTGTGGAAAGAAGAACTGCTCCAGCATGTCAAGATATGTGGTACCACGAACAGTTTTCTCGGCGAAGAAAAACGGTCCAATGACCTTATTATGTGACAAACTGCACCAAACATTCATCTTCGGACTATCACGAACATGCTCTTGAATAGCGTGAGGATTCTCCGATCCCCAGATCCGCACATTATGCCGGTTTACCTTGCCTGACAAATGGAAAGTGGCTTCGTCCGAGAAGAAAATCTTGGTCATGAAGTCAGGATCAGCGCCGAGACGGTCCAGCATCGTATTGGCGAATTCCACTCGTTTCGGCATGTCATTCGGCTCCAGACGTTGCACTAACTGCACTTTATATGCGTGCAGTTTGAGGCGTTTGTGGACAATCCGTTGTAATGTCGATTTTGGTATTTGAAGTTCCCGCGAAGCTCTTCTTAATGACTTCCGGGGCTTCGCTCAAATGCGGCTTGAACATTTGCTACCATTTCATCGGATGCTCTGCGACCACCACCATGCTTCTTCAACACAGATCCTGTAGCTAATAATGTATCACGCCACTTCTTTATGTTTCTAGCAGTTGGAGCATCACGGTTAAACACACGCCGGAACTCCCTTTGAACTCTAATGATTGATTTAAACTCCGCATACCACAAAACAGCTTGCGCTTTCATCTGCGGAGTCGCAATTTTCACAAACAATTAAATCTAAGAACGAGAAACGTATCTTTGTGCCACCTACCGACAGGATTCGAAACTTGGTGAGTTTTTCTGTACTATGAACGTTGTTTTAAGTTTCTATCTTCAACCGTTTGCCAGTAACAAGCAATTGAAATTAGGTCCATTCGAGCGGTCCACCCTGTATTTTAACTCTGTGGGAGACAGAATCTAACCGGCTGCTGGTATCAAGTGTCAAACACGGAGGACTTAGACCAGCCTCGTGGGCTAGTGGTCAGCGTTTCTAGCTACAGTTCGAGAGGTCTCTGGTTCGATTCCCGTCATAGGAATTTTTCCTCAAAGGGAATTATTCCAGCGGTTATCTATGGTCTGGAATTTAGTTAAGTTTAGGTTAAGGACCTTCCTGCCACTTCATTAACATTTATCACGCACCATATCATCGAGGTAAATTAATTAAAATTCAGCCAATGCCAGGGGAGAAAGCCAGAAATGTAACCTAGTGGCATTGGGCAAAAAAAATAGTAAAGAGTTGACACGTGTGTTCCACAGACGTTATAGGCCTAGTTAGTTTTCTAAGCTGGAACCGTTATTTATTGCAATTCGCGAAATTCTTTATAGCACACAATAGCGTTGTTAAGGCGATACGCTACAAGTCGGAAGGTAGCGGGTTCAAGTCCCGAACGGGTCACGATTACAAACTGGCCTGCACCCTGTATTGACAACATGGCCCTGGGGTTTCGGTTGTATCTCTTACTAAAATGAGTATGAGAACAAGTAAAGCCGGTCATCACTTAGGGCTGATATATCGTCCTGAATGCTTATAACAGTGGGAGTCTTAACCTCTTACTACAGCAAAGGCCTCCTAAGGCCTGTAGTGGGACTACTTTACCTTCAACCAAATTCTTCGGAATGCTGCGCGGTGCCATACTGGACGAAATTCTATAAGAAAATATTTCTATTCTCTCATGGAAATAAATGCATGTGACATAGCTCAGCAGGAAGGCATGCTGCCGCTCGACTACGGCACCTGACCACGTTATGAAAATAATTATATAATTGGATAATAAAGAATGAGGTGGGAGAATAACATTATCCATAATATGAGGGAAGTAGATTATACAAGGAATGCTTGGTAAACATTAGCTCAGGATAGTGATGTATGGAGAGCTTACGTCCGCGCGGCCATGAACCTACTGGTTCGATAGAGCCAGTGAGTTAGTTAGTTATTGGGTAATAAAGTATTGTCCCCAAGTTGGACAGTGATGCTCCCTTGCACGAATTCCTTACGAAACCAAGCTAATTTAGTGGCGCTTATTTCCCTCTATATGTCAGCGAATGACAAAAGCTTGTCCTATTGCCTCAATGAGACCCTAGTAGGTATCTAAGCGATTGGTTTGATGGGAAAGACCAATTAAATTTTGCTCAGAGGCTTTAATTTAGGTTTCAGGTTCTCTTACAAGCCCGAAAATATTCAGACTCCGGACCCTGGCTGAAAGTCCTTCGCGGAGGACTTGTCCCTAATCACAAAAACCTCCATTAACAGACATAAAAATCGAAGGAACAGAATAAAGGCAAATAGACCCTAATTATATATATATATATATATATATATATATTACATGAAAATAAAAATAAATGCATGAACCGGGATTTGAAACCAGGACCTCTAACTTGATACCCTAATGCGCTAACACCTACACTATCCAGGCATCCCAGCACAAACATTTATTTTTCCTTTATATACTATATATTGTCTATCATGAGAGGTCTCACTGCCTCTCGTGGCTTTCATAACAAGTTAGAAAATTAAAGATAACACACAACAACAAATTTGAGCTTTTTATCGCTCGCAGAAATGAAAGTAGGTGATTTTAGTTAATTAGCATGCGCTGATTTCGAATTTGAAGTCCGTTTTTCTCTATCATCTAACAGTTTTTTTGCGAGGACGTGTTGAACGTTTTTCGTTATATTTAGCATATTATTGTTTATCTGCACTTAGTTTCAATTTTTTGTAATAATATTGCTAGAAACAATTGATCTATGTAAAACAAAATCATATAAGATCCAAAAAGTTAAAATATTTTTTCTAAGAAGGATAAATAAGTAGTTACGTTAAAACACATGCTTAAATTGTAGCAAAATCTCACCTTTCAAAACTTCTTCCTGGATGACTTATGCCGATAAGATGGCTCCGAAACGCCTGTGATAAGTTGCCAGCAGTAATCAGCAAGCATGTTTGTCACTGATTTCCCTTTATAACGCCTTTCTTAGGAAAAATTTTTGACCAAAGAGAGATGAACGGACAGGTGAATGGAGAAGACTACATAACAATGAACTACATGGTCTTTATAGGAAGAGCCAGATATAATAAGAACAGTTAAGTCTCGTAGACTGCGATGGGCAATGAAAGACTTGCATGGAAGCTTCTTGTAGGAAAGCCAGAGGGAAAACGCCCAGTTGGTAGGCCAAGAACGAGGTGGGAGAATAACATTAACTATGATTTGAGGGAGATAGATTGTACAGGGAGTGATTGGAAAGCATTAGCTCAGGATAGGGATGTACGGAGAGCTTATGTCCGCGCGGCCATGAACCTGCGGGTTCGATAGTGCCAGTGAGTAAGTAAGTAAGTAAGTAAGTAAGTAACGCTTTTCCATTTCTAAAATGTCTTCGTGGAACCTTTCGCCATGTTCATCACTGACGTCACCCAAGTTCGGTGAAGAATCACTATGTTTAACAGGTCGCATGGCTGACTGCAAATTTGGATACTGAAGAGAATGCTTATTTTTTTAAGCGAAACCAATATATTGACCTTACAGAAATAAGTCAGTGATGTGGTCCGTAGGTTCCCTCCACAACATTGGAATGGCAAATGGCATGCATGAATGCGATCCTTTTAACCACCCTATTAAAATCCTTTGGCAGTTTGTACAGCAAATATTGGGGGCCCAATATTTATCACTATCTCCAAATTTACTATAGTTCCCGAAATATAATTTGTACGCCTTTATAACTAGTTCTGCGCTGAGATTTTGTACAATACTCTCCACATTCGTAACAAAATAAATTAGGAGAATTCTTACAGCGGCGAGACATTGCAAAATTATAAAAAACACTAAATCTTACGTATTAAAATATATTATAATAGATTGTTTTAATTCAATTTCTTTATAATGATACACAATAATGCACATATCGACACTTCACTAACACAATGATGTAAGACGAACTGCACAGAACGAGGTATTACAAGCCATTACTTCACGTATTTGACAGTGGCAATCAGGAAATGGTGTATACCTGTGTGTGTATTCCTGAGGGTTTAACAAATAAAACCACGCAAAAGAAAAATAAGGGTGACCAGTTTGAGAGACAATAGCGCCTGCGACTCTCACGGAAACGATCACTTCTGCTAAAGGTTGTCGTCGAAATATCTGACTCCGGTTAGGTGATTGGAAAAAACTAATATCATTTTCGTCCTCTGCGAGTCCGAAAACATAGTTATTGATACATTTCGAGCCTGAGAGTAATTCTTTGTTGTTGTGTGTAATTTTTACTTTATAGCGGTGACGATTCATTTTTTTTTTGATTTTATAAATACATTTTTCTATATTTAGCAATGAAGGCCCAACATGGCATGAAAGAAAAATAAATGCCTAAACCGGGATTTGATCTAATGACCTCTACTAACTTTATACGTTAGTGCACTACCACCTACGCTATCCATGCATCCTAGCACAAACATTTATTTTCCTTTATATATATATATATATATATATATATATATATATATATATATATATATATATATATACACACATATACATAGGGACACGCCGTAGCGTTGTTAATTAAGGGAATATACAAGTGCAGGTGAGGTTAGAATTTTTAAATTGACCTAAATCCTCTGGCGGCATCACGACCCTGGGGTCGACTTAGCCTCTAACGGAAGAGAGTGCCAGACCTTGTTCTGGTGACAAAGGCAGCCGTCAAGCAGGGCTGACAACCAGGCTGACATATTGAGCCGATCTTCTATAAAGATGAAACCTTATTCTCCCACTATCTCAAGGCCTGTAGTGTGACCCTTTACTTTTACTGTATTATATGTTAGCTTGAAATATTCATCGAATCATAAAGCGCATCCCACCAAAAGACAGAATAACATCAAATGTTCTTCTACCTCGATTATATTATTGTTG
This sequence comes from Diploptera punctata, assembly GCA_030220185.1. Lineage (NCBI taxonomy): Eukaryota > Metazoa > Arthropoda > Insecta > Blattodea > Blaberidae > Diploptera > Diploptera punctata. The sequence continues at coordinate 453,079 of JASPKZ010007837.1, forward strand.
ATCCTACAAGAAAACAGGAAGGTCAAGGAAAATGTGGTTTTAGGCTTTGATGGAGGATGTGAAGAGGGATTTACAAGACGGTAAGAGAAGGTCAGATCAGAGGAGAGGCTTACACCCAACGCTTGGCCACTAAGCCAATGAAAGAAGTATAAGAAGAATACGAAGAAGAAATAGTAAACGTAAAATATCAGTGTCACTAACAAAAAAAAAGAGGAAACACTATTTTTGTCACATAAATAACGTTGTTCTTTACCTCCTCTCTCATTCATAAAAATGTAAAACATTTTGAAACACGTTATATAATAAAACACTTGATTACGTAATCAGTGTAATATACATGTCATATTTATATTCAGTTTACATAACATTTTGGAAACATAATTTTTCAAAGTGAATTCTATAGTAAGGTTCTCTATTTTCCGCACTTCTAATTCATAACACCTTTCTTTGGATTCTTTTGAAAATATTAATTTTTATTCTTTCCATTACAGAAGATAGTTATTTTGCTAAAAATGTGTATAAAAGGCAAATTTATCCAACAACACTATGAAGTTGGCTGAAACTTGGTGTGGAAACAAGACAACTGATATGTGTGGTCACAACAACATAATCATGCTGCTTGCTTTGTCGAGAAAATAGAACCGAGTGACTGATTTTCGAGGGAGGACAAATATCGGAATCACCAAGTGTTACTGGAGCACTTCTAATTTTATTTCTGTTATTAACCTAAATATTATTATCGATAAATCTACAACATAGTGAAGCATGTTACAATATTTGTATATGTTCAATTATGTTTCAGGTTGAAATCATATGGAAAAACAAGAAACTAATTTCCATTATGAAAAACTTTGTAAGTACCGTTCATGGAACAGACTGAGAGGGGCAGGGCATATGGTACGAATGGGGAATAAAATAGGGACATGAACGCTTATTGTAGGAAAACCAGAGGGAAAACGCCCAGTTGGTAGACCAAGAATGAGGTGAGATAAAAACATTATGATTTGAGAGAAGTAGATTATACAGGGGATGTTTGGAAAACATTAGCTAAGGATTGGGATGTATGGAGAGCTCATATCCGCGCAGACATGAACCTACGGGTTCGATAGTGCCAGTGAGTTAGTTAGTTAGTTAGTTAGTAGTGTTTGAGATAATATTCTGAAGGTCCCATATTTAAACCCCAGTTTCAACCAATCTGATTTCTTTCCTTGCAACAATGTGCAGTGGTTAACAGAATTACGCCGCTATCTGTATTATAAGAGTGGCGGCTGGTAAGCTGGAAAGCTCACAAGGTTACAAGGAGATTTAGAGTGATCGCCACAAGACTAGATCCTAACAGCGCGCGTTTCAAACTTATTTGAAGTCTCATTAAGTTATTTTATTATACAGGGTGTAAGGGGTTGTCTTCATGATGCCGGACGCACTCTCTGGCGAAACGTCGGGGAACTTCAAGTCTCAAGACCACGACCAACAGTCCGGAAATCTTCCACAAGATCATCAAACTGAATTATGCGTTTTTTAAATTTCTTTATGGCATGCAATACCAAAAATATTAATCACTTAAAATATAATATACAGAACGAAGAAAACTATATTTAAAGTTCTGTTGCAAAGCATTTTATTATATGGGTCTGAAACATGGAACCATAAGTGGACAAGCTGTTAGCTGTAGAAATGGATTTTTGAAGGCGATCGACAAGAATTTAAAGAAGGGATAAAGTCAGAAACAGCAAAATAAGGGAAATTACGCAAGTTAAAAAAAAAAGAATTAGAAAAAACGTTTAAAATGGTATGGACTCCTCGTAAGAATATAAGAAGATAGAATACAAAATAAGATCCTTGATTGGAGGCTAATAGAAGAAGTGGAAGAGGCAGACCTAGAGAACGTTGGATAGATGGAGTGAGGAGAAGTATGGAAGCTGGAGATTTGATGAAAGAAGATGCTTCAGACAGTAACCTCTGGCGACAAATCACTTTGGGATTTAAGGAGAAACACCGTATTGTGGATTATTCCGAATTAAAAATGACTAACACATACTTTACATTGAAGATAATTATAGTGATTTTAGGTTACTTTGAGCTCAACTTCATTTCTCACATATTTGCAAAAAAATCATCATATATATTTCTGTGAGGTAATTATTCACATATTGCAACAATAAATTGTGTGTATGTGCCTTTTTATTTTATTTTATTTTCTGTTTGTATTTATAGTGGCAACGATTCTCCAAAATATTAATCACATAAATTAATGCAAGAAAAATTATTTCTTAGTTTAAAGTATTTGAAAACAAGATGCTGGGCTGAATATTCGATCGTATAAGGCATCGTTTCCCAACCTTGTTGTTCGAAAAATGTTCAAGGGATTCGCCAAAACTTTTCAATAATGGCAGGTTTCAAGATTACGCCTATGTAGTTTCCTTTATTTCTGTGGCATTGCCATAATAAAATAATAATAATAATAATAATAATAATAATAATAATAATAATAATAATAATAATAATTTTATTTATTTATATACAGATTTTCACTGTTTACACATCGTTCTGTGCCTGAAGTTTTATTTTCCTTCTCCACTGGCCTCTATCCATTCACTCAATGTCTTCTAGTCCTCTTGTTCTCGTTCCAGTTCTTATTTCTTGCATCCACTTGTCTCGAGGTCTTCCTTTCCATCTTTTTCCAGGTGGCCAATTCCAATGTTTTTCTGGGTAACCTTTCTTCTTTCATTCGGCGTACATGCCCAAACAAATTAATTATTTATATCTTATATAAACGGGAAACTACCACACCTATAATTCCCTAGTTAAGCTGCAAAGCATAGCATGAAAATGCTATGATTGCAGTGAAAGACCTGACCTCGGGCAGAATTATTATGTAATGGAATATCTTATATAATCTACAATTGAATATCTATTATTCATTTTTTTTCGTATGACAGTATTTCTTACATTTTTTTATTCTAATTTTGAACATCTTACTGCTCTCATTATTATTAATATTATTAATATTATTATTATTATTATTATTATTATTATTATTATTATATTATTTTCTTGGAATTCAATTTTATATATGTCAACTGTATATGCATATTTAAAACTCTGTGGTTCACCCAACTCAAATCGTTGTGGAAACGTTTCGCGATTCAATAAGGGTTGGGAACCGCTGCTATAAGGGATAAGAATGGAGGGAGCTTGAACATTCGTTTATATAAATATATATAAAAGAGGCTTATTAAAACTTGTTCACTATGTGTGAAAGAACGCCCCCTCATACCCTCATGCAGGTACACTCCCAATGAAAGAACACATCTGACAAGTGTGTAGCAGTGTTTTACCTTGTCAACCTATCCGGTGCAGGGTTGGATAGGAGGGCCTACTGAGTACTGTTTGACGGCCCTGGTGTAGATGGATTCATTAAAAATTTGATAGTTTCCGTTGTAAATAAAGTGTTCGTGAAATAAAGCATTTCAACATTCCAACTTATATCATCATCGTCACTCCGACTTCATAATTCTTCAGCCCTATGTTTACTAGGTCTTCCGACGTCACGTCTTCCTCTTGCTTGATAATAACTTCTAGCTAACAATGGATACCTCTCCTTACTCTTTCCATTCATGTGACTCTCTCCCACTTTTGTCTTTATATGAAGGGCTTAGGGCAATAACATGATAAGCCACATGTTGTTTTTCTGAGATATAAGGATTTTAATGTTACAAAAAATTATAAATACTAATTGTGCCTTATTGTTGTTAATACATTGTGTGTCTATATGTTTTAACTAATCACTGGCGCACTTACAAATTATTTTATGGATATTTCAATACATTTCTTAACAGAATGTGGCTTATCATGTTACTGCCCTAAGCCCGTCAAGTCATGACTTTATCCAATAAAGGCTGTATGAATGGAATGATAACAGAGGCCAGTAGATTCCATGCCCAAGATGTGATCGAAATTGAGAAGAAGATGGGCTAAATACATGCATTTTTTTCTTTTGTTTGAATTTTATAATAATAATAATAATAATAATACTTTATTTATTCTGGCAGAGTTAAGGCCATAAGGCCCTCTCTTCCACTCAACCAGCACAAATACAAATAAATATTCGACAAATATAGATATACACTGTACTAATTATAAACAGTTAAAGATACAATAAATGTAGCAATGTAAATGTCATGTACAAACAACATTTCATAGGGTAATAACAATAATGATACGATAATAATAATAGTAATAATAATAATAATAATAATAATAATATAAATATGATACATTATACGGGAAACACCAATTAATATATATATCTTACACTGGATAATAATGAAGTCGAGTTTAGAGCAGATATAAATTTTGATTTCTTTTAAAAGATGCCAATGTCCGGCAGCCCCTTATTTCTTGTGGTAGGGAATTCCAGTTGCGAGAAGTGGAGATGGTATATGACATGGAGTGATGTGATGTCCTATGTTGCGGTATATTAAGTAAGAGACTATGTTGTGATCTTGTGTTTAAGTTATGGTTTGAGGATAGATACTGGAAACGGGATGATAAATAATTGGGAATCGAGGTATGTAGGATCTTAAATAGGAGAATAAGACAGTGCGATTTTCTTCTCTCTTTTAGATGTAGCCATGACAATTCGTGGAATAATGGAGAAATGTGATCGTATTTTCGAACATTAAATATGAATAATTGTAGGCTTTCACGGCCGGCGTCTTGATCCATATTTGGTTCGTCTTCCGGGCTTATAGGCCTATAAGCCCGGAAGACGAACCAAATATGGATTAAATATGAATCTGATACACATATTATGGACACGCTGCAGTTTGTCCGACAATCCGTCACTTATGTCAGTTAGTAGAATGTCACAGTAGTCAAAATGCGGCATCACTAAAGTTTGGATTAAAATTCTTTTAAGAGTTGTAGGAAGAAAATGTTTAAGTCGCTTTAGGGAATGCATTATGGAGAAGATCCTTTTAGATGTTTGTTTTACTTGCTCATGCCATTTTAAATTAGAATCTAAGTAAAATCCCAAGTTTTTAACGACGTCGGTATAAGGAATTTGTTCATTATCTAATATGACAGCCGGCATATTGCCATTGTTTATGAGGTGTAATAGCCTTGGATGTCCGATAATTATTGCTTGCGTTTTGTTTACATTTAGTTTCAGCCCATATTGTCTGGACCATAAAGATTTTAATATAAAATTATAGAATATTCACCTGAAAGGTCCGTCTCCTCAACTTAATTATCATTTAACTGTAGCGCTTTCGGGACTTGTCCCATCATCGGCAGGATTCAAAACTGGTGTTTCACTGAAGATCTGGTAGAGGGGGTTGCATGTATTGGGTTCGTTTTCGTTTATCAGGCTGTCGTTGTGAGCTGCTTTCATGATTTCCATCTCTTCGAGTACGTTTATCTTCGCTGGATTATTTTCTCTGTGCATCACTGTTAGGGTGTTTTCAATATTTAACATGCGATGTCCTTCATGGATAACGTGAATCTTATAAAAGTTGATGTTTGAATTTTCTAGAACAGGCGCCAGTATGTCAGACAGACGAATGGCGAAGACTGCATAAAAGTGAGTTACATGATCTTTATGGAAAACCAGATACATAATAAGATCAGTGTGTCTGCGATGGGCAGGAAATGTGGCATGATGCTTATCCAATCTTACGCTTGAAAGACAAATCAAGCTATAAGAAACGCCAAACTTAGACATTTATACAGCCTAACAGATACAAATACTTCAGAAATCTGGAAAAACTTGAATAGAATGGGAATTGGGAGAAAAGACACACAGGTAGACAAATTACCTGTTTCCCTGGACACATTCAATAATCACTTCACAGGTATAACTACTACTCCAAAGGATAAACAAATCAACCCGACAGAGAACATTTCCACTTCTCATATGTTACAGATTACGACGTAAAGAAAGCCATCATGCGAATAAAACCCAAAGCAGAAGGAACTGACCGTATAAATATTACTTTACTGAATAAAATAATCGAAGCTATACTACCTACTATAACTCGTATTTTTAACTCCTCACTACAAACTTCTACATATCCCTCATTGTGGAAACAAGCCCTCGTACGCCCACTGCCTAAAGTTAAAACGCCCTCAACCCCGAACGACTTTCGACCCATTAGCATTTTACCTACCATTTCAAAAGCTCTGGAACGATTAGTCCATAAACAACTGACTGACTACCTAAATGAACACAACCCTCTAGATCAATTTCAGTCAGGCTTCAAGTCAGGACACAATACAAATACTGCTCTACTAAATATTTGCGAAGACATACGCGAAGCTGCTGATAATCGAAAACTTACCATTCTTACATTGCTGGACTTTAGTAAAGCATTCGACACGGTAGACTTGGACTTATTGTTGCATAAACTTAAAAATCTCTTACTCTCTGATAGTGCCACGAAATGGTTCAATTCCTACCTTCATGAGCGCCAGCAATCTGTTGTAGGAAATCATGCATTATGTTCTTCTTGGTCCTTCCGTAAAGCTGGGGTTCCACAGGGTTCGGTACTTGGACCTTTGCTTTTTTCAATTTACATAAATGACATATCTAACTCCCTAAAGCATTGCAAACATAATTTATTTGCAGACGACATGCAAATCTACATCCACACAGACAAATATTCACTAAATGACGATGTTGCCAAAATTAACGAGGATCTTGACTCACTAATGACTTGGACAGTTAAATATGGACTGCAATTAAATCCTAGAAAGTCACAATCAATCATTATGGGTCACCAGAGACTATTATCTACAATTAACCTAAACACAGTTTCGCATGTGTCACTAAATGGAGTTCAAATCCCTTATAGTGAGACAGTAAAAATTCTAGGAGTATTTATTGACAAAAACTAAATTGGAATACACAAATAAACCATACATGCAAAACAGTCTTCTCAATAATACATTCATTAAATCGTGTACGAAATTGTTTGCCATTCGCCCTTAGGAAAATGTTAGTAGAAACACTTGCAATGCCCCATTTTGATTATTGTGACACTCTTTTTACAGACTTAAATATTATTTCCACTCAAAGACTTAAACGTGTTCATAATTCTTGCGCACGTTTTATTTGTGGTATTCGCAAATTTGACCATGTTACACCGTCCCTGGAACAATTTATCGTGGTTTCGTCTAAGAGATCGTTAGAACTGTCCATTCCCTATCCCTTCTCTATAAAATACTTCACACATCATCGCCTAATTATTTATATCGCCGCTTCATCAGACTATCCGGACACACATAATCTTGACACTCGATCCCATCAGCACATTGTCCTTTATATCCCGCCTCATCACACTGTATATTATTCATTATCTTGTACGGTGTCACTTACCTAAACATGGAATTCCCTTCCGTCCTATGTCAGAGACTGTCAAACTATAACATCCTTCAAAAACAAACTAAAGAATTATTTAATAACAAACTAACTTATACACCTCACTGATAGTATTCTTTTAGCAATATTAATATATTTAATTATTTATGTAAATAATATTAAAGAATAACAAATATTTTTATTTGTTTTGTTTTAAATATTGTATAATCGTTAAAATTAGTTTTCTATATTCTCATTATTTTCCTTTGTTTTTTTATATACACTAGACAGGGACAATTTAATATGTCTTGCTTGTATAAATTTTATTATTAGTTTTAGTCTTAATTTTAAGTAATATTAACTGGTTGTATTATAGATCGTAATATATTAGATATTATCTTTTGATCAAATTTTTACTTAGTGTTTAATAGTAGAGTTAATTAAGATTGTTATATTCTGATGTAATATATGTTTGTCCTGGTGAGTGGAAGAGAAGGCCACATGGCCTTGACTCCACCAGGCTAAATAAATCTAATCTAATCTAAAAGTTACGGGGTTTTGATCGATGTATAATTGCCTTCTCCGAGACGATTGTTTGTAACATAGCAACGACTGTATGGTTAAAAATTTCGGATGAATCATTCTAGAATGTGGATTGGAAAATATTATCTCAAGTTAGCGATATATGGAAGTTAGGTAAGTTTAAATACATTCATTACACTAATAATTAATTTTAGAATAAATATACTTGTTACTAGACACTGGAAAATAAATTAAACACAGGCTTAATTCTTAAAATGCGTGCTATTATACATTACAGGGACTCTTGTCATCCCAACTTCTCTCAAAAAACTTTAAATTGAAAATATATAAAACTGTATTATACCAGTTATATTATATGGATGCGAAACATGAACTCTTACTTTAAGGGAGAAAAGGAGATTACGAGTATTTGGGAATAAAATTCTTAGGAAAATTTTTGGACCAAACAGATATAAACAGACAGATGCATGAAGAAGACTACATAACAGTGAACTACATGGCCTTTATAAGAAGCCAGATATAATAAGAACAGTTAAGTCCTGTAGATTTCGATGAGCAGGATATGTGGCACGAATGGGGGATTGAAAAACATGCATGGAAGTTTCTTGTAGGAAAACCAGAGGGAATACGACCAGTTGGTTGACCAAGAATGAGGTGGGAGAATAACATTAAAAATATTTGATTGAAGTAGATTATACAGCGAATGATTTGAAAACATTAGCTCAGGATAGGGATGTATGGAGAGCTAATGACCGCTCGGTCATGAACCTACGGGTTCAATAGTGACAGCGAGTTATTTAGTTATGTAAACTCCTACACATACTGGTTTCGACCATAATAGATAGCTGGACGAACTTGAAAACATGTGTGTACAAATTTTCATGAAGATCGGTTGAGGGGTTTAGAAGTCACAAACATATGCAGTCTGGATTATTCAGTCTTGTAACGCATCTAATTTTATGTCTGACTTGGGAGTCTAGATGTTAAAGGTTTGACTGGAAATGTTTTTTGACAGTAAAAGTCTTTCATGGCACATTCTGCTTTCTTTACCAAACCAAATTAATCTTTGTACTCTTATGAAATTAATAATATATATTTTTTGCACGTCTCGTACTTACAGGAATCACGACCATGATTGAAAGTTCAATTTCCTAAATTTCGGGGTTCCCAAGCTAAATAACTGTTTTTATTTATAAACAGACTTTTAATATTTACACATCTTTCTGTGCTTAAAGTTTTATTTTTCTTTTCCACTCGTCTCTATCCATCCACTTCATCTCCTCCAGTCATCTTGTTCTAATTCCCGTCCTTATTTCTTGCATCCACGAGTTTCGAGGTCTTCCTCTCCTTCTTCTTCCAGGTGGACATTCCAATATTTTTGTGGGTAACCTTTCTTCTTGCATTCGCCGTATGTGCCCATACCAATTTAATTGCTTATGCCTTATAAATCTACTATTGAATATCTAATACTCATTTTTTCTCGTATGACAGTATTTGTTACTTTTTCTAATTTTGAACATCTTGTTGCTCTCAACAAATCCATTTCCATCGACATAAGTACTATACTGTAATATTAATAATTACCTACCTAGGGCGGAAAATAAAACCACTGCCCTACCAGCAACCTACCATGCGTACACTCACAAAGCTCGAGGACCTGAAGGGTAAGATTTAATCAATTTTACATTTACGTGTTTTTAAAACTTTTTTACTCTGAAATTTGGTATGTATGTGTGTTACGGGGGTAAATTATTTTGTGCATTCATTGATTTTAAGATGGCATTTGATACTGTGGACCGAAGCGCACTTTGGGAAAAATTAAATCGGAAAGGATTGTCTCGTAAAATGATACATGCTTTAATGTCAATTTATAAATATGTTAAATTTTGTATAAAAGTAGACCAAGGGCACATTACAGAGAGCAGTGAAGCCAATCGGGGAGTGAGACAAGGTTGCATTTTATCACCAATGCTATTTAATCTATTCGTTGATGATATTGTAGACGTAATGCTAGAAGGAGAAATTGAGGCTCCGGAGATAGGAAATGTTAGAATCCCAGTCCTGTTGTATGAAGATGATTTAATTATCTGTTCCAAGACAATCAAGGGATTGCAAAGAGGTCTTGACCTACTGGAAATATACTGTAGGAATTGGGGATTGACTGTAAATGCTAGTAAGACAAAAACAATGACATTTAAAAATGGGACGGTTTATGGTACAACAGAGGAATGGAAATACAGAGATCAAGTTCTTCAAAACGTGAAACATTTCGAATATCTTGGTACGATGTTGAAAATCAACGGAAAGTAGAAAAAGCACATTGATATAGCATTATTTAAAGGGAGGGGACAACTTAACAGTGTACTCGGTATTCTGGGTCGAGTGCCTGATATTCCAGTCAGCACATTAGAAAAAATGTATGGAGCTATGGTCAGGCCAGTCATGCACTATAGTAGTGAGATTTGGGGTTTCCAAAGAACGGAAATGCTAAATAAGGTATATACGCATTTTCTAAAGTATATTACAGGACTTAGTAAGGCCGTTTCTAACTGTGGAATTTTATATGAATTCGGGTCATTCCAGGACGACATTAACTGTAAAATTCGTGTACTCAAATACTGGTTGCGAGTAATCCAAGGTGAACAAACAATGCTTAGAGCAATTTGCTACGACCACCAAATTAAAAACATAGATGTTAAATTTTGGGCAGACGAGGTTAGGAGAGAACTCCAAAAGATTGGGATGGGCTGGATATGGGAAAAAGGGACTGAAAATCGCAAGAACGTGTGGAGAAAATAAGGAGGAGGTACTTAGATGTAAACCAACAAATACCTTCGCCGATGTACGGGAAAACGCTCACTGTTTTACAAAGAGACCTAAAACACGTCTTGGGGAAAAGAATCGTATATACTCAACCTAGGATTTAAGGAGAGATCAGGGCTTGCTTGGTTTAGGCTAGGGGCATGGAAATTTCTAAAAATTAGCGACGATCACGATATGCGAATATGTCCAATGTGCGGGAACTTTGAAGATGAGATACATATATTAGGAAAATGTAATGATTTAGATATTGGAGACGTCAGTTATTACCGGAAAGATTTCTAAATTCAAATCGGGAAAGATTGGCATGCTACGAGTTATTAGTAAATCCAGAAAATTGGATAAACCTCGGTAAATTTCTGGACAAAACGCGAAAAATAAGGACAACACTCATTCATGAATAAATATATGTTATCAAAATGCAATACCATTAATTATTAACAATTATATATAAATTAATTAGTGTATAATGCTGTTGTGTTATTATTTAATTGTAATATTAATGTGTTTTCTTTAGGTAATTGTAATGTTAATTTTTTTTAGTGTATAATGCTATTGTGTTATTACTTAATTGTAATATTATTGTGTTTTCTTTATGTAATTGTAAGGTTAATGTTTTTAGTGTATAATGCTGTTGTGTTATTATTTAATTGTAATATTATTATTGTGTTTTCTTTATGTAATTGTAATGTTATTGCTATTGTGTTATTACTTAATTGTAATATTATTGTGTTTTCTTTATGTAATTGTAATGTTAATGTTTTTAGTGTATAATGCTATTGTGTTATTATTTAATGGTAATATTTTTATTGTGTTTTCTTTATGTAATAGTAATGTTATTGCTGTTTTTGTTTATTTTTCTTTACACTAGTAACAATTATTACTTTATTGTAACGGACTGTCAACAGCACGTACGGCTTACTGCCCGTGCGACCCATATTTGTAAATAATATTGTAAATATCTTACTTTTTGTCTAATAAAGTCCTACTACTACTACTTATTCTATTATATCATAGTCAGAAGAATCATGGACTCTAAACAAAGAAAACGAAAATGAGTGGGCTTTTTGTATAATTTAGTTATTCTTATTTTCCTACATATTTCAGCTCAAAGAGACATCTAAGTAGGGCATTGAGGTATTAATTGGATGGAGGAAGGCAGATTATATTTTGTTCAGAGGCACTAGTTTAGGCCTGAAGTTCTTTTATGGAACTCTCGGAGAACTGGTCCCTTGGATTCTTCCATTCTAAGAATCCATCGACCTCGGCGGGTTTGATCTCGCGACCCTTGAGGGAAGAGGCAAGTAACATAACTCATAGACCACCGAGGTGAAATATGAACCAACATAATTAACAGACAAAACATAGAGTACAGAACGTCTTTATATTTTATGACAATTAAAATATTGCATTTTATTATATAATGTAATGCCGAAAGGCAGGTCCTTCACAGCAATCATAGGATACTTACTGATTCATTTTTCCATTATTTATTAAGAGAATTAAATCAATTAAACTGGTGTATCTTATAGGATGCAGTGTCAAATTAAGGATAACAAATAAAGGAAGAAATATCGTAATTATTTGCACAGACAGGTTATTTTTAACAATTTGTTCGCTGAATTGTAAACTATATATATATATATATATATATATATATAAGTAATTTCACTTCCAATACAAAAAAAATGCAAATTAATTAAATCAAAGAAATTTGACACCTGAAAATGATAATATTTTTCATCTGAGACCGTGAGTTCCTTCCTCAAATTAATTGGGTTACATAGTGTTCTGCCCAAGAGCAGGTCTTCCCCTGCAAACTCAGCATTTTCCATTCTTCCCTTAACTCAGCCTTCCTTATAATATCCGCGTACAAATCATTTAATTTAATATTGTCTATCATCTGATGTATTTTTCTGCCTCTAACCTCCTTTGTGTTGACCATTCCTTCTAGGGCATCCGTCAGCAGGCAGTTTCTTCTTAGCCAGTATCCAATCCAATTTCTTGTCCTCTTCTTTATGAGTTGTTCTTCCTTCACCCACTCTGTCTAGCAAATTTTTATTTTTCATTTTGTCTGTCCATTTTATACGCTCTGTCCTTCTACATATCCATATCTCAAAAGCTTCCAGTTCTCTTTTCCTCATTCCGTCGTAATGTCAAAGTCTGTGCACCATACAATGCTACACTCCACAAAAAGCACTGAAAAAGTTAATCCAGCAAGTCCTAAAGATAAAATAATAATTAAGTTTGTTTAACGCCCCGAGTAGGTTATAATTTATTCCTCCTCCATAACCTGTCTTTTTTTTATTCGTCTGATATGAACTGACAAAAATCGCTAATATTTTTGTCTTATTTCGCGTAAATCGTGAAATCGTTAATAAATTACTTGTAAAATTCATAATAAATAAATTATTTTCTTGCTGCCTACATTACTACCGACCTGTTGCACTACATATAGAACTCTTTATTACGTGTTTTGAAAGATAATAATGCGAAATATCACTCAATAAACTAAGCTATGACGTCGCGGTTCAACAATAGCAACACGGTCCCGTGGTTACGGCATGAAATAATATTTTAAAATTTGTTTTGCTATAAAAATAATTACAATTTTTCGTTCTTTAAATTCAAGGAAATCGGGTTTAACATAAACTCCATCAAAATATTTTGTTTTACAACATAAAGCGCTAAATGTGGCTGAGAATTCAAAACATTGTGCGTTAAATTTCGCTATAACACAAGGTAAGTTAGTTGTATTTACGTAAAAGATAAAACAAAGATAGTGTGTAGAATTAGAATGTAGGTGTAAGAGTGCAGTAGAAGTTCATTAGAGAACTGGGAAGATAGGTGAGAAAGAATGAGAAAATCGAAATTATATTCTATTCTATAGTATTCTGCCCTAGGGCAGGTCTTTACTAGGCATTTATAGGTGTGGTAGCGTCCCGTTGCTTTCCATATCGGTGAAGGATGAAGATGATGATGGCCAGATGATGTTCAGGGACATTTTGGGACTTAAACCAACCTGACATTTGTCTTATAGGTGAGGAAAAAACCTCACCGAGGAAGCTTGTCCCGATCTGGAATCGAACCCGGGCCCGCTGCCAGACAATGCAGCACGCTACCTGGAGACCACAACGGTGGACTATGTTAAATAATGTTTACTGATTCATTTTCCCACTATTTACTAAGAGTTTTAAATGAATTAAACCGGTGTATTTTATAGGATACAGTGTCAAATCAAGGATAAGAAATAAAGGAAGAAATTTGGTAATTATTTGCACAGACAGGTTATTTTGAACAATTTGTTCGTTGAATAGTAAACTAAACTATTTCCATGTCTATTGTTCTACAAACACATCAGTCATTTTCATGTTGTTGTGTTTGTTAAACAGGGTTCTTCATTCTTGTTTTCTAAACACGAACCAAATCCTGTTCTAAACTATCAACCGTACAAAATGTCTTGTGTATAGCAAAAATATTTTCACTTTCAATGTAAAAAAGTGTAAATTAATTAAATCGGAGAAATGTGATAACTGAAAATGATATATTTTTCATCTGAGACCGTGGGTACTTTCCTGAAATAAGTTGGGTTACATACATATTGTTCTTCCCAACAGCAGGTCTGCAAACTCAGTATTCTCCACTCTTTCCATAACCCAGCCTTCCTTTTTGTATCCGCATAAAAAACATTTATTTTAATATTGTCTTTTTTCTGCCTCTAATCTTCTTTCCGTTGACCATTCCTTCTAGGGCATCCGTTAGCAGACAGTTCCTTCTTACCCAATGACCAATCCAATTTATTTTCCTCCTCTTTATGAGTTCCAACATTGTTCTTCCTTCACCCACTCTGTCTAAAATATCTTTATTTTTTTTTGTCTGTCCATTTTATATGCTCCATCCTTCTCCATATCCACATCTCGAAAGCTTCCAGTCGCTTTTCCTGATTCCGTCGTAATGTCCAAGTCTCTGCACCATAGGCCTACAATGCTACACTCCACACAAGGCACTTCACTAGCCTCTTCCGTAATTATTTTGCCAAATGTCCGCAGAAAATTCTTCTCTTCTTGTTAAAGATGGGTTAATAGATGAAAAAAGCTAATCCAGCAAATCCTAGAGATAAAATACTAATTAAGTTTGTTTAACGCTAGGGGCGCTGATCTCAGAGTAGGTTATATTATATTCCTCCTCCATAATCAGTTTTTTATTTGTCTCAGATCCCTCAGATATGAATTGATAAAAATCGCTAATATTTTTCTCTTATTTCACGTAATTTGTAAAATTGTTAATAAATTACTTGTAAAATGTTAATAAATAAATACGTTTCTGGCTACCTACATTACCATAAACCTGTTGCACTACATATAGAACTGTTTATTACGTGTTTTGAAAGATAACAATTCGAAATATCAGGCAATAAAATAAGCTATGACGTCGCGGTTCAACAATAGAATCACGGTCACGTGGTTACGGCATGACTAATATTTCAAATTTTGTGTCGCTATAAAAATAATTACAATTTCGCTTTCTTTTAATTTTAGGAAAATCTGGTTTATATTAAACACCATCAAAATACTTTATTTCACAACATGAAAGCGTCAAATGGGGCTGTGAATTAAATATATTGTGCGTAATTTTTTTTTCTAAAATACAAGGTAAGTTAGTTGCATTTAAAATATAAGAAAGTTAGTGTGTAGGTGTAGGAGCGCAGTAACAGTTCATTAGAGAACTGCATAGTTAAATAAGAAAGAGAGAAGGAAATGAAACGGGACCCCACAGTTAACCTTAGCGTTTACTCTATTTTCAAGTTTATTTACTCTATTAATTTATACAAGACAGGCACAGATTAATCTGAAATTGTTATGTGACGCATCATAATTAAAAAGCGTTGATATTTATTTAATGTTTTGATAAATCATTGATTATAACATTCACACGTCATTCAACTGCAGAAAGCCATGGTCTTTGGGTTTAGTAAATTTACAAGCACATTAAATAAAATTAATTAAGTGAATGCTTTTTACATATAGCATTCTCATTGATAAGATATACGTATTCGGTTAAAGTAGACCCAGGTCCTCGTGGAGGGTCCACATTAACCTAATTCCTTTGTTATGTTTAATTATTTTATACAGCCAACATGTCACATAATATCAAACCAAACTTGTCAGGATATTAAAACAGCATCTACATAATAATATAATATATTAAGGAGTTTTTTCAACATTTGTATTCAATAGCAGAAATTAAGAATTGATTCTTAGCTTGAAAAACTTTTAAACTGGTTATTTTCATAAATATCACATATAAACCCTTTTTCGCACAAATAATAATAAAAAAACTGATCTCGAACCCGTCAAAGTTGATAAGGGGAAAAAGTTAAAATATGTTATATTCGAGGGCAGCACCAATTAAAGAAGATATTAACAGGGTCCACTCAAACAGAAAGATCCACATTACCCTAAGTTCCCTATATATATTATTAATTAAACATTTTTTTAGAGAATTTGAGACAACAAGAATTTCCGCCGTGTATAATACAGCCTATATCATGCGTTTCCAGAGTTGATCCGAATGCATAATTTATTTCTGTTTGTTACTGTTGTAAGTTATTTGAATTTTGACACTTCATCAAAATGTCCATAATTTGATGTTGATAATTTGCACATATAGGAAGAAGAAACAATACAATTATCACAATCACTGTGAAAATGTACTAATCAGTTATAACTTTTATCTTTCTAGGTAACTACGTTTGAAAATAAATTTAATGCAATAAAGAGAAACAAGGCGAAATTCAAAACAATATTACATGTAAGGCGTCCAAATAATCCCAGCACTATGAGTGTGTAAAATAAATTATATGAGGAGAGAAAACTATAGAGGAACTGTTTGGTAAGAATATTGTAGCCTGGATGGATGCAACAAAATGGGTGATTTCATTACGCAATACATAAATTGATTGTATGAACTTTATGGTACAAACAGGTCATTTTACATCAATTTAAATGTAAAATAATTTAATATACATAATACATACATTTATTTACATGCAGAACCATTGCTCAAGGAAACACAACTTCGAACAAAATCACATCCAGGACGTTTCTATATTTAATTGAAAATTTCTTCTAGGAAAAAAAAACTATTTACAGGAGAATTAATTCTGCGTGCAGCTACCAATTTCCGCTGGTTTTCTGTCACTTTAATTTGCCCTTGAGGAGAGTTAACAGATGTAGTACAACACCTTCATACTGTGACACTTAAAAATAAGAGGTTTTTTAGAAATGCAATATAGAGATGTAAATAAAAAATCATCCCTCCACATAAGCAGATATTATTTGGCGTAAAATTGTATGAAATTGTATTTAAGGTACGGACGTGCCAATTCTTGGCTCTGAAAAGTTGCACATTTTGTCCAATCGAGTCTTGTGGATCAAGATAGTACTTGCCATGTTTTCTGGATCTCTGAGTGTTGTGCTTTCTTGTTTTTCAGGATATTAATGTGAACCTGCGAATGAATTCAAGAATCAAGAATGACGGGTGCCAGCTTTGTCAGGTATGTAGACAGGGCTCAAACACCCGGGCAACCCAACACTGGGGGACCTACAGTAGAGACTGGATGTTATGGAAAATGCCCATAGTTATTGATTATAGATATTGGTAAAAGTGGCTTCATATAGCCACATAGAGCCATATATAGTTGTTTCCCATTAGTTTTTAAGTGCCTAACATCCGGACTCTATTACAGAAAAACCGGTAACCCGTGTGTTGGCGGGTATTCCAACACCGCGGACACGCGTAAATGTACCCCTACGCCCGGGGAGGTTAAACCGGGTAAACCCATTATCGGGGGAATCTTACAATTCTATTCATATATGTATAATAAAAAGCACCGGTGACAGTCCACATCCCTGTCTTAATCCAGTGTTGATCTTTTTCCAAAAAGATAGTTTCCTATCTTGTTTAACATAGATTTCATTATCTTTATAGATGTTGAAGACATTAGTAACATATTGTTGTGGAACGTTATCATCAGCTAAAATTTGTAATAATATATTTCGGCCTACTTTGTGAAAGCCTTTATGAAGTCAACAAAGGCGATATGAGTATCTATATTAAATTCCTTGTGCTTTTCTAATAGTAGTTTTAGAGTGAAGAATCCATCTGTACAAGATCTACCCTTTCTGAACCCATTCTGCTCTTCTCCAATTATATTTTCATTTTTTTTTCAATTTATTCTTAACTATATTAGCATACATTTTATATCCAGAGTTCAATAAGCTAATTTTATGTATTTAAATTATTTATTGTAATTTCAAATGAAATTGCCCCGAGAAATTGTTATGATCTTGTAATTAACAGCTGTATATTTTCAATGTCCAATATCATGGAATGCAGTATTATTACAAATGTGTGATAATATTTCAGATTGCAAGTATCGTGTTGGAATCGAGTGTACACCGCAGGTTACAGGAAACATCCAAGGTAAGATTTCTCTTAAGTTTATAAATGTATAATGTCTTTATAATGTCATTTAGAATTTTGAAGTGATTAAGTTCATTATTTGAATTCAATCATACTGTACATTCTTTACCTCAGCCACAAGACACTTTTGGACGACCTGTTGTGAAACTTTTGTTAATACATGGATGGGGATGTACCTTAACTACAACTTCAACCAATTTTACGCCAAACAATATCTACTTATGTGGGTGATGATTTATCTCTATATTACATTTCCAGAAAACCTCACAATTACAGCAGACGTGAAGATGAATGTGGTGTACTACATTTGTATGAAGACACTATCAATTCTATTCTGTAAATTGATTTCCAGTGAAAAAATATATAAAATGACAGCTGTACTAAGAAATTAGTTCCCGTGTAATATTTTTTCTTCCTTCAAAACATTTTCAATTGAATATTAATAAAACCAGTATGTGATTTTGTTTCAAGTTGTGTTTTGTTGAGCAATGTAAGTGTTAATGATTATATATATATATATATATATATATATTATATATATATATATATATAATGAATAATTTCATCTTTTTGCTTTCATTGAACAATTTTTAATAAGAATAATAATAATAAATAATAATTGCCATAATTGAACTCATTGAGTTAGCAAGTGGTAATTATTGAATAATTGCATAAACTGTATTATAACAAATTCCTATACATGAACAAAGTTATTTTACATAGGTTAATATTTGAAGAGAAAAATTATACGCTCAGACCGGGACTTAAACCCGGGACCCTTGGTTTCTCTAGACCAAGTGCTCTACCAACTGAGCTACCTGAGCAAGTACCGATCCAAACGCAAATCTTTCTCTATATACATTGTAATTCCCATCCACCAAATGCTGTGAAGCCATGCTTCTATCATCCTCAAATGGGCGGATCCTTTATCACGAAGACATCTTTGGGAATTAAATCCTTACAGCCAGTACGCGGCTTTTTCCAAGTTTTAATATTATTGATTTCGTACATCTCAATGATTGGATAAATCATATTTGAAGAGAAAAATTATACGCTCAGACCGGGACTTGAACCCGGGACCCTTGGTTTCTCTAGACCAAGTGCTCTATAACAAACTGAGCTACCTTAGCAATTAACGATCCAACACACCGCAAATCTTTTCTCTATATACATTGTAATTCCCATCCCCAAATAAATGCTGTGAAGCCATCTTCTAAAACTCTATCTATCTGCAAATGGCGGCTCCTTTATTAAGAAGACATATTTGGGAATTATACATATAACGCCAGTAACGCGGGCTTTTTTTTTTCCAAAGTTTTTATTATTGATTTCGTACATCTCAATGATGGATAAATCATATTTGAAGAGAAAAATTATACGCTCAGACCGGGACTTGAACCCGGGACCCTTGGTTTCTCTAGACCAAGTGCTCTACCAACTGAGCTACCTGAGCAAGTACCGATCCAAACGCAAATCTTTCTCTATATACATTGTAATTCCCATCCACCAAATGCTGTGAAGCCATGCTTCTATCTTGCAAATGGCGGCTCCTTTATTAAGAAGACATATTTGGGAATTATACATTAAATATAAAAAAAAAATACATAGGTTAACTTTAACGAATCCTTATAACTGAATAATTAATTTACAACCAAAATAGTGAAACCAATGAAATTCTTATGTGATTGATATCCTTGTTCCTTCGTTTCATTTTCAGAATTCTATCAATTGAAAACAAATGTGCATAACTTGAACCGGAATGTATTATCCCTTGATGCTATACAATATACATTTTAATTACAGAATCTTTGGAGTTCACACAACATTTAATATGGGAATTGTACATTCCTGTTACCATGGTAACGCATTTAACCTTGGTAACAACCAACAGGCCTACATCTTCTCTCGACCGCTAACAATCCCCAAGCAATATCATTACATTTATTTAACGTTGTCAGCTCCAAAATGCAGGCATGTGGTTTTACTATTAATAGTTGTCCATTGACAAATTGTATCACCATCTTGTCTAGTAGCAAGCCAAATGACCTTGTATGGTCTCTTTTGAGGTCTTTCAGTAGTCGAGATATTTAGTGAATCATCTGTCTGAGTATTTTAATACATTCCATTCTTTTTTTAATGCTGAAACCAGTTCTGTTTATATTGATGCAGATAATGAAAAATGGGTGTTATTTTTCATTATACTGCGATATCAGCATTTTTCTTAAGAATATAGCCAACATTTTCGCAAACTTTCATTTCTGTGGCTGTGAACAGTCATTCATCAAAGGTCGAGGCTTCGCTGTCATAACATAATATTTTATATAATTTAAGTAATGTATGCTTTTTTTTTACTTTTGTAACTGGAAATACTTAGTTGATGTTTCTCAATTATTTATTGTATATTTGGATTTTATTAAAAACACCATGCTTTTCAAGATATGTTAAATGCTTAAAGGAGTTGGTCTATTCTAGTATGAAATTATCATAAGTAATGCCACGAGTGATTCCCAAATTATCGATAAATTCACGACTCACGAAGTGAGGAGTGAATTTTTGTAGAGAATTTGGAAATCAAGAGTGGCATTTATTAGGACTATTTAACGAATAAATTTAAGCTGTTTACTCACAAATCATTATTTAAATATAGTATTTTAAAATATGTGTATATTTAATGTAAACGGCGATGTTTGAAAACAAATGAGAAACGATTGGTACGCTTCATCTGCTTCTTTTGTTCATCACTGCAACCAGATCATATTATTTATTGCCAAAGGATCGCAATATTGTAAGAATGCACTCTAGTGAAAAAAAATTAAACATATCAAACTGTATATTAATTCATTTCCGATGTCCTATGACAATTATACTTTTCTGGAATGTTATTACCTGGGAAAAAATACATTTAAGAAAGTGCAAACAGTGGTTTCTTTTTTGGTGGTATAATCAATTGCTACAAATGTTTTATATTAACTCCCGCATGCGCTACGTGTTGATATTCATGCACTATATATACAATCTGTTAGCCGTATTTCTTGGTGAGTCGGTCACTGCAAAATAATGCTATGACCTATTCAGAATGTTAATAAATAATAGTTTTAAAAAACTACAATAGCACGCTTTATTAGAAAACCGAACTAAAGAAATGAAAAATAATTTTAATTTCTAACACGCTTGGAATGAAATTAAAGTGGTCAACAAAAACAATCATCTTCAACAAATAGAATAAAACTAGAGTTATCAACAAAAAGAAAACAATTTTACCATCAGAAGCACGGGGTGCTCTATATCAATTAATATATTTGATAATAAACAGATATTGGTAAAAGTAAAGTGTCTAAGAAAAAAATGTAAACATCATAAAAAGCACCCCACGCTTATGATGGTAAAATTATTTTCTTTTTGTTGATAACTCTAGTTTTATTCTATTTGTGTTGGAGATGATTTTTTTGTTGACCACTTTAATTTTATTCCAAGCGTGTTAGAAATTAAAATTATTTTTCATTTTTTTTAGTTCGGTTTTCTAATAAAGCGTGTTGTTTTAGTTTTTAAAACTATTATTTATTTATTTTTATTTCTTAGTTTTAATATTTTACAGAATAAGATAAAAATGCAAATATCTTTAAATTCGATACTATTGTAGTATGAGCTAAAAGTAATACTCTTCTAAAAAAAATCCTCTCAGCCGGATTTGAACTAGCGACCTATGGGTCACCGAATTTATATACCACTAGAGTTCACCGCTCTACCATCTGAGCCCTTACAACGACTGACTAAAAAGTCGACAAGTCCGCAACCTATTATACCAGCTTTAATTTTTTTATTTTCTGATGATTCTGACCAGGATTTTAGAAAGAAAATATGAAATGATTGTATTGTCACGGGTCCTCTACAAGTACACAAAGCTTCAAGTCGATCCAATGTTTCTAAGTGGGTGAAAATCGTGTTCAAAGATTCCGTTACATAGATACGAATACACTTTTTTTTTATTTTCTGACGATTCTGGCCAGAATTTTAGAACAGATATGAAATTATTGTATTGCCACGGGTCCTTTACAAGTATACAAAGTTTCAAGTCGATCCAATGTTTTTAAGTGGGTGAAAATCGTGTTCAAATATTCCGTTACATAGATACAAAGACACTTTTTTTATGATTCCGGCCAGGGTTTTAGAAACAAAATATGAAATTATTGTATTGTCACGGGTCCTTTACAAGTATACAAAGTTTGAAGTCGATCCACTGTTTCTATGTGGGTGAACAGCGTGTTCAAAGATTCCGTTACATAGATACAAAGACACTTTTTTGATTTTCTGATGATTCTGGCCAGGATTTTAGAAAAAAATGAAATTATTGTATTGCCACGGGTCCTTGACAAGTATACAAAGTTTCAAGTCGATCCAATGGTTTTAAGTGGGTGAAAATCGCGTTGAAAGATTCCGTTACATAGATAGATACAGGTCAAGCTAATATAAAGCATGTAAAAAGGAGGTGCTTTGTTTATTATGATAAACTTTAGTTGGCAAATTCTAGGCGAAACACGACTGTGATTGGTTGTAAATCATAAATCATTGAAATGTGATTGGTCATTGACTCCCATTTGGAGCATGAGTTAAATAGTCGATGAAAATCTTACTTCTCATAGGTTATTTCCCTTAAAAGTTATTCTGTTTTTATTGTAGATATTTACAGATCATAATTTTTAATTTGAGATTTAATTTTACATAGTGTGTAAATTATTTATTTATTCTGATGTTTTACAATGTATTTGCCATATTGTGCCCATTTCAAGACTCTATAAGCCAATCTCCATTACTCTCTATTTTTCCACGCTCCTTCCTTCAAGCCTCTTTCTTCCATTGTTCTTGACTACTCCTTGTGTCCATCTTAATTTTGGTATTCTTCTATTCCTTCTTGTCGGATTTAATTAATAAATCTTCTTCGATAATCTGCATTTCGTCATCCTTGTCCTAACCATATTATATGTATTGTTTGACAGTTTCTGCAGATATTCAGCATGTACTTTCATCTTTCCTCTTATTTATTATTTTCTCTCTTCTCGAAATCCTTGCTAATCGTCGTCTTCAGTCTATTTCTATTAAATATGATTTGTCTATTCCTCTTGCTTTCAAATGTCATTTTTCTGAGCCATATGTTATTGTATTTTTGACAATTTCATTATAAATGTTTTTGCATTAGTGTGATATCTTTATCCTATAAAATATAGTTTAATCGAGATATTGCTTTATTCATTCTGGATTAATGTCATCTTCATGATTCCCATTCTTACTACAATGGAACTGTCAACTATTGCACGCCGAAATATACCTTGAAATTTCTTCCACATAAACGTTGCGATGTATCAAGGCCATGAATATTCTGTCTTTTTAACTGCAAGGCACAGAAATCAAAGCTAGAATCTAGCAATTGCAATCCACTGAATAGAGCAGATGGAATCCCTGCTTGAATAAGAGCGGAATGGAGTGAAGGGGGACACGGCGCGAACGGAAGGTAGAGAGGGTCATTCAATCTACCAAATCGGGAGTTATATTATATCCCTATAGTTTAAATGTGAGATTTGGCGCTGAAGTTTAGTGCCTTGCAGTTAAAAACGGTAGATATTTTTTGACACGGCCTTGCTACGTCTTAATGATTCTCTGGAAGAAATTTCAAGGTTGGTTTTGGCATACAATTGTTACAGTTCCCACGTTAGAACCCGAAAATGCGTACTCTTCGCAATGCTTTACTATTCCTATTTCATTTTCCAATGTTAAATCTTTTGGGTTTGCTCCTTTTGACATATAATTTGTTTTCTTTAGAGACATCATCATCATCTTCATGGTAGACCCTGCCCTGTTCGCTCTCAGAATTCATCTTCCCATCGTCTTCTAGGACGTCCCACATCTCTATAGCCTTGAGGCTGGTACAACAGTGTTGTTAGCCTAGAGGAGTACATTCTTAAAATATGTTCATTCCATTTTTGTTTATAGCTTTGTATTTTTTCATTTAGATTAAACATTTTGAGTTCTTGCCTGTCGGTCGCGGTGGACTAGTAGTGGATATGCTCCTTCCCTCTGGTCCCGAGGGTCGCGGGTTCAAACCCGGCCGGGGTCGATGGATTTTTTAGGATGATAAAATCCAAGGAGCAAGTCCTCCGGGAGGGACTTTAAGCCGTGGGTCCCGAGTCTGGAGATTTTCAGGCTCGTAAAAGATCCTTAAGCCTGAATGAAAAGGCCTCTAAGCAAAATTTACCGAATTTTCCCGTCCTAGTACTACCTTGGTTTCCTAGATGTCAGCATGAGGCGGAACGCTGACCACGGACCACTCAAATTACATCTGTACGAAAACAAGTGTAACTAAATTAGTATAGTTCAAATTCTTCCCTATAGGGGGAGAGCGGCTGAATCTCTGTTAAGGAAAACATGGGCTTACAAGACAAGAAGAGTTCTTGCCTAATTGTTTCACTAGAATATGGTCTCTTAGAGACTATTTTCTTTAGAGTAATGTAATTAATTAAACCTAATAAATTTACCTAGTACTAGACAAATAACTGCAGGTAGGGAATTCAAAGTTTCGCCCAAAAATCTGTGTTTTATCAGTTGTTAGAGATCGTAAGGTCACTTCCTTTCAATAAACATACAAGTCCAGTAGTGCTTCACTTTCGAGTTGTTACTATTTATGTAACTACGCTTTTGAACAGCGTAGTAATTCAAATCTTGTCATAAAATGGCAGATAAATGTTGCTCAAAACCCACTTTTTAGGGTTGATGTGCTGTAAATGTACAGCATGGCTTTAGTTCCATCCGAAGGAAACCATATTCTCGAATGATATGTCATTAAGTGAGCGGATGTACCAATCATTAATATGCTGCCTTTTAAAATAATATCGCAAGTTTCAGTGAATTATGAAGACACTTTAAATTGTGTCCGCCTCTGTGGTTTTAGGGTTTACTTGTCTTATTAATATTCAAGCACCCCGTGTTCGACTCTCGATTATACCATAAAAATATCCTTTCGGACACGGAGTGGAACGGGAAGCACTCCGTAAGCTTCCTTATAACAATTAGGTGACTATAGCAACTTGATATAAAAAATAGTGAACCTAACGATACCCGGTTATGATAGGTGAAGAACAGCGTCAAGCTAACCAAGTGACTCACTGTTAGAGCCCGGATGTTTATGTAGCATCAAATTGAGAAATATGTACATTAACATGTAGCGAAATATAGTAAAATATGTAATTAAACACACAATATCAAATAAATATGTAATAAAGAATTATACATGAATATTAGTCCACCGCTGTGGTCTCAATATAGCGTGTTGCTTCGTCACTCAGCGGGCCCGGGTTCGATTTCCGGTCGGGAAACGTTCCTGGATGAGGTTTTTTTCTGGGATTTTCCTCGCCTGTAAGACAAATGTCAGGAAGCTTAGGGCCCAACGCTCCCCGAAAATCATGCGGCCATCATTATCATCATCAACCTTCACCGGTGTGGAAAGCAACGGGAAGCTACCACACTTACAATTCCCTAGTAAAGCTGCAAAGCATAGCATGAAAATGTCATGATTACAGTGAAAGACCTGCCCTCGGTCAGAATTACTAGATAGACATGAATATTAGATAATTTTACTCACAATTCATCCTCCGTTTAATATGTTTTGCTCCAACGTACTCTAGAGTGGTTATTTATCAAATTGTTAACCATAATTTGATACTTGAAGCACTGCTCGAACTTCACTTTTAGTTTTAATAATATTTTCTGAATATTTTAAGTGTTGAGCCTAGTACACGCAGGCCCCTAATTGTCCTGTACAACATGTTTAAATATATATACACAAAATATTCTAAAAACATTTCCTTATAAACTATTGAAATTAAGAAAAAGTAGCACAAATTGTTTATCACATTGCACAATGCACTATGAGATATTTCTCCATGTTTTCCGGAGTAAATGATAGATGACTGTCAGATAAAATGTTCTTGTATGAAGAAAACGATTGTTCTACATCGCAAGATGTCACAGAGCTATACTTCAATAAGGTCATTTTCCCTGGAAATATGCCCACCGGAGATGGTACCATTTCAACATTAAGTATATTGTGTGTACTGAGGAAAGTAGGATAGCCGGGGTTTCTATCAATTACTGCCTGGAACTTTCGAGAAATATTGATACCGACTTCTCCTTTTACAGTAGATAGTTTTTGTTTAACATCCTCCATAATGCCCATGGATTCATGCAGGAAAAGTCCTGAAGATTCCAATTTCGTAATTTTCTCTGGAAGCCAACCAAAATTGCCTGTAATGTATGAAATTGAGCATCCTATTTTAGGTTCCCTGAAAGCAGCTTGAGCTTCATGTATTGAAAGACCAGACTCTGGCGAGAATATTTCAACTACAGACTTTTTGGATTAAAAATGTTCAGTGTAGTTGTTCACGGCTTGTATCCACGCATCCCACCTTGTAAGCAATGGCTCTGGAGGCAGAGGCACATATGACAATTGCTGTTTGTAGAATATGGAATTTATTGCCTTTTTTTCAGAATAAAGAAAATACATATGCATTTACATTGCGCACGGGCCTGCTTGGCCGTACGTGCATTATTTTTCCATGAATAAAAAAATAAAACTAATAATATAAACAAATACCTACAAATACACCTGTATCAAAAAACAATAACAGGCTACATATAAGTAAAATCTATGTCTGCACTAAATCAAAATAATACATATCTACATTCATCCACATTCCGTACATTGATATTAAAAAAAAAATGCTAGAAAACAAATTAGAAAAAAAAAGCACACACACATACACCCACACATATACACACCGCACGCTCATACCCCCCTCCCCCCGTCCCTGCAGACATTAAGTGCACTATCAGACTATTCAACTTATCAGACCTACTTATTATATAACATGATTAAAGATCGAAAACAAAGACCATATTGAGATTCTTCTTATTGTTAATACATATATCCTTAAGCTACAATTTTGTTATATCTCAATTTTCTTACTGTACCCAAAAATTTGCACGTTTTTGATTCACTCTCGATCCGTCCTAAAAGATCCCAACACGCCACTCTCCCTCGATCCGACCTGAGAAATCTCTCCGGCAGCATCTGTAATCTAAGTTGTTCTGTCTCTCTGCTGTTTGTAATACTGAACTCTCTGAGGAGCTTCCATAAAAACATTTTTTTTTGTGGATGAAATAAGTTTATTAACTTGAGGGAAGTTTCTTCTCATTTCTTCAGCCACACGTTGGAGAGCATGAGAGAGACATGTGAAGTGTATTAAGTTTGGATAGAATATTTGAATGCAGTTGCAGCTTTCAAAATATATGCCGACTGTCGGATAACAAAACTAGTACTTTTTCCTCTTGAGCTCTATTAGGCCACCATATCTTCAATTAATCTGGCTACCGTAGAATGATTAATATGTGCTAGGGTTTTGGAGTCAATGAAAAATGACTTGGTGGGAGCTTCAGGGTCTTATTTCCCCACGATCAGATTGGCTATATAGCGACCCATAGCGTCTGTAGTCTCATCCACAGCACTTCATAAGCAGGAATCTCCTATTTTCCTTCTTATTTCTTCGCAGATTTCTTGATAGCAGTTAACAATATAATTCTTCCGTAGTGTAGACTCGTCTGGAATTGGCAGTATTTCTCCAAGTAATAGCGATATTCTGGCACTTGCAGTTTGTATCATGGCATGTCTGCTGCTTTCATTGCAATATATATGTCTTTGAAAAAATAGTTTTTTTTTTTAAATAGTAGGCTCATGTTGTATTTGTATCAGTAGAATTTGCTTCCTAGAAGGATGACATTGTTTGTTCCTGTTGTGTAATGCACTTCGAATTTGTTCTAATTGAACAAACTTTTTTTTTTTACACACTTGGCATACTTCAATTTTACCATCAGTAGTTAGCATGTCGCCCATTGTAATCTATGCTTTTAATTTCTGGGCAAGTGAAGATCCTATTGGTGCCATTCTGGAAGTTAGACTTATCAATAAGGCTTTCGGCCTACGATGCACACTAGATGGCTTCTCAGAGAAAACTAAATAATACTATATCAGAACGCATGTGCAGTCATCACTATTGTCATCGGTGACAATATAATATTTTCTTCGTCTAATTACATGTGGCACGAATGGGGAATTAAAGAGGTGCATGAAAGCTTCTTGTAGGAAAACCAGAGGGAAAACGCCCAGTTGGCAGAACAAAAATGAGGGGGGAGAATAACATTAACCATGATTTGAGGGAAGTAGATTATACAGGGGATGATTGGAAAATATTAGCACAGGATAGGGATGTATGGAGAACTTATGTTCGTTCTACCATGAACTAACGGGTTTGATAGTGCCTGTGAGTTAATTAGTTGGTTAATTACTCTCTTGCTAGCATACATACATCTTTTAAATAGTAATTTTTAATTAAACATTTTTGAAAATACTTCTAGAATTATGGCATTAAAAGCATGCAACTGTCACAGTTATGGAGGTAAAACTGAACTGTTCCTCTTGAACATAACATAACAAATTATATTATATAGGGTTTCGTAACGCAAGGGAAGAAATGTCCAGCGGCATGTTGCGCGGTCTCAAACAACTCGGCGGGGCGTAGAAACCAAGCTATTGGTAACTAGTTCTTTAACAGTCCGTCTTACCTACTATGAAATAAAATAAACCGTTAACTAGGGCTTGGCTGTTCAGAACAGTCGTTCAACGGACTTTTTATTTTATTTTGCTCTGTATATTGGAAGATGATTGATGTAATGTATTTTGTGATAATTAACAGAGAAAGAAGATAGTATTAGGGAGGTTTCCCTGGCAGCGTTACCATGGTAACGGCGCGCCCGTGCAACAAACAAGCCTGGCTGCAGGTCCAGCATCAAGTGCACACGTGCACCACAAGTGTCTGTCCCTCACGTTTTCTGCTCTCCCTATTGATTTTACCTCCTACTACTTTCATTTATTTTTCTCTTTTATTTATTCCAATCGTACAAATAACGATACTGCACTTTTCATAAGGGAACATGCTGTACCGTAGTTAGTTAAGGAAATGCGCTACGATCCGGAAGGTCAGTGATTCAAGTCCCAACACAGTTAGGAATTTGATGCACAGTGCATGTTAAAACGGGCCACAGGTTATGAACTATATTCCCACATATTCTAAACTATACGGAATGCTAGTGATTACTAGTGCTCCAACATGTTTTTTTATCATATTACAACATATAAAGGTATCGTTCGTTATGTAGGCCCTATCCTACATCGTTCTTAGGCCTTATACATGCAAATGGAGCCTCCATATTCTTTGTGTGCATCTACCTTCATATAGGACGAGGCATACATTATGGCTCATTTAAAATCCTACATACATGATCTGTAGGTGTTCTTATCCTATTTTTATTGTTTTTTTATGTTTCGATATATTTGGATGGATCAGATTAGGATTTCAATAGGTTAGCTATATTAATTTACATTATGAAATTCAACTTAAATTTTCGGATGCTGCAGGTCATTGGAGAGTACGATACCGAGTGAACAAACTATAATACTTGTCAATTGTTTTCACATTCAACTTTTATAAGATTCATGATATGTTCCGTTGAGGTATTATTCAAAATTGAAATATAAAATTATGGAATATTCACCTGAAAGGTCCGTCTCCTCAACTTTATTAGTTATTTAACTCTAGCGCTTTCAGGATTAGTCCGAATCCTACCAATGATGGGACTAGTCCCGAAAGCGCTACGGTTAAATAACTAATAAAGTTGAGGAGACGGACCTTTCAGGTGAATATTCCATAATTTTATATTTTAATTTTGTTTTCACATTATTCATAGCTATCTTTGTTTTATTTATTCAATTATAATTATGAATGTTAAATTGTAAATGTAGTTGTAGTTTTACAGGACTCCTATTGTTTATAATATGATTTTTAGATTATTTTTTTGCTAAATTCTAATTAAATTTTTCCTATTTCTCTCATTCACGAGTGTTCAAAATGCATATAGGCATACTTGACACCATTATATATGTCGTATTGTAGATTTCCGCTGATATGAGCATGATAAACAAAGGTTTCTTTTCACTCCTTCGTTAACGGCATGTGTGATCATGTCGAAACTTTGGAACCAGTAATTAGCGATCAGTCTTGAATCTTTGATGCGAAAAACCCAAGAAACATTTATTTATTATATATATATGATCATCAACAACAAGGATTAAGCCCAATGGCCTGTTCCGATCTCATTATAGGTCGAATTGGTCCTTCCATCTCTTCAATGGTCTTCCCAACTTTCTTCTCCCTTTTGGTTTATAATTATACATTCTTCTTGGTATGCGCTGTTCATTCATTCGTAATACGTGCTGAAGATAAGCATTTTGATAATATTATATTCTTTCACAGAGATTAAATATATTAAGTTCTGTTCTTATATCTTCGTTTTTCTTTTTATCGGTTCTTTGGTATCCTGCTATTGCTCTCAACATCTTCATTTCAGCAGCCTTTATTTGTTTACTATCTGCCTTTGTTAACGTCAAGGATTCACATCCATATATGGAACTGCCAATTCTATGTAAAACTTCAAAATAGTTTATTTTCTAGTCTTATTCAATAAAGTGCGTTTAATTGTGCCAAATAGATAATCGAATCGTATTTTAGTGTGTTTATCTAAATTTCTGTCATTGCCTAAGTGACATCCCAAATAATTAAAATTCTGAACTTGGTCTATAATTACATTGTTTATCATTATTTTAATAATATATAATTTTGAACAAAATTGGGACGACTAGAGTCATACTAATATAAAGTACACTAAGAATTAACATGGTAGGCTAGTTTTAAGTACTTTACTAAAGCAGTTACATGAATAAATAGTTTAAAATTTATAAAATAACTCATGAAAAATATAGAAGCTGTAATCCTGTTCCGGAAGTATTATCCCACTGCTCTCGAAAATCACTAAGGGGATCGAAAGAACATAACGAATTGCTATCTCAACATACGATTTACATGTGGTTTTATATTCAGCCTTGTGGTGGATACAAATTGTAAGCGAGGTAAAGTGTTCCCACTACAGACCTTAGAGACCCTTGGGATAGTAGGAAATTAAGGCTCCCACTTTTTCTAGACAATCGGCACTTGATGTCAGCCGGGTTATCAGCCCTGCGTGACGGCCGCCTTTACCCCATCTGGTTACTTATTTCAGTTAGAGGCAGATACAAATTGTATATAGCCCTTTAAACTTTATACTATCATCCCGTCGTTACCCGAGATTACACATTTTTGAAAGAAAATTCCCACCTATGCAGAGTATCTTTTTATCGCCTCACTATGATGCTTAACAAGCGGCTCGCTTTGTTTCCCCGCAGCTGTTATATGTTATTAAAATACAAAGATCTTCACTGCCACGACTACCACGATGTTGCCACATTGATATTATTCCTTCAGTTTCAATTATAAATCGGAACTTGGAGCAGTCGATCCAGTCATAAAATGGTATACCGTAATTAATTGTTATAATTATCAGGGATTTATTGTGATATGTAGCTCGAATAATAATACAATATCTACATATTATATTTGTTTAATATATGCAACTGATTTCAACATGTGGCAGCCATGGGAAAATATTTCAGACAGAATGGATAATGTGACACAATAGAAAGAACCTCTTAAAGGTAAATGAACAATAAATTACATTCACAGACTCTAAGTAAGCAGTGTCAACAGTTGGTTTCTAACGTTTTTGATTATATTAAAGAAAACAATTTCGGAAGAGGGTCTCTTAGATTAACTTTGCTATACTTCCCTTAGTTTCAGTTAAAACTCGGAACGATGTGGAGCATTCGATCCAGTTGTAAAATTGTATACCGTAATTAATGATATGATTATCAGTGATTTATTGTGATATGTAGCTCGAATAATAATACAATATCTACATATTATATTAGTTTAAAATGTGAGTGTGGCGGCCATGGGAAAATATTTTAGACCAAACAGTTAATAATAATAATAAATTAAAATCCCAACTATGATCAATAATAAAGGAGAAATCATTGCGTTTATGCATGATAATAATTTGCCAGTACCTAATCCGATACCCATAAAATCAGTGTTGATACAAATTATAAACGAGGTTAATATAATTCCAAAACATATGGTTGATGCTACAGCAAAATATATTAAAATCGATGCCAAGTGTTGCGTTTGCCGCCATATTATTGCTGCTTCAATCCGATCGAAATGATCTGGGCAAAATTAAAAATATCTTTTAAGAAAATGAATTGTTGCGCCGTCAATTGGCGAAAGTGTGTGCATTGCAAAACGCGAATGTGTGAATATGATAGAAGCAAATCTGTGGTTTCAATGTGTTCGGCACGTGAAAGAGACAGTAGGACGTTACATGCACTGGGACACACAGAATGAGCGTCCTTTCATCATACAACAATGATAGTGAAGATGAAAACTAAGGTATAGACCTACAAGCTATATAATGTTGGAATTAAATTATTTAAAAAATGTGGAATTAAATTATTTAAAAAATAGAAATAATAAATAAATACATATGGACTGGCTCGGAATCCCTATGTTCATGCTGCTGCACGGACATAAGCTCTCGATACAATCCCTATACTGAGCTACTATTTTCCAATCATTCTCTGTAATAATCTACTTCCCTCACTCACCCGATATGTTATTCTCTCTCCTTCTCCCACCTCATCTTGGTCTATAAAAAAAAATACCGACTGGGCGTTTTCCCTCTGATTTTCCTATCACAGGTTTCCATGCACATCTTTCATCCCCCATACGTGCCACATGTCCTGCCCATCGCAGCCTACGAGACTTAACTGTTCTTATTATGTCTGGCTTCTTACACATACCATGTAGCTCATTATTATGTAGTTTTCTCCAATCACCTGTCTGTTCATCTCTTTTTGGTCCAAAAACATTCGTAATAACTTTATTCTCAAATACTCGTAACCTTCTCTCCTCCCTTAAAGTAAGATATTATCTTATTGGTCAAATCTTTATTTAGTATTTAATATTAGAGTTAATTATGATTGTTATATTCTGATGTAATATATGTTTGTCCTGGTGAGTGGAAGAGAAGGCCCCATGGCCTTAACTCCACCAGCTAAATAAATAAATAGAGTAAGAGACCATGTTTCGCAACCATATAATATAACTGGGGAATAACTGTTTTATATATTTTCAGTTTAACCTTTTTTAAAGGAGCTGGGAAGACGAGAGTTCCTGTAATGTATAATAGCACGCATTTCCAGAATTGAGCTTATGTTTAAAATTACTTTGTGCATCTCATTTCTATTTGTGATTATTATTCCTAGATAGTTGAAATCAGCCACTTCTTCAAAATTTCCTTCATTTGTCATGGCCATTATATAATGCATTTCTATGTGTGAACATATATTTAGTTTTATTGATGTTTACTTCCAGTCCCAATTTCTTAGTGTTTTTCAATAGAGTGTGTGTGTTGGCCCTTAGTAGGCCTATCTCCGCGTTATCACTCAATAATACTACATCATCAGCATAAAAATAAATAAATACATATATAATTTAAATTTTAAAAGTTGAACAATAAAAAATAACATAACATTAAATAATAACATAAATAATCAATGTCTTCTGTCCTTGTGTAATAAACGCTCATAGCACTATGAGAAACGTGACAACACCGGATGTCAAGTATTGCCGCGCGACACCCGCTTTTATATAAACTGTTAACCATCAGAGTGAGGCGATTGAATCAGGCATGTCATGATGAGACATTAATTTTCAATAAGACCCTCTACTCGTATCCGTTATAATGGCAGATCGCGAATGAGATGAGATGAAGTCCCCTATTACTAAAGGTATCTGTGATATACAAGGATGCTTGCTCACACTATCACAGGGGCAGATGAAATTACACTAATGAAATTGATGACATGAGTGTGGAGAAGTAGTGGATGTAAGTTTCTTTTTTAAGGGAAACAGGATAAACCCTGAGAAATACCTTCCCTGGCTCCTATTCGTTCACCTCTGTGCGGGAGACTCAAACGCCGGACACAGAGATGGAGGGCAAGTGTAACCACTTTCGGCACGAAGCCGCCATAATTTTTAACATCATTGAAATATATTTGAATAGCAGGAGTGTATAATGTGTCCTGAGGGAAGAAGTGGATGAAGGTAGGTACAATAGACAGGTAGAATAATATTTGTTCAGCTTATCCAGTCGTCGCCATGGAGCGCGTCATAGCTCATCGATCGG
The DNA here is from genome assembly GCA_030220185.1 of Diploptera punctata. Classification (NCBI taxonomy): domain Eukaryota; kingdom Metazoa; phylum Arthropoda; class Insecta; order Blattodea; family Blaberidae; genus Diploptera; species Diploptera punctata. Next base: position 487,565 of record JASPKZ010007837.1, read on the forward strand.
TTCAGATTTTCTGGATGTTTGTTGGAAAGGCACCACCTTTAAGCGTTTACTTTGTGTCTAGTTTAGCGCGCCACCCGTCCAAAATGTCAATTAAATAACTTTTACATTAACAACATTTTGCACAAAAAAACTAATTTTGAGAAGTGAAAAATGAAGGCCTATTACGCCCTCGCACGATAGACGTCTTTAATTAATCTTATCAAGTTATTAATTCTTTCGCTGCAGAACAAACTATTTAGGGTGGAAACGTATTCCAAATAAATAAATACGCAGGACGTCAGTGGCGGTTCATAACCACATATTCGTAATGATAAATCTCGCACACGGTGGTGTTTGCGGACCTATGTTTACTGCAACTTTTTTGGTTCTATTACCGTAAACTTTCAATCATTTCAGTTTCCGCTATTAATTTTGATACGCCCTGTATATGGGCCTATATACGCATATATTGCCAGTGATGTAAAGAAAACCTAACAAATCCTGATATCTACTCGAAATCAAATTTTACAGGAGACAATAAAAACAAGTTTTATTTCTCCAGTTTGCTATAAGTATTTTCATACGTCTTATGATTACTTCTACAAAGCATGACATGAAAATGCTGTGATTGCAGTCAAAGACCTGTCCTAGGGCAGAACAATATAGAATAAAATATGATTAATTAATGGGAGTGGAAACATATTATTTCAAGTATTTAATTTTTACAAAATGATGTAGGTAAATCACATTATAATCAACATAATATTTATAATTTCTAGCCAGATGGAGGTTTTGTCACGTCACTAACGAATACATATACATGTACACGTGAGTATTAGAATAAAGTGATTAGGAATATTTTCGGAGAAATTAAAAAAGAGTGAATGAAAAAACCGAAACCCGTGATCAACATGATCTTCATGATAAACCGGATGTAACACAGTTAAGTCTCGAAGTCAGAACATATGGCACGAATGGAAAATGAAAACGGGACATGAAAATGTCTTGTAGAAAATTCCTAATAGGTAGATGAAAAATGAGTTGGGATAATATGATAGCGTAGATTATTCAGAGAATGGCTGGAAAACTTGAACGGCCTTGAACCTCCGGGTTCAATATATACATAGTTTAGGCTAAATGGAACCACAATAAAAATAAACATATGTTTAATACCGTAATCCTCTACATGCACCTTACGATATTGGGTTAAATTCCTGGAAAATAGTCGTCCCGGCGTATAAGCGGCACCCTTAAAATTCGAGGTAACAAAGAAACAAAGAAAAATGATTTGACAATGAGCCGAATCCTGAGTGAGGAAGAAAATGTATAATTAACAATTATTTTACATCTTGTGCCGGTAGGAAAGACGCCTAGCTCAAATTCTGGATATTTACCAAATTATGATTCCCATAAACATTTTTTTTTGTTAAAACTACTTTCTCTTTCTATTTTTCTTCTTGAAGCAACCATCGTCGGACATTACATTCGTCCAACCCACATTTCTTGTCTCGCGCCGTAGCCGAGAGGTTTATGCCATGGTACCTTGCTGCAGAGCTACGGTACTTGCTCTGGTTCGAGTCAGATGGGGAAGATATTTTCTCATGGAATTTCGGTCAGTAGTTAAAGTATGTTTGGTCAGATAACAGGCTCCGGCCGCCATACATTTTGGACCGTAATCACATGTTACCAGGTCCGTGAATCATTATAGGGAGAATTGGACGCAATTCTTTTTAATTGTTTTGCCACGTAGTACTCGGATCATTTTAAGACTGCACCACCGTCGCTATTTTATCGATTGTAGACGTATGACGTATAAATAAATCGAAATGTAAAATCGAATATCGAATTAAATTTAAATAAATCAACGGTAGAATTGTTATGTACTGTTCGAAGAAAAGTTTGAGGTTGAATATAATATAATATTGTTAATGCATCGAAGTTAATTATTAAATTTATTTATTTTCTATAATCTGAAGGAGAAAGTGAAGGTGTAAAATACAGCTAATGGAAGGTAAGTGAATGATTACATACGACAATTTTTTTCTCAAAAATTTGGGTCACTCTTCAAAATCGTGTTTTCAAATAATAGACCTAAACTGTGAATGATGTAAATTGGCACGCCGTATATTTTGTTTGCATCGTGACATCATAATGTTTGTATTTGAGTTGTAATGTCCCTTTAAAAACTTGTTTATACCTCATATTTTTTATATCTTAGCCTCTAGCTAATATGTGTACTTATTCATCAATATTTCTTTCACAGAATAAATGAGGCTGTCAAGATCAAATCGTATGGGCGTATTTCCTTATAACAGTGATTGGGAAGTCTACATACGTATAAAATTTTAGGTAAGTGGATCTAATGCTTCTACCTTCATTTTACTAACTTGGAAGTTTAACCTTAAATTGATATAACCTGATAAAAGTTAACTAAATTAAATCACCCTAACATATTTTTATAGATTAAATTTCTTATGTAGGTTAAGTTATGAAAGTGAGGAAGCATTATCTAGAACATCTGTAAGTCTAAAAATAAAATCTTAAAAGATAACAGAAATTTAGGGATAAAGTTTCATTATGTGACAAAAAAATGAAAAACTTCAGTTTACCTTTCCTAATAATTTTTCTAAGTCCTGCAGAATGATAGTGAACATGTCCAAAAATTTATAAAATTTTTACAGAGTTGAATTGCTAGAAGAAACCATGTAGATGTCAAATTGATATGACCAACCTTTGCAATAAATTCCCAAACATTTATTGGATGTGGACATATACCAATTTACCCTTACCTAACCTAACTAAATAATTTACATGCATATTATTTAATGAAATATTCACTAACTTTTCCCATCGGAATCTAACAAAATGAAGTGAGTGAACATCCATTTTTTAAAACACGTTTCTGAATGTTGGTTATTCCAATTTCACATAATCTCCACCGTTTAGTGGAGTTTAAGCATTCGTGCATATTAATAACAAATCTACATAACTTTGAAGAAACCATTGCATACATAGATAAATATTTTATATTTTATTGTAAAAAAATGTTATAAGTATTGTTGCAAATGTTTAAAACATTATGAAATGTTAGTAAAGGCAGAAGTACGTAGAGCAACAGCATTATAAGAATATACTATGGAAAATGAAGGGTAAGATAATCTAAAGTTGGGCCAAAAAATTCCAAGTCTATATAGACCCATGCACATGTGCCATGAGATAAAAATGGATATAATTTAGAATCATCCGATGCTGCCACCATACACAACATAATAAAATGAACATTGCCAACCAGAGGAGAAACATCCCAATATTGAAGACTTCAACTTAAAAAAAAGAAAGTTAAACACAGAATGGTGATAATAAGACTTAGTGTAATCATTATTATTAGTTTATTTATGGTATTAGTATTCCATTTTTACACGCTTTATATTAGCTTGACCTGTATCTATCTATCTATCTATCTATCTATCTATCTATCTATCTATCTATCTATCTATCTATCTATCTATCTATCTATCTATCTATCTATCTATCTATCTATCTATCTATCTACCTATATATCTATATATCTATCTATCTATCTATCTATATCTATCTATCTATCTATCTATCTATCTATCTATCTATCTATCTATCTATCTATCTATCTATCTATCTATCTATCTATCTATCTATCTATCTATCTATCTATCTATCGATCTATATAGCTATCTATCTATCTATCTATCTATCTATCTATCTATCTATCTATCTATCTATCTATCTACCTATATATCTATATATCTATCTATCTATCTATCTATCTATATCTATCTATCTATCTATCTATCTATCTATCTATCTATCTATCTATCTATCTATCTATCTATCTATCTATCTATCTATCTATCTATCTATCTATCTATCTATCTATCTATCTATCTATCTATCTATCTACCTATATATCTATATATCTATCTATCTATCTATCTATCTATATCTATCTATCTATCTATCTATCTATCTATCTATCTATCTATCTATCTATCTATCTATCTATCTATCTATCTATCTATCTATCTATCTATCTATCTATCTATCTATCTATCTATGTAACTGAATCTTTCAACGCGATTTTCACCCACTTAAAATCATTGGATCGACTTGAAACTTTGTATACTTGTAGAGGACCCGTGACTGACAATACAATAATTTCATATTTATTTCCTAAAATCCTGGCCATAATCATCAGAAAAAAAAGTGTTTTTGTATCAATGTAACGGAATCTTTCAACGCGATTTTCACCCACTTAGAAACATTGGATCTACTTGAAACTTTGTATACTTGTAGAGGACCCGTGACAATGCAATAATTTCATATTTATTACACGCTTTATATTAGCTTGACCTGTATCCATCTATGTAACGGAATCTTTCAACGCGATTTTCACCCACTTAAAATCATTGGATCGACTTGAAACTTTGTATACTTGTAGAGGACCCGTGACTGACAATACAATAATTTCATATTTATTTCCTAAAATCCTGGCCATAATCATCAGAAAAAAAAGTGTTTTTGTATCAATGTAACGGAATCTTTCAACGCGATTTTCACCCACTTAGAAACATTGGATCTACTTGAAACTTTGTATACTTGTAGAGGACCCGTGACAATGCAATAATTTCATATTTATTACACGCTTTATATTAGCTTGACCTGTATCCATCTATGTAACGGAATTTTTCAACGCGATTTTCACCCACTTAGAAACATTGGATCGACTTGAAACTTTGTATATTTGTAGAGTACCCGTGACAATACAATAATTTCATATTTATTTTCTAAAATCCTGGCCATAATCACCAGAAAATCAAAAAAGTGTTTTTTTATCAATGTAACGGAATCTTTCAACGCGATTTTCACCCACTTAGAAACATTGGATCGACTTGAAACTTTGTATACATGTAGAGGATCCGTGACAATATAATAATTTCATATTTTGTTTCTAAAATCCTGGCCAGAATCATCCGAAAATAAAAATAAATGAAAACTGGTATAATAGGTTGCGGACTTGTCGAGTTTTTAGTCAATTGTTGTAAGAGCTCAGTTAGTAGAGCAGTGAACTCTTAGTGGTACATAATTTCAGTAATCCATACGTTGCTGGTTCAAATCCGGCTGGGAGGGTTTTTTTATAGAAGAGTATTACTTTTAGCTCATACTACAATAGTATCGAATTTAAAGATGTTTACATTTTTATCTTATTCTGTAAAATATTAAAACTAAAAACTAAAAATAAATAATAGTTTTAAAAAACTAAAAGAACACGCTTTATTATAAAACTAAAAAATGAAAAATAATTTTAATTTCCAATACGCTTGGGATAAAATAAAGTGGTCAACAAAAAAATCATCTCCAACATATATAGAATAAAATTAGAGTTATCAACAAAAAGAAAATAATTTTACCATCAAAAGCGTGGGGTGCTTTTTATGAATTTTACATTTTCTTCTTAGAGAACTTACTTTTACCAATATCTGTTTATTATCAAATATATTAATTGATATAGAGCACCCCATGCTTTTGATGGTAAAATTATTTTCTTTTTGTTGATAACTCTAATTTTTTTCTATATATGTTGGAGATGATTTTTTTGTTGACCACTTTATTTTATCCCAAGCGTATTGGAAATTAAAATTATTTTCATTTTTTAGTTTTATAATAAAGCGTGTTCTTTTAGTTTTTTAAAACTATTATTTATTTTTAAGTCAAGTATTTTTAAGAATTGTCATTTCAATTTTCAACGTAAGTTTTTACTGCTTGTGAAATATTACAAAAAAAAACTTAAAAATATGTTAGTGTGTATATGTACATAATACATGTACAATGGTTTAGGATCACACTGTTTGAAATCCATTTTCATAGTCATTTGATAATAAATCAGGAATTCAATATTTTGATTAGTAACACCTTTAGAAAATTGGAATATCTAATTCCATTTTTCGGTTTCTAACGTAATCAGTGGCTTTTTTTGTTCCTTCCACAATGATACCGAAAATTAAACGGGCTTCGCTTTCCCTTTTAAAATACACAACGATATGAAACACTGGTAATTTATTTTCGATTATAGGCCTAATGGTTTGCCTATACCTCCACATAAACAAACAATACAAATTAAACTCGGCACAAGTACTTACTTGGGTTTGCGCCCAGAGAGATATGTTTGGGCCGGCCACATCATGATCTGAGGAATTAGCTTTTTAGTGTGTGTCAACAGGTAAGAGACGTTCAAAGAGAAGTTGTGCACTTTTAAGCAATGGTACTTTTGGTGAAATGACGATACGGCCGGCCCAACCCACCCCTCTACGTAGGAACTCGTACTCAAGTTAAAATTCACACACTTTAAATACAACAAAATATTACTAAGATTAGCAGATAAATTCTGCCACACTTCACATACAGGCCTAAGACAACTTATAAATAAAAAAATGGAACTGAAATAACTAAACTAAACCATTGTGAGAAAATAAGAAAACCATAGATACCAGCAAAACACTCTAATAGAGCAGAGAATCTGAGAACGTCTCAAGCGGCTAAATAATTGTGTATCTCCCTGTAACGATACTGTGGGGTTAGTGATCGCTGACCTACCCCTTTCCTCGAAGGGGAAACTTCAAATTTTTGGCGGGCGGAGGCCATTAACTGGCCAAACGCATTATAATCCATATTTCTTCCGGTCTCTGTATTGGTTGCGGTTTATGCAAGTTTGAAGCTTATTCTTAACTAGGCTTGGAGATGCTGTTCATGCTTCCAGCCTCATGGGCTAGTGGCCACATATTCTGACTAATGCTCCCGGGTTCGATTCCCGGACAGACCTTAGAATTTTTTTCTTAAAGCTTCCTGTGTTCGGCCATGGTCTGGATTTAGCTCAAAGGTGCTTCATTATAATTCATCGCCTGTCATATCATCGCGATAACATAAATCCGCCTTCCATGCGCCCCAATTTAACAAGTGGGTTACAATTACGCCATGCCAGGAGATAAAACCAGAAATGTCAAAGACAACCTGGTGACAGTGGCAAAAATGCTGAAATTTGTAATGTGAACAAATGTATTGGTCCCGGCAAAATAATAGTAATTTTACGTGTATTTATTTTGTATAAAACGGAATCTGTCCAACGCGGAAACGGAAGGATATTTCTACACTATTCAAAAAAATGTTTATAAGGCGAAAAGATAGAGAAATAAATAAATTAGTTTCCACTTCATTGAATTCCCGTTAGGCGAATTAACAATAAGTGATGATTCCTGCCACCGGGTAAAGTAGAGTTTCTACCTGTATCTGGAATTTTCTTTCGGCCTCACTGCACACCCGTTTGGCGAAATACAGGTTCGTTTAACAAATATTTGGCGTGTGACATCTGTCTTACAAATAACAAGTCCACTGTAAAATGTTTAATTAGTTTAAGATCTGAGACCGATTGTGTACGTATCTTCCATAGGTAGCGTTCTGAATTTATGGAATAAAGATGGTTAAATCGTATGTATTATTGTCATTAAACGAAAAAAAGTTAAAGTGATTGAAGATAAAAATAACAAACTCTCAGTACGCGAAATAATGACTAAATTAAATTGTGGAAAAAAAAAAGTTTGTGAGATTTTAATACGCAAAGAAAAAATAACGAATGAATGGATGCAAGGAAAGCGTCAAATGAAGAGAAAAAAAATTGAAATCAACGAGGTGTGTTTTACAAGTCCACGATCAAAAAATCTCCAAATTTCCGGACAGATGCTCAAAAGTCAAGTTCTGGTTGTTGCTTTATCCCTAGGGAATAATGATTTCAAGGCATCTTCAGGTTGGTTGTGGGCAGTTTTAAAGACGACACAATGTACTGTGGAATTAAATTTGCGGGGAATCAAAGGATGTGGAAGAATATAGTTAGTGAGTGGAAACCGAAACTGCTTACTTTAATTTCAGGATACGTGCCTAAGATACATTTTTAACGCTGACGAACGGGACTGTTTTTTCGCGCGTTACCATCGAAGTCGGTCGTACATACTATACTCCATTTTTCAACGGCAGCGAAACTACAATTAATCCACTGTACATAAAAAAGACATAGGCCTATACGGAGCTCTATAATCTACGATTGGTTAATATTTTTTTATTTTTATAATGCGGAATGTTGTCTAATGTGGAAAAAAATGGTCCCATGCGATTTCGTTTTGAACAAGTTTTACTGTACTAGATTTACCCTGCCGAAGGTGTCCAGTGCCCGATTTTCTGTTCTGGCTCAGGAATTTAAACAAGGTTTTATATAAACTGGTGGAACTGTTATATGATGCATTATTTGCGATTCAGGAATTTTGTCAGCTGAAAAACACCATCGAGACCGCATAAAACAACGCACATCCAGTTCTAAACATCAAAACTAGCAATACACTTCAAACAAATAAATTGCGACAATCTCTATTACGACATGAATTTGAACAGTATTCTCCAAAAATTCAAAATTTGAAGTAATTCAACATTGATTTGTGTGTTACACAAGCGGGAATTCCACTCAACAAAGGTTGTCCAACCACTCTTCAAAGGATTTCTTGAAAAAACACAAAGATGAGAGTAGTTTAAGAAAAAAAGCTACATGGAGCCTGTTTACCAAAAAACCATACAACGAATCAAGGAGATAGTGTCTGATTGCGATGTGGGAATCATATTGGATGAAACCACAGACTCAGTGGAACGATATGTTTTGAACATTTTAGTCCTTCCCATAAGAGGGGAGAAAGTTAAGTTCGTATGGTTAAAAATGTATGTTCTGCAGAAAGCCAATGACAGCACACTAATTCAATCAATCGTGGACTTCTGTCAAAAGCTGTGGCCTAGTGGTACCGAGTTTGAAAAAGTTCTTCTGGTGGTTACGGATCAAGCTACATATATGGTTTCAGCAATTAAGCAATTGAAACCTTTGTTCTCTAAGTTAAATGTTGGCACTTGCCCTTCACAGGGTTTTTGAATCCATACGGAACGAATACATCACAAATCAATTAATTTCTACCCTGCAGAAGATTCTACTGAAAGCTCCGAGTTGTTTTGTTACCTACAGAGAAATCCCTGCCCTGCTCCTTTCAAACTTTCCGGACATTACTCGCTGGAGATCATGGATTGAGTGTGCTGCTATGTTGTATGACAATTTTGACAAGATTAAGAAGTTTTTGCTTTATTTGGATCCAGCCGACGCAGGTGCAATTTACAACTTCTGCTACCAGAGAAAATACATAATTTGCAGACCGATCTATTTTGTGTTCAAGGTTACAAGTACCAGCCTGCAGCTATTAAACGATTGGAAGAACAAGATCTCGAAAAGGAAAAACAATGGGATATTTTTACTTCTGTGAGGAACGGTTCGATGGCTTTGCCAAAGACAAACTTGAGTCTAGTCTTCAAAAGAATCCGGGTGTTGAGGAATTTGCCACAACTATAGAGTTGCCATTCCGAGTGAATATGAAGTTTGCTCCATTGGTTACTGTGGATGTCGAAAGAAGCTTTTTAGCATCTACAAACACGTTATCTCCTAACAGAAACGAACTTATTTTTAAAAAATGTAGAGATGCGTAATGTACTGAAGTACAACAGTTTCATGTTTTTACTTCTTCTGTTGAGTCTTGATTTGATTGTTTGTAACTAAATAAACTGGAATAGGAGAAATGATTTGTTGAATAAGTACCTTTTTGTTCATTTTTTGCCTTATATTAGCACCGTTTCCCTTATTTTTTGTATGAAATTTGCACTTAAAAATTCCAACCCAACTTATTATACAACCTAGATAATGAAATGTATTTACTTGTTCAATCACGTGAATCATATTATTATTATTATTATTATTTATATATATTATTATTATTATTATTATTATTATTATTATTATTATTATTATTATTATTATTATTTTGAGATCTCACATAATGTTTCTTTGAAAAGCTATTGCTTTCGTTTTAGTTTTTAAAAAATTCAAATAAAACATTCTGTAAGTATATTTAATTCGTGGGTTTTCTTTTGAAGGTCTACTTCGGTGTCTACAAAAGCACCTAATCATCTGCCTAAGACTTATATTTGAAAAATTCTTGTCCAACTCTAAAATGGTTCATAATTTAATGACTTCATCAATGTAAATATTACAACAATGGACATCCTCGTCTAGCGACTTACTCGCTTTTATGTAATTGGGAGTTTTGCTAGGTATCTCTATAATTGTTAATCCGTGCTGCCATCTTCCTGATAATTTTCAGAAAAAAGTAAGAATGTCCCCTGGTTACGTTATGACCCCTACGTAGGGTACGATATTTGAAAGGTTTCCTATAATCGTTGATATCGTCATAAAATAGGCATATTCTATGCTACTATCAGTTTGCGTAAATTGAATTTAAGAAAACAATTCAACGGGTAGGAAAGCGAATTCATCAAAAGTCGAGGTTAAGGTCTGATTTTGCTGGTTTACGGAATATGTATTTACTTTTTTAATACTTAAATTGGAGAATCTCATATCATTATGCCAACTTATTTAAATATGTCGGACTGCAATGAAAATCAAAGCATCCATAACCGTAAGTAATTACCTATTGCATATTGTTGTACAATAGTTAGATTTTTTATAATTTCTATTGATTAATTTTTCCATTACTTTATTAAAAGTGTTACATAAATTAATCTAATATGTCTTATAGGAATAATTGCCAATTTAAGGGTTAATTCAATTGTATTATAACCAGATATACTACGACGAAGCAATTATGGCGATTTTTAAATTTTGAATTTGGGTAAACTCTCACTTTCAGAAAATAGCTTCCGCGTTTCATTTGAGTAGCATATACTGAGTTTTGTTCTGAAAAATCGAAAATTACGACCGCTATACGATTATAAAATTTTCGTTTCGTATGAACTTTTACTCCGAATGGTCCGATTTAAAAGATCGCCTGCGTAGATATGTTAGTGAAATGTCCTTTTAATACTTAAATTGGTCACATATCCCACTGGTATTAATTCATTGTATCTACTATTACAACAATCAATGACGCTTTAGTTCGCAGTTACTAGGCAACAAAACCCATACTTTATATTCTAACAAAACACGCTATCAAAACATAAAATACAGGTACAACAAAACGTAAAATACACTTTAATGATGATTGATAGTTATTGTAATATTACAATCATTACGTTTTGTAATACTTATTGTAGACACATTTTCTCTATTGTCAGAAGTATTGTTTTTCACAACTTTGCCTGTAATTGAACTTTTAGTATTAGAGCAGCAATTTTCTAGTTACCCCCCACACTTTCTACTACGTATACTTCTGCAACAGTATTCGATTTCCACTCTCCATGTCTTTTTTAAGGTAAGAACATCAGCACCGCTGTCTGTTAAGAAAGTAGCAGAAAGATCATCTCATACAATGCCCGGTGTAATACTTGGCGATTTGCAGCTACAGATACTCTGCAATCTTACTAGGAATCTTCACGCATATTTATGCCAACCACTTGTTCACGATATTTTCCATTTAAATAAAATAGAAAGTACTCATTGTAGCTAGTAATACCAAGTCGAATGCCATGATACTTTCTACAAATTCGAAACAAATCAACATTATTTACTTCACCACTAATCACAAAACTTCTAGATTTTGTTTGCCTTATATTAATAGTAAATTCTGAACCCTCATATCAATCGCCAGTACAATTCTTCCTTACAGCACGCTCCACATATCCCAAATATAAGAGCCATCTTCTGTAATAAATGTTTTTCATCTGGAGCAGTTTTAAGGAATTCTGTCACTTCATCTCGGCTTAATATTTTCGAGGCGGCGGACGTAAACGAGCAACGGCTGGAAGGTGCTCTTAAAAGTGTAGAAGAGATAGCGGACGCAGGAGGATACATGAAGAAGGAAGCGAAAGATCGAATACAAAAAGCGGTAAGCACAATCCGTGAATGTTTTGAAACTGTGAAACGCATGCTAGAAGATAAGAATAATGAAAAAGGAATGCATGTAATCGAGGTTAGAAATGAAACAAAGGATGCCCATGTGGTAGACGACAGCATATCTATGGGACAACTAGCGACACCTCTCGTCTACGCAACCGAACCAACAAGAAGCAGTCTCCACCTGCAGGCAGCGATCGAAACCAATGACCGAGAGAGCAGCGCAACCGGAGAGGGGACGCCACCTAGCAGCAGCATTTGTAACTACAAGGTATCGAGTGATCAGTCGGCATCTAATATGACAAGTCCTGTGGCATATGACATGGACTGCCAGAACGATCCCGACAGTTTCGGAAAGAACCTGGAAAAGAAAATAACAGAGAAAATAAACCACAAACTACAGGAAATAATGGTAAACTGGAGTATGAGCGTCAAACATTTAATTCAAAATGAAATAAAAACGGCGACACAGCATAATGAAATTAAAAACGCAACACAAGAAACAGGAGAAGAAGAACACTCCCACACCTCCATAGAACAAAACGAAGTCCCGATATCAATCAACAGAGAAGAGGCTCCATGGACAGAGGTTGTAAGAAGAAGGCGTGTACCTAAGACGCAAACTATCCAGACACCAACAATCATCGGCACCAATACAGCCCTAGAAACACACACAACAGCACCTGGAGAGGAACTACAAGCGGCATGCCGTAGAGCCTGGCTGTACATCGGACGCCTTCACCAAAACACGACCCGTGAGAAGGTAGAAAAACACCTGAGAAAAAAACACCTGAGAAGACTGGAGGTCACAGAAATCCTGGAATGCGAAGAAATCCAATCGAGAGGTTCCTTGAAAGCATTCAAAGTAGGAATACCACTCAAGGACCTACAGAAAATCACCAGCCCAGAATCATGGCCGGAGGGGGTAGTAGTAGTCAGACGTTATCGTCTTTTTCGCTCCCAAAGGCAGGGGGGCAACACTACCACAGTAATGGTACCAAAAGTGACGTCATGAAAATAATGTTGTGGAATGTAGAAGGGCTGAAATCTGTTATTGACATGACCCCCCTATGTACACTCCAAGATAATGACATTTTATTCTTCACAGAAACACTCAGCACAGAAGACATAAACATAACTAGTTTCTATGGAATCCATTCCCCAGCTAAGAAAGGAGAAAGAGGACGACCTTCAGGGGGTCTAAGCTGCTACATAAAACCCCACCTGCAACCCCTCAGAGTAACCGATTGTACAGACAGCACTCTTACGATAGTCACTAGAAGAGCGAACATCGTTGGCGCATACTTCACTCCTAACACCGAACCCGAGGTCATCATCGATGAATTAGGAAGGGGCACTAGAAAACACAGAAGATAGCAAACCTACTTTCCTGGTAGGCGATCTTAACTGTAGAATAGACAAATGGGACACAAAAACACAAGCGGTTACCGACTTTCTTTTGGACTACGGGCTAATCCTGTTAAACCAGGAAAAGGATTACACATATGTGGCACCAAACGGGAGGAGCACAATCGACCTGGTCTTCACGAACGGTCGAGGTGACGCTGAGGTGAATGTGGAAAATGTCACAATTAGGAAACACCTCCCTGTTATAACAAAATTCCATGCCAGTGCAGGAACACAAGAACCATTAGGCACATATTTCAAACCGTCCATTTCAAGATACATAGACGAAGAAAGATGGGAAACAAACAAAGCAGAGCTACCAAAAATAGTGGACATGATGAGGCAGGGGAACTTAGACGAGGCAACTGCTGCTCTGAATGACATAATTACACACTCCACCAGAGAACTGCCCAGATCGAAACGCACCGCGAAGCCATGGTTCGACGAAGATTGTTACGTAATGAGGCAAAGGACACTACAACTCCTCCATGCTGCTAGGGAACACGGAGGTGATGCACTGACAGAGTACGCCGTAGAGCGTGGGAAATACAAATGCCTACTGAAGGAAAAGAAATTAACATACGACCTCCTCGTAGAACAGGAACTAATTGCTGAGGCGGAAATGAAACCTTACAAAATCCTAAGGTCCTCGAAGAAGAACAGATCGAGCCCCCTCGTAAACATGGAGCGATGGGAATTGCACTTCAGCAACCTCCTGGGAGAAAGGAACAAAATGTCCAACTCCTTCTCACTACATGCGGAACGCAATCAAACCTCGACCCCCATCACAACAGAAGAAGTCACTCAACTAATCATGAACGGAAAGAACAACAAAGCGGCCGGCCCAGATGGAATATATGCTGAACACCTGAAAGACACAGTCCGAGACCTGGCGGAACCGCTAGCGTGCCTTTTCAGAGAATGTTTCAAGAATAATTCAATCCCAAAACAGTGGAGGAGCACACTGATAACTGTGCTTTACAAAGGCAAAGGACGAAAGGACGATCCAAATTCATATAGGGGAATAGCCCTGGAAAAACGTCATGTTTAAACTTTTCAGCAGACTTCTACTGAGGCGAATTGAACCAAGATTACGTGCTATCATACCAATGAATCAATATGGCTTCACCCCGGGCAGATCAACGCTACACGCTGTACATGAAATTATAAAAGAAATAACAACTACCTTGGCGCAACCCACCACCCCTCTGTACGCAATCTTCATAGATTACGCTAAAGCCTTCGATAGCATCAACAGGAATATACTCGTTCAAAAGCTAGAAAGCGTACTAGGTAGGACTAGCAATGAACTACAAACAATCGCGTCTGTGCTAACCGCAAACTCTGTGGCTATACACGACGGCATAACTACGTCGAAAAATATCATCCAGACAAGAGGGGTACTACAAGGAGACCCGCTGAGCCCGATACTCTTTAACGTCATGACGGCGGACATCGGTCAGGTGATAGACACAAGGAACGTCAAACTCCTTATGTACGCAGATGACATGGCTATCCTCTCCAGGAGCCTAGAAGACCTACAAGGCAGCCATGGAGAAGATCAGGAAATGGGCACTAGAAAATTCAATGGTAATAAATAGCTCAAAGACCAAAGCTATGAAATTTAGGAGAGGAGGAAGACTATCCAAGAGAGATCACCTCACATGCGACGGGTCAACTCTAGAATTCGTTAGCAGCTTCAAATACCTAGGAATAACATTACAGACCACCGGAACAGTATTCTCGATGCATATACAAGAGCGTGCTACAGCTGCCACAAAAGCCATTTATGACATTCCAAAGTTACGAAACCTATCCCTACCAACGGCAATAGCATTATTCAACATCAAAGTTATGCCGGTTGCCACTTATGGAATCCAGCTAATATGGACATATCTCACAGCCAAAAATTTCATGAAACTTGAAAGCATAAAAGCGAGATTCCTAAAACGGGCTCTTTCAATTTCAAAATTCACAAGACATAGCTATGCCTACATAATAGCAAAGGAGTCTTACTTCATAGAAGATATCCGAAAACACTTCGATCTACCAGAAACGCAGGCATACAAAACAGCAATCGAGGAGAGACAGAGAAAAGCCAGAGAGATTCCGATCGAAATCACGGAAACGGAAGCATTATAAACAGACGAATGGAAGGACCAAATTTTCGACTTCGCCACTTATACACACGCTTCGCCGCTCACGGCTTCCATGGGAAAATATGTCATAAACAAAGTTACCATGAACCCGAGGAGGCCTGCATCTGTAAACTCTGTAGCAAACCGTGCCCAAAGTATCACTTAGTGAAGTGCGAAAACAGAACCAAAACAATTCACGAATTAGTAGCAAAATGGTAAAAACATGTATGTAATATTAGTGTACACATTGTGTTTAATAAATATATATTATTAATATTTTCGACTCCTTACTACGATAACCTACAGATTTTCTCTTCAAAATACCGTTAATTTCCAAACTTAAATAACTAACTCACTGGCATTATCGAACCCGTAGGTTCATAGCCGCATGGACATAAGCTCTCCATATAATACTATCCTGGGCCAATGTGTTCCAATTATCCCCTGTATAATGTACTTTCCTCAAATCAGAGTTAATGTTATTCTCCCACTTCATTCTTGGTCTACCAACTGGACGTTTTTCCTCTGGTTTTCCTACAAGAAGCTTCCATGCACGTCTTTCATTCCCTATTCGTGCCACATGTCTTGCCCATTGCAGTCTATGAGACTTAAATGTTATCATTATATCTGGCTTCCTATAAAGACCATGTAATTCACTGTTATGCAGTCTTCTCCATTCATTTGTCTGTTCATCTCTCTTTGGTCCAAAAATTTTCCTAAGTACTTTATTCTCAAATACTCGTAGCCTCCTTTCCTCCCTTAAAGTAAGAGTCCGTGTTTCGCATTCATATAATATAACTAGTAGAACAATAGTTTTATATATTATCTCTTTAACGTTTTTTTGAAAGGAGTTGGGAAGTCGAGCGTTTCTGTAATGCATAATAACACGCATTTCCAGAATTGAGCCTATGTTTAATTTCCTTGTGCATCTCATTCCTGTTTGTGATTATTGTTCTTAGGTATTTGAATTCAGCCACCTCCTGAAAACTGTCCATTTCCATTATATAATGTATTTTTATGTGTGACCATATATTTAGTTTTATTGATATTTACTTCCAGTCCCAATTTCTTAGTGTATCTCCTCGCTATCGGCCAATAGTACTACATCATCAGCATAAACCAACAGCTTATTAATACCATTGAGTTGTAGGCCTTCATCATCTTCTAAAGATAATTTCCAAACTTACTCATATCAATATTATTATTAATCAAAAGAGTTTATCTCGCTATGAATATTCGAAGGTTTAATACTTGTCGACGTCTCTCAAAAATACGCCTACAAAGGATCTTCATTTACGTCTGTTTCATTACCCACGCGCCAGTCTTTGAATTTCGTGTAACTACAAAATTGAACTTCCATTGACTTTTCTGGAAGTATATTAATACTGTAGTTGCATATTGGACCACTTTTAAATGTTTTCGTGATGAACCTTCTCCGCTCATTTTTATCTTAAATCCACATATAAAACTACCGATAGTTCCCAAAATTACACAATATAACGAGTGTTTTTTTTTCAAAGCCCACATTACTCTTTCTCTAAACATGTCGTTTCCGCAATAAATAAATTTCATTACATATACTAAATATACAACAGATACTAAAATACTCTGAACGTAGATAAAATATTTGTAGACAATACGTTACAAAATTAGTTTCAGTAACTAGTCTAAATAACTATAATATTTTAAATAAAAACACATGAGCATAAACTACTTTAATTTGTGTTGAATGACACAATATATAATAATAGCTTACACTTTGATATGTTTACACGGTGGCCCGACACTTTCAAGTAACTTGCAAGAGAAATTTGCGATCTCCAATTTGTTTTTAATTCTAAATTTCGCACCAGATCAGCTTAACTGGAAAGGAGCCGTTTCTGATTTGGCCAGCGGTCCTCCAGTTCTTGTCCCTCTGGGGCTTGGCGGCGGCGGTGGCGGCTGCGGTCTTTCAGGGCAGCAAGGTATGTCAATCTAGAACATCAAATTTGGAACAACTGATATGGCAGATGTCTGAAGGCTTTATAATGTCCGACCACTGGTTCTTTGCCTCCTGATCTGCGGCTAGTAACGACTGGCAGCTGTTTATCGCTCAACCAACGTCGAATAAATATCAATGCGCTGAAGAGGGCATATAAGACCCTAAAGCAGCCGGAAGGGAGAGGCCACGGCATAACCCTGTATGTCGATTCCTCTCGGCTGCCGAGTGAGCGCACGTGTCGTACTGAGTGCTCGCTTGGCTGGTCGGGCGGAGATCGTGTTTGGCACATGAAGGTGGTCCTGCTCTTCCAACACATAGTCTTGTCTTGTTTCGCCAATTTTTTAAAGGTTAATTATTTATTGTATTTATCAGTTTATCTCTTTGTAAATGCAGAGCTAACATCTCTATGCCTTATGAAAACAGTAAGTATCCATCCGAATTCAACTTCAACACTGTACAGCTCTACAATGCGCTTCAAAATACATCATATGTTTGACGGATCCGCAGGATAAATGGATAAATTTTTTCTTTGCACATTTGTCGTTACATATAAATAAATAGAAAGGTAAATGTAACATATATAAGATTATAAATCAGAGAATATTCCTTCCTTAATCCCTTCCTTCCTCTTTGATTCACGGCGTTTTGAGTCTAGCCTTAGCAGCCGTTATGACGTTTCATGAACAATGTGATTTAATTAAGCTTATTTCCCTACCTATTTCGTGAGTGACATGTGATCAGCATATCACCTCGAAGAAGCATCTAGTAGGCAACTAAGGTATTACTTGGAGTCGGTTAATTTTGCACAGAGGTCTCTTTTTTAGACTTGAGTTTCTTTTACGAGCTTCAAAATCTTCAGACTCGAGACTCATGGTTCAACGTCCCTCCCGAAAGAATTTTTCTTTAGATTTTTCTATCCACTAAAAATCCATCGGTTCTAGTCAGGTTTAAACCTTGCGACCCTCGGGACTAGAGGCAAAGAAAGTAACCACCGCGAGAAGAAATTTTCTAGTTTTGTATATTTAACTAACTCACTATCATTATCGAACGCGAAATGCCGGGCGGATATAATCTTCCTATCCTGGACTAATGTTTTCCAATTTACCTCCCTCAAATCACGGTTACTATGATTCTTTCACTTGTTTACCTGCTTGAAGCTTTTCATCTGCTTCTCTACACAAGTTTTCATGCCCCTCTTTTATTTTCCATCGTGCCTCATGCCCTGTTTATTGCAGTCTACGATATCTAATCCAGGCTAATTCTAATGATATTACGTTAACTCAGTTTAACCTCTCACCTTAAAAGTATTTTTCACCTGCCACACGCCACCCGGTGGCAGCACCTGTCGGAGAGGGATTTTAAACTAAGGGTCTCACACATTTCATTTTTCTGCACACAAGGACATGGAGATCTCCCCGAATGAGTGATCAGCTCAATGCCAGTGCCTCCTCTGAAACAACACAGCATTAAAATGAAACAGACATTCACACACACATTCATACTAAACGCGGCGAATATGATAATGATGATCATGATCTTAGAGTTTCCCGACATTTGTCTTACAGGTTAGGAAAACCACGAAAAAAAAAACATCAGCCAGGACACTTGTCCCTATTGGGGAATGAAACCATTCTAATAATACAAAATAGATAAGTATAAAAATTAACGGGGGCACGCCGTAGCGTAGTGGTTAAGGCACTGCTCTACAAGCCGGAAGGCCGAGGGTTCTGGCGGCACTATTACCCTGGGGTCGACTCAACCTCTAACTGAAATGAGTGCCAGACGCTTGTTCGGGGAGTAAAGGCGGCCGTCACGCAGGGCTGACAACCCGGCTAACATCAAGTGCCGATTGTCTAGAAAAAGTGGGAGCCTTAACCTCCTACTTCCCCAAGGGCCTCCTGAAGCCTGTAGTGGAATCACTTTACTTTACTTATAGAAATTAACACAATAGTACAAAATGTTAATGAAGCGTGTTATTGATAAGCCAACTGAATCCAGTTTATATCTCTTATATCTGTTCGAATATTGTTCTCCCACCTACATCTAGGCCTTCCTAATAGTCTTTTAACCAAGGATCTCTCAATAAAAATTTATAAACATAAACATTTAAAACCTCGTTTCCTGTCATCCATTACCTACCTCTAGTTCATATTATTGGGAAACGTTTCACGAAAATGAACCTAAAATAAAGTTTGATCAAAACTTAGAGAGAATAGTGTTGATCTTACGAAGTAAGTTTTTGCACGTGGGAGTTACGGAATGAAACTAATGCAATAGCATCACCCTGAGCATATCTCCCCCCATCACCACACATTTCTCCCCCTACGCGCGGGGGGTGCGAATTACTGGAGACAGGGGAATATTTCCCCTATGTGTTTTGCCATTTTCCCCCTTTATATACGAACTAGCAATTTTTATCTCATGGGGAATGAAAAATTTATACAATGCATCCCTTTCGAGAGCTGATTTTCATATTTTTATATGATAGTCCTATGAAATAAATATAAACATTACTTGAAGAACAGAAACATCAACTTGTCTCGTGTATGCAACAACGTACTTAACTTTTTGTCGCCGCGGATATATAACAAACTGGAAAGCCAGAAGACAAAATACTGTTCCAGTTTCTAATGTGAGGGGATTATTTCATAGCAGATAAGGCGAGAGGCTGTTGGAGAAGCACTTACCAATAGCTCGACTTCTCCGTCCAGCGATGTTGACTAGTTGAGAATTTCGCAATATATTTTATCCCTTGTGACCGGAGAGCATAAGTAACGTTGATTGTCAGGAGTACGTTCTCATTTTTACCTTCATAACTGTTAAAGTTCCAAGTTACCGAGATGCTATCATTTTATTTTCTACTTAAAATTGGTTATTGCAATAGTTATAGGGTAAGTTAGTCAACAAAAGTGGGTTAAGATGAAGAGAGTATCATATAAACCTGCAATAATTTAAAATGCGTATTAATATGGTTAAATTAACATGTTAAACTAGAGAAATATGATAATATTATAATTATATTGTGAAAAGAAAAATTAATGTCTGAACCAGGAATCGAACCGTGGACCTCTAGTAGTCCAGACTAGCGTGCAGCCCACTACACCATTCCAGACCTGGTACAACCATTAACAATTCTCTCCACATATACAAATCTATAATTCTCGTTTCGTCCGCTGTCAGGTAGGTGTCACAACCATTGCCAACGGCCGGCTTCGTTTAGAAGTATCTATATTTGAGAATTTACACCACCACTTTTATAAGCAGTAAACGATGTTATTTAACATTTTCCAATACTGTTATTTTAACACAGTTCCAATAATGGATCATATTATAATATTATAATGATATTGTGAAAATAAATATTAATGTCTGAACTAGGAATCGAACCGTGGATCTCTAGTTCTCCAGACTAGTGTGCAGCCCACTACACCATTCCAGACTTGGCACAAACATTAACAATTCTCTCCACATATACAAATCTATAATTCTCGTTTGGTCCACTGGTTCAGACATTAATTTTTCTTTTCACAATATCATTATAATATTATAATATGATCAATTATTGGAACTGTGTTAAAATAACAGTATTGTAAAATGTTAAACAGAGAAATAGGAAGCAGAAAATGTCGGGCAATAGCGGGAACGTTTATGATTATTATCAGTAATGGATCCGTCATTAAATAATTCTTTCGCTATAATGTTCTTGCTTCAAAATTTGTCTAATTTATTTATTTAATAATGAAAGTACGTTAGGCCTATATGAAATAAAAATGTATCCCTGAAGTTTGTTATGTATTAAAATTGATTTCAACCGTTGATTTTAGTTTTACTGCCTCACACATCTCACTGATGTCAGATATAAAATCCTTAAAACACTTATTTGGTAATTAATTATTTTATATAAAAATGTCGTTAAAGACAGACATTTTTATCAAGTCATATCTCACAAAGTTTAAAATAAAAAATGATAAAAACTAGTTAAAGTGTAAATGAATAAAATCAAAATAAATAAGATAATGAATAAAACTATTATACTTTTACATATTTTTCACATATAGTCATTTAATTAAACAATCGTTGCAGCTGTTTCGGTACACTGTACCTATTTCAGACGAACAGCAATCTCTCTGTATGAGAAGAATAATCAACAAATATGAAAACAAACGTAACCAAACCATATAACACAAACGAAAGTATTATACGACACAGTGGAATGTTTGCCTCTAGTCATAGCAGCACTGTTGATGCTTCGCACGGACGTACATAGTAACTATGTATAGTCGGGAACAAATAGCAAATGACGCACTTACATTGATCATCATTGCTAGTATTCCCACATACAAACATTGATTGAAACTCGCAGACTAACGTGAAGCGAATGTATGCAGGATGATACGGCATTAGTTCGCAAATCATCCACAAACGAAGCAGGTCAATCTTCCGCTCTGTCGGATAATAGTCGAAACAGCAAACAGAAACGAGACATTTACAAAACGCAGCATTCAAATAATAGCCATAAATTTAAGAGAGCCGTATCATTCATGTCATTTGGCACTTGAACAACTATTACAATTATTATTTATATCTATATTTTCTAGGTACCTAATTTAGTTTTCCCCCTTTACTATAAGCGTGCAACACTTTGAGATCTGAATTAAAACTATGATTAAATTCAATTATGTGGTTAGTAGAGCTAGAAGTATCAGCGGTGACCAGCTCTACTGCACTTAAGAAGTACAGTGTGCATTCGAGAGTAACTAGGGGCATCACTGGTAGAGAAGTGTGCAGCCGTCCACTCATAGACGGCGCAGTCACTATTAAGAAACATTAAACCATTCTTTGGCATCGTGCAGTATTCAATGTTCTTGAATATTGAAAATATATTAATTTAAAGTTCTTCTTCTTCTTTTTCTTCTTCTTCTTCTTTAGTAGGCGACTACAGCCTCATTGAAGTTTTGGCCTCCTCGACAATTTTTCTCCACCTAGATCTCTTCTGGATACAGACTGCCAATTTCCAATTTTCATTTCTAATATATACTTTATAACATCATCCTGCCATCTGTTTTATGGGCGTCCAGCAGTTCTGGTGCATATTGGTTTCCATTTGTATATTCTTCTTACAAGCTTGTCTTCCTGCATTATATTTATATGTCCAAACCAGTCTTTGAGCTTTAATGGGGTTTATTACATTTTTATTTCGTATTAGATTATTTAATTCAGAATTCATTCGTATACGCCATGTGCCATCGCGTTTAAATAATTATTAGTTACTAATTATCAAATGGATCGAATTATATTTGGCTTTAAATAAGGTTAAAATAGTTTTGAACTCATATCGCAATGCTATGATTTATTGGTATAATACACGTACAACATTCTTATTGCATATTAGCACAATATATAGTGCCTATCGTCCACCGCTGTGGTCTTGAGGTAGCGTGCTGTCTTGTCATGCAGCGGACCTGGGTTCGATCCCCGGTCGGGGCAGTTTTTCTGGGTGAGGTTTTATCGGGGTTTTTCTTCACCTGTAAGACAAATGTCAGGAAAACTTTAAGGCCCAAACGGTCCCCGAAATCATATGGCCATCACCATTATCATTATCATCATCATTATCCTTCACCGGTGTGGAAAGCAACGGGAAGCTACCACACCTACAATTCCCTAGTAAAGCTGCAAGCATAGCATTAAAATGCTATGATTGCAGTGAAGGACCTACCTTCGGGCAGAATTACTATGGATGGATGGATAGTGTCTATCATTTACAGGAATCTCGAATTTTATCAAGTAACTCGAAGAATCGATTCAACAATTTTTCCTTGTTGAGCCATTGCACTTCACTGAAAATAGGGTATGTCACATTCTCGCAATCACGATCTGTCAAGAACTATTTGGGATCTGATTTTGTTTATTATTTTAACTACAACACTCATAACTTCATTCAGAAAAAAGGTTTTAGCACACAGATTTTCTTAATGAATGATGCAATGGATTCCCCAGACTATCTGATCTTTTAATTTGTTTTCAGACACCACACAATTCCCAAGCTACACTTTACCATAGCCATATGGTTACAGATACAAGTGAACTCCATAAAAGATCGATTTTTCTACAGCTTCTTCTACACATGATAATATATTAGTGTCCGTTGTTGTATCTCGCATTGGAGCTAGATCCAACACCTCATCTGTAACTTACAGTTCGAAGTTCACTCCCCTAACAAAAATATTGTAGGCCTACTGTGCTGGAGATATCAACACTTTCATTTACAGTTTAATAATTTTATTAATATATTGTATCAGATTATTTACTTTAATTTTTAAAATTATATTGTACCGAAAGTACAATTTTGGTACGTAACATCTATGTACTGTTATCCTCCCTCTTCAGTGAGATTTATGAATTGTGCCAATTTCCTTTTACTTCGTGCTTACTCACACTCACCTTCCTACCCCTTCCCTCTGCGCTGTCTTTAAGTGTGCAACTTCCCCTCTTCCTCGGAATACTCAAATACTAAGCAAGTTGTAAACAGGGCCATTCATTCATTTCTTTTATTCAGGTATTTTGCCATCGTCTGGTTGACGTCAGTCAGCTCGAGGAGAGCTGTGTTGTTTGGTTTTTGGTCCGGTAAGCCAGGGTAGGGTATCCTGGGTATGGAACCTAGCCCTCGGCTGGACTAAAAGGTATGCATGCGTGCTTGTATGAGTAAATATTGTCATTTTTCTTATTATTTCTGTATTGTCCACATAACTGGATTCAAGTAATGACCAGGTTAATTGATTTATATTTATATTATTTATGTGTTCCATGTTTTCTTTAAAGTTTTGTAATGGTCAAGAGCTATTTCTGTTTAAGCATTTTTCATATTTCAACATCAGACTAATAATTGGACTATTAAATTCTATTTTAAAAAACAACAATGTTTAATTACTGTTCTTATTAGCTATGCTATTGCTGTCTTATATTTTTCCTATATACAAGCTTTCTCAAGGTTATATTAGCTCCCCTCTTCCTTCTAGCTTTCATGATTGTAAATATTATACTGAGTTAGATACGAGTCATATAAATTACTACAGTGTGTTTAAGAAGTTTTGTTAATAATTAATATATGTTATTAAATCTACATAGGAAAGTTGAATCAATCTTTGCCTCTAATGGGCCCGGGCAAAGGGAAATAGATAGCACTTACATTTATGAATTGTTGGACGCTACAATTATGATAGCTAAATATATTAGTAGATTCTGTCTATGTCTCTCTCTCTCTCTCTCTCTCTCTCTCTCTCTCTCTCTCTCTCTCTCTCTCTCTCTCTCTCTCTCTCTCAGGGACCAGAAGGGTCGACCGTTCAATATCGTTGAACTTATTTATAATTTTTATAAGTGATTAATAATTGTAAATTTTGTGGATTTAAAATTTATTACTAATTTAAGTAAGTTAAAATTTTATTTTGTGGGTATATACAGTGCGATCAGTATAGCATTGGACAGCTGACGCGGGGTTTGTACTGTGCGATGACGACAGCACATACACAGTGAAATCCCCGCATCTGTGTCAAATGATAAACTTATCACACACACACGCACACATACACACACACACACACACACACACATATATATATATATACACTTTACTTTAAACATTTTACTAATTAAAATATATTAAATAATTTAAAGATAAAGGTAAAATACCGTTTCAAGATAAATACATCAACAAATACAAGCTAAGGAAAACACAATAAAATTACTTGCAACATCCATTAACTTGTGGAAAATATCACCAGCAAGATATTGTATACAATTGTGCGAGAAAGTATAATTGCATCAAATAACTCAATTTGATTAGGGCATAACTATTCAGCTGCTATTTTCTTACAGACTTTCATAAATTCGCCATCACATAATCTGCGTCGTGGTTTCCCAGTATACATTGCGATTTTGGTAGGTGACACGAACAACTGACTCACAAGCAGACGGTTCCCCTGCGATAATAATAATAATAATAATAATAATAATAATAATAATAATAATAATAATAATAATAATAATAGCTGAGATGTATGGGTAAATAAGCATAACCAAATTAGCGTTAAACACTACCACTGGGGAGCGATCTAACATCAAACGGGTAATAACGGAATATATAGATAGAAGGCGTGTCCAACCTTCTTTGGAAAAGGGCCACTACAGTTAAGATTGATTGGTTTGCGGGCCACATGATTCGATAAATATCAATAAAACTAAATATGGTCACAAACAGAAATACATTATATAATGGAAATGCAAAGCTAATGACAAGTGAGGGAAATTTTGAGGAAGTGGCTGAATTCAAATACCTAGGAACAATAATCACAAATAGGAATGAGATTCACAAAGAAATTAAACATAGGCTCAATTCTGGAAATGTCTGCTATTATGCATTACAGGGTCTCTTCACATCCCAACTCCTTTCAAAAAAACATTAAACTGAAAATACATAAAACTGTTATTCTACCAGCTATATTATATGGCTGCGAAACATGGAATCTTACTTCAAGGGAGGAAAGGAAATTACGAGCTTTGACAATAAAGTTCTTAGGAAAATTTTTGGCCAAAGAGAGATGAGCTGACAGGTGAAAGGAGAAGACTATTGAACAGTGAACTACATGATATTTCTAGGAAGCCAGATATAATAAGAACAGTTAAGTCTCGTAGACTGTGATAGGCAGAACACGTGGCACGAATGTGGAAAGAAAGACGTGCATGCAAGCTTCTTGTAGTTAAAGTTTTAATAATTATGAAACAGTACCTGATATCTCATTCGTCCTCAATCATTTGCAGTGTTTTATAGGAGGCCTTTAGATAACTTATATATCATCTTCGGCTTTCATTTTGGTACTGACTCTCGTTGGTTTTATATTGGGTTTATATTGCTGGGTATGTTCTCGTTCAGCAGGTGTTTATTTGTGGTTTCCTTGATTATTTCTAACTCTTCGAGAACGTTGATTTTCGATGTATCGTTTTCTCTATGCAGGATCGACAATACGTTGTCTATTGTGTTGAATTGATGTCCTGCTTCTACTATGTGTTTTGAAAAACTGGATTTACCTTCATTCTTCATGAAATCTCTGAAATGTTCATCAAATCTTCTCGTGAAGTTTCTAATAGTTATTCCAATATAAAAATTGTCACTGCTATTATAATTCAATTTGTAAACTCCTGTTAAATCTTAGATTTAATGTGTATTTTAATCTAAGTTTGCGCGTCTTCGCCTTACCTCTGTCTATCTTTGTATTCTGCTTTTTGCGTCAGACCGACTTTATTGTTTGTTTATTTATGAAAGCACTCAGTCCGATAGGTGGTTTCCTGTTTAGTAATGTATTTACTCATGCTAAGTTTAAGTTCTGCTCCTGTCTAGAGCAAACCATGTAGTTGCATTCAAGCTCCCATTCGGGACAGTTAAGTATCGTCTCGACCTTCAAGCTGTGTGGTCGAACTGAGTTCTGCTCCATCCCGCGAGCAGACCGTCCTGCTTCACCTAGTGTGCAGGCTGGTAATTTTCCAGCAGACCGCCCTGCTTCATTAGAGTAGGCTATATTGCTATTTAGAAGTTTCAAGTTCTACATAGACGTTCGACGAGCTGTCAATCCATCACTACGTTCTACAAGATTAATAAAAGTTTCAAGTACTACACGTTGAGTCCTGTACTCGCTACGAGCAGGCTGCTCCTGTTCTAATAGAGCAGGTTGCTTCATCGTTTTCAAGATAATATTAAACTGTATTACATCAAGATAAGACCCGCGCCGTAGCCGAGTGGTTAATTCAGGAAGCCTTCGAGCAGAGCTGCGGGACTTGCGCTGGTTCGAGCCTCCATTGGGGGAAGAAATTTTCTCATGGTATTTCGGCCAGTATGGGACCGGTGCCCACCCAACATCGTGAGGCATTTGGGTAGCTACAATAAGTAGCGGCTCCAGGTTGAGGAAACCAGCTATAAAGGCTGCGGGACTCAACATGCTAACCACATGTCACCCCTACACTGCCTGATGATCATCTACCTCTGTGATTGACACATGTGGATGTGAGGGGCCAGCAGCCGGCTGGTAGGCTAAGGGTCTTCTAGGCCTGTCGCGCCAGGAGTTTTTTTTACATCAAGATAAAGTATAGTTTTGCTAGTCTACTTGACTTAGGGTCGGTTTCACCAACAGAGATAACTATATTACACCAGTTTAAGCTATGTCATATAAATGGGGAAAACTGGCGTAATACAAGAAGCAATAGTGAAGACATTTAGATTAGAAACAGCCGCCAGATTTCCACTTTGGCTGCGCAAATTTGTTAATCACAGTGACCTCAACTACAGGACATCGTATCCCCATAGCAATTGAACAGCCAGGGAAAAATTAAAAATGTGCTGTAATCCAACAACTCCTTTATTTTTATATATGTTCGTTTCTTCTAATTTATATGAAATTATATTATTTAGTTTGTTATATGTTCTGTAGGCAATTGTTATGTTTTATCATGTTTTTGAGGATTTTTGCTAGCTTTTGTGCTTCTATGCCTGTGTATGTTAATGATACCCACTTATCTCTTTTATCAATTTCCATACTTAGTTGTGTCATTAATGATTAATGATTAATAAATTAATTATGAATCAAAAGAGAAAAGAAGAACTAACAAATATAACACAACTAAGTAGGGAGATTGATAAGATATAATAAGTGGGTATCATTAACATACACAGGCATAGAAACACAAAAGCTAGCAAAAATCCTCAAAAAACACGATAAAAACATAAAAATTGCCTACAGAACAAATAACAAACTAAATGATATAATTTCAAATAAAATAGAAAAAACCAACATATATAAAAATAAAGGAGTTTACAAATTGAATTGCAATAACTGTAACAAATTTTATATTGGAATAACTCTTAGAAACTTCACAACAAAATTTAATGAACATTTCAGAGATTTAATAAAGAATGAATGTAAATCCAGTTTTTCAAAACATAGAGTAGAAGCAGGACATCAATTCAACACAATAGACAACGTATCATCGATCCTGCATAGAGAAAACGATACATCGAAAATCAACGTTCTCGAAGAGTTAGGAATCATCAAGGAAACCACAAATAAACACCTACTGAATGAGAACATACCCAGCAATATAAACCCTCTGTACAAAATAACACTACTCATCAAATTTCAACCTTTTATCTGCCACATGGAACAAAACATGTCATTTTATATGAACACGAAAATGGCAATAAGAAGTCCTTAAGAAGTAACGTTTTCCTGTGACAGAACTGAGTTCGATTCTATAAAAAAGAGAGAAAATCTAGTTTAATTTAAACATAATTGTAAAAATGTCACAACTATATAATTAATTTAATTATGGAATTACGTTATAAAAGCCTTAATTTTACATATGACATATCATAAAAGGCATAAATTGATGCTACTATTGACAAATTGGCTTTCATCCTCAGTAAAATATAATAAAAGACGTTATTTTTGCTATAAACTAAACAATTTGAAATTGTGATTTAGATTTAAGAAATCCTAAGAATTAATAGTCAAACACCTTTTGTAATGCTACTTATTAACTGAAACATGCAGGTAATATGGATTATAAATGCGACAGCTACTTTCTCTCAAAGGTATCATCATGTACAAGTATTCGAATTTGGGGACCAATGAATATTCCTTCTTTCACTTTTGCATCACTAAGCTTCGAAAACTGACTTCTAAATATGCAAAACCTTCTCCATCCTTGTCCATGACTTTAACAAAATGTTTCATAAGGCCTAATTTTATATGCAAAGGGGGCAGTAGTATTTTATTAGAATTCACTAATGGATACATTTAACATTGTGTTGTCCTGGTACATACATTTCTCTGGGAGGCCAGTCTTTTACAGTATAGTGTGATCCAGTTGCCCTACCATCCCATAAACAAAGAAAACGACAATATTTCGTAAAATATCCTTGCAGGCCCACTACTATGGCAATGACCTTTAAATCCCCGCAAATTTTACAGCGATACGTGTTATATTGAATTACATTTAACAAGATATACTTTCTTATGTTTCCTTCATTTCCACTGAATGCGCTACAGGTATTGAAGGTTTAGTGTTTCCATTGTGTAACAATACTGCTTTGAGACTTGCTTTCGAAAAATCAATAAACAATCTCCATTATTCAGGGATGTGTTGAAATCCAAGCTCATCCATTACACCGTCCATATTTATATATGCACAGAGAGCATTTTCCTTTACATAATAGCCAGAAAATTGTTCATATCTCTTTCGGAAAGAAGATATTCTAGTACTGGGGGCAAGTAGATTCCATTCTTGAAGTCGCGATCCAAGCATTTCAGCCTGCTGCTTCTCTAACTAAGTCGTCCAGTCTGGATTAATTATCCAGGAGGGTTTATTTTCATGCTCTGGGCTATAGTTTGCATCAGAGGAAGTGGATTGACGGAACAGGCAACTCTTGCCTAAACCAGGAAGTGAAGAAGAAGAAGAAGGAAGTGGATTGTTTCGGTAACTCACCTGTTTATTATTCTCCTGGAGAGGACTCTTTTACCTGTGTAGGTGGACTAGAGATTAGGAGTTCAGGTCCATGTGGAACTGGTCTTATAGCAGATGGAACATTGGGGTACTCAGTATTAGATTTTGTCCTTTTAGAATGTCCTTAATTTTTGTTAAGCAAAAATAACAATCTTGTGCATGGCTAGTTGGTTCACGCCAGACCATTGGGACCGCGAAAGGCATTGAATGGGTTTTGTCACCATTTTTCCACTTAATTAGATTTGAATAACACGCTATACAACACACGTTCGGGGTCCACACTTTGTTTTCATCACCAACACGACGTCCAAAATAACTGTAACGCGCCTCTTTTAATGTTTCTGTTAAATGTTGACTTTGATTTTTATTAGTAAACTGTCCACACACGTAAGAGAAATTATTTGGCGAATTAACACAAGCACGGCATATTTTTTCATTGCAGTGAAAGTTATAATTGTAGGAAGCAAAAAATCACTTAAAACACTTTTCAGAGACATAGCCAAACTCAAACTAAAGCTAAAATCTGAACTTTTCCTGTTGAAACCCCACCTCGCCCCAGATTTCCTGTCGGCCGAGCACTTACAGCAATAAATTAATAAATTTCACTACTCCCTTCCTCGAAAAGTACTGCACGTCCCTATGGATTTTCAAGCACGTAAGAATGGACAAATTGTTGTGCAAACTTGCTTTAAAAAATATAATTAAGCTCCACAATTCGTTAATAATTATAATTATAATAGGTTATGTATACTAACTTCTATTTTTTCATATCTTTAGATATTTTATTGATTTGCTATAAATGTGAGGGTGATGGAATATTTTCATATTTATATTCATATTCGTAAATAGCACATAAAACGTTAACTGATACATATAGTTTCAAGCATGTGGCAAAATCTTGTTAACGAGTGTAATTACCAACAACAGTCAGTACCAAAATGAAAGTAGAAGATGATACATAAGTTACCGAAAGGCCTCCTATAAAACAACATTGCATATTATTGAGGACGACTGAGATATCAGGTACTGTTTTACAATTATTACAACTTTAACACAGTAACCTCAACGGAGTTTTGTAATGTATTTTAAAAGTCTTAAAGCTTCTTGTAGGAAAACCAGAGGGTAAACACCCAGTTGGTAGACCACAAGAATACAGTAATGTAGGAGAATAACAACCATAATTTGGGGGTAGTAGAATATACAGGAATGATTGAAAAACATTAGCTCAGGATAGGGATGCATGGAGAGCTTATGTCCGCGCGGCTATGAACCTACGGTTCGATAGTGCCAGTGAGTTAGTTAATTATTTGGTAAGTTGCAATATAATTCTAAAATCTAAATTGAACAATGTGAATAAAGTATTATTAGCCGTTGTATGCTTAATATAAATTTTAGTTCAGAATTTAAATACAATTATTATATTAAAATATATAATTTTTTACCTACCAATGCCTCACCTGGTACTGCTTTTCATGAACAAGGCATCCGATATCTGGTTTGATTGATGTAGTAACAATTCGAAGCGAACTCTCCAGATGACTGTCGGTGATTCGCGTTCTCATTACGCACTTCACATATTTCATCCTGGAGAACACTCGTTCGCTTATGTACGTCATATGCGAAACGAAGTCTATTAATGCCGTATATTTTTCTCTGGGAAAGTAGTCGCGATAGAATTGTTGTAAAGGGACGTTGTTAAACTTGTTCTTTGGGTCTGACGCATATTGAAAATCAACGCACTCCATTTGCAGATCCTTGGGGACCTCGTCTGCTTTAATGGAGAAATGGGAAGAAAACAGATTGAGACTTGTAACATTCTCCTTTAAGTCTTGAAATCTAACGCAGAATTCGTTTCTTAATTCTGATATAATTTCTGCGTAATTTTGACAATTTTGATTATTACACTTTTGTAGGGCTGGGAAATGCACAAGGTTGTTTTTTTATTTGTGATTCCCAAAGTCATAATCTTGTTTCAAATGCCTTCATGTTAACAAACATAGTAGTGATCAATTGGTCTTTGCCTTGGAGACGTGAATTACGATCGTTCAGCTGTGTTATTATATCCACCAGAAAGGTAAAATCACACATCCATTAAATTCAACAATAGGTTTGCCCTAAAACAAGCATTGTTGTACCAGCCTCAAGGCTACAGAGATGTGGGACATCCTAGAAGACGATGGGAAGATAATTCTGAGAGCGAAACAGGTCGAGGGCCTACCATGAAGATGATGATGAGGAGGTTTTCCCTTCTCTTTAATACATGTTTGTATTTCATTTTTTCAGATCAAACACTCGCTTCAACATTTTTCCACGGCTTAGCCATCTTATTCCAGTATAAATAATAGTTTTAAAAAACTAAAACAACACGCTTTATTAGAAAACCGAACTAAAAAATGAAAAATAATTTTAATTTCCAACACGCTTGGGATAAAATTAAAGTGGTCAACAAAAAAATCATCTCCAACTCATATAGAATAAAACTAAAGTTATCCAAAAAGAAAATAATTTTACCATCAAAAGCGTGGGGTGCTCTATATCAATTAATATATTTGATAATAAACATATATTGGTAAAAGTAAACTCTCTAAGAATAAAGTGTAAAAATAATAAAAAGCACCCCACGCTTTTTTTTTTCTTTTTGTTGATAACTCTACTTTTATTCTAGATGTGTTGGAGATGATTTTTTGTTCACCACTTTAATTTTATCCCAAGCGTGTTGGAAATTAAAATTATTTTTCATTTTTTAGTTCGGTTTTCTAATAAAGCGTGTTGTTTTAGTTTTTTAAAACTATTATTTATGTTTTTATTTTTTAGTTTTAATATTTTACAGAATAAGATAAAAATGTAAATATCTTTAAATTCGATACTATTGTAGTATGAACTAAAAGTAATAATCTTCTAAAAAATCCCAGCCGATTTTGAACCAGCGACCTATGGATTACTGAAATTATATGCGAGTACCACTACAGTTCACCGCTCTACCAACTGAGCTGTTACGATGATAAACTAAAAGTCGACAAGTCCGCAACCTATTATACCAGTTTTAATTTTTTTTATTTTCTGATGATTCTAGCCAGGATATTGCAAACAAAATATGAAATAATTGTATTGTCACGGGTCCTTTACAAGTATACAAAGTTTCAAGTCGATCCAATGTTTCTAAGTGTGTGAAAATCGTGTTTAAAGATTCCGTTAGATAGACACAAAGACACTTTCTTTGATTTTCTGATGATTCTAGCCAGAATTTTAGAAAAAAAATGAAATTATTGTATAAAGTGTCAAGTCGATCCAATGATTTGAAGTGGGTGAAAATCGCGTTGAAAGATTCCGATAGATAGATGGATGGATGGATGGATGGATGGATGGACGGATGGACGGATGGACGGATGGACGGATGGACGGATGGACGGATGGACGGATGGACGGATGGACGGATGGACGGACGGACGGACGGACGGGCGGACGGGCGGGCGGACGGACGGGCGGGCGGGCGGGCGGGCGGGCGGACGGACGGACGGACGGACGGACGGACGGACGGATGGATGGATGGATGGATGGATGGATAGAGAAGCTAATATAAAGCGTGTAAAAACAACTAAATTATGGGGGGTTACCTATCTCAAAATGTTTGCAACCCCTCTATAACCAGGTAATTTTCTAATCGAATATTTCTTTAAGAGCTAACATTTTTGTGGAGCCAACGACGTTACCCTTAGGTCATACATTGATCCTCGTCAACTAGTGGCTACCACGACCGCTTCTTATTCCGAGGTTCGAGGGCTCAACCCTGGCTCCAGTCGATGAATTTTAAGACAAATTGCAATCGTAGATCAACGGTACATAAGTCAAAAGTAAGACGTCTCTGACGAAAATGTGTCGGTAATTTTACATTCAGATTTGAATTGCGATACTAATGATCCGAATTGTTAAGAGTCGTAAAAGCAAATACTGGTCCCCTTTCGTAGCCGATCGGTTTAAGGCATCTTGTCTCTTATGCAAATCTCTTGCGTTTTTTCGAGTCCCCAGGGGGGAAGAAATTTTCAGGTAGATTTTCGGGCAGTATGGACTCGTTCCCCACCCAGCACCATGAGAAATTTGGGCAGCTACAACAAGTAGCGGCTTCAGATTGAGAAAAGCAGTCGTAATGGCTGGGAGACTATACGTGCTTGATTACATGACACTCCTATATTGGCTGGATAATCACACTTTTCTGTGATTAACACATGTGGATGTGGAGCCAGTATCCGGCTAGAAGGTCAGGAGCTTTCTTGGCCTTTCGCACCAAACATTAACTAATCACCAACAAACACTCAAACCATAAAGTTGGACTGTTATTCCTATATAATAAAATACTATCTAACAATAATTCATGATAAAGTTTATTTAATATTTTTCAATAGACATTATAATTTCTGTGGAATTGTTATATTATACAGTATTATGTTGTAAGAAGAGTCAGGTTTCTAATATTAGGCATTGATATTAGTTTTAACTTAGAAGAAGATATATACCATATTCCAAAGGACTTGATAGAAGACGAAGGGTTTTCTCCCCCCTCCCTCTACCTGCCTTAAGTAGGTTGTATGCGGGGCGGAGGAACGGTGCGAAGTCATATGTTGTTCAGGTTGGTTTATTATAATCATATATGAAAATATATAAAACTGTCATTCTCCCAGCAATTTTACTTTACTCCAAGCGCGACAGGCCTAGAAACCCTTGGCCTACCAGTCGACTGCTGGCGTCACATCCACATGTATTAATCTTGTAGACCAGCCATGTAAAACACGAGCTCCATGAGAAGGGGCGCACCGATATGCACCAGGTAACGCTACCTGGTGACTTGGTTCAGTTTCACTCGTCAAACGCAATGATGAGCATGGTTACGCTGAGTGTAGAGACCTTGCGAGAATCAAGCCTTCGTTTTTTTTTTTTTTTTTTTTTGACACAGAATTTCTCTCCCAAGTTTGAAACGGTTAATTTAGCTATTTCGATGAAAAAACAAGACAAGAACATAAAAATCGCCTTTAAAACGAATAACAAACTCAACAACATCGTATCAAACAAAATTAAAGTAACAAATAAATAGGAAAATAAAGGCGTTTATAAACTAAAGTACAAAATTTCGATAAGTTTTACATCGGTAGAACAACAAGAAGATTTAAAACAAGATATACTGAATATTAAAAAAATATATTAATAACGAAGAAAAATCAAATTTTGCCAAACATATACTAGAAACGGGTTATCAGTTCGACAAAATCGATAATAAATAAATAAAATAAAAATAAATAAAGCCTGATATGTCCCTTTAGGGCAAAGGCCTCCCTGTACAGGGGGTTAAGCTCTATTGTGAGTGTCACCCGGTGAGCTACTCCGTGGTGAGAAGTTTTCTTGGATGTAGCACTTGGTTTGTATACACTGTCTGTTCTGTGATTAGTTAATGCACAGTTGACTCTCCATCATTCTCCAGCTTTTCCTGCATCTGGCGACTCTGGACCATTGCGCCCCTGCTCGTTCTTTGAAGATGTCAGCCCATCGTCGTCTTGGTCTTCCGCGCTGTCTCTTGCCTGTGTACGGGTCTCACATGGTTGTTTTTATTGTCCACCTGTCGTCCTGTATTCTTGTGAAGTGGCCTCCCCACTTCCATTTTTTCCTGATGGCTTGTTGTGCAGGATCAGTTGTTGAGGACATCGCTTGAAGTGTTGTATTCCACATTCTGTCCTTCAGAGTTATGCCTAAGATTTTCCTCTCCATTTTCCTTTGGCATACTTGGAGTGTGTACTTCAGTTTGGCAGTAAGATTCCAAGTTTGGCAGCCACATAACAGTGTTGGAAGAACACAGGTTTGTAGTGTTTCCATTTTGAGTTTCCGGTTGAGTGACAGTATAAATTTCAGTGACTAGAACGCCTTCCAGGCGAGAGCTATTCTTCTGCTTATTTCTTTCTGTACTTTCTGATGGAAGGAGAGTAGTTGTCCTAAGTATATGTACTCGCTTACATATTGAAGATCCATTCCATCGACTTTGATTGGGTTTTCCGGACCATTTGACATAATTTGTGTATTGCTTTTGTTCATCGAAAGGCCTGCAATTTTGCTAGTTTCTGATAGCTCTTGTAGCATTGATTGGAGTTGTTTCGGGGATCTGGTGAACAATACCACGTCGTTAGCGAATTTTAAGTTGGATAGCCTGCTCCCCGTTTATATTTACTCCGTATTTCTTGCTCCAGTTTAGTTTTCGAAATATATCTTCAAGCACATGTAAAAAGTTTAGGAGAAATTGGGTCGCCTTGTCGTACTCCTCTTTTGAGACTGAATGGTTGTCCCACAATTTCTGTCTTCACCTTGGCATAGCTTTGTCTGTAGATCTTATCCAGAACGCGGATGTACTTGTGTTCGATTCCTTGGGTGTGTAATGCCTGGAGGACACTTGAATGTTCTACTGAGTCGAATGCCTTGTTGTAGTCGACGAATGCTAGATATAATGTATGGTGGTATTCAACTGTCGTTTCTATTATTTGGTTAATTGCTTGGAGATGGTCTGTTGTACTAAAGCCTGAGCGGAATCCGGCTTGTTCTGTTGGCTGGTTTTCGTCCAGGGCTTTTGTTAGTCTTCTTGTTAGCACTTTTGAAAATTGTTTGTATAGATTGGACATCAGGCTTATGGGTCGGTAATCATTCAGGTCATCTTTTGTGACTTTCTTGTGGAGAAGAATGATTGTGTTTGATTTCCATTGCTCGGGTATCTCTTCTGTCTGCAGAATTTTGTTAAAGATGTTTGTGAGTGATGGTAGTATTTGATCTGAAGCCAGTTTTAGCAATTCGTTGTATATTCCATCCTCTCCGGGTGTTTTGCCATTTTTCATTTCATCTATTGCAGTTCTAATTTCGCTGGCCAGTACTGGGGGAAAGGTGTCGGCGTGGTGTTCGAGTTTAGCATCGAATATGCCTATGTGATTTGTTGCCTGGATTGTTAGGGAGCCTGTGTATAGGGATTTATAGAAATCTGTGGCTGACTGGATTATATCTGTTCTTAATGTGTTGCGGCCTCCTGCTTGGTTCTTAGTTCCTAGCATCCATTGTTTGTCACCGTGTCTTTCCCTCTTTGCTTTCCTTATCGATTTGAAGGTTGTTGTGCGGTACTCTAGCAGATCTTTCCGTATTTCCTTTTTCGTCAGCATGTCCATTGCGGCATACTCGGTTCTATTCGACTCCGAAGCGTCTCTGGTTTGTAGCATCTCCGATCGACGTTCAATTAAGGCATGGTTCCTTGACTGAGTTTGCCTTCTTTCTGAGCTTTCGTATTTTTGCTGGAGTCCTTGGTCGCCTCTAGTATACATTGTTCCAGGGAGTTGTACAGTTCCTGAGCGCCTGCTTCTCGGTTGGGGTTGGACTCTGCAATTCTGTCGCGAAGATGTAGCTGGAATTTGTTGCTGTCTATGTTTTCTATATTTGGTCTATGTTAATACTAGGTCAAAATTACACAGAAAGAATAACAAATCAAGATTAGCATCCTAGAAGACATAGAAATTTTAAAAGAAGCCGAGAAAAAAAGACTTGCTCAACAAGAATACGCCCGCAGACCTAAACCCGTTGTACAACTTATACAACATTAGTAGTGTAGCTTCACTATTATGGTTATCCAGCGGTTCGCTTTGTTTCCCCGCAGCTATTATATATAATTAAATACAAATATGCTGACCACCGCCACTATAATAAATCCGCATGTTAATCATTATCAAGCATTGTAGCTACACCCGCTTTTATATAAACGGACAACCGTTACAAATCCTCTCTCGACGGTTAATTTCCTGTAAGGGCAGAGAAGTAGGGCTCGTGGAAATACGTAATAAGAAGTGTCATGGCGGCTAGCTACTAACACGCACAAGTTACGCTCCAGGTTTTAAGTTATTTTTCAGCAGGTGCCTTCGTTATTTCATAGTTAAAGTTGCATGTTCGTAGTCAGTTTAAGTTTAAATTTATATTAGTTAGTGTCAAAAGTGTGTACATTTAACAACATGGGAAAAAACACACGTAATTCAAACAACGATTCCACAAGTTCTACCGAGGAAGCAGTGAAACGTGTGGTGAAAGAGGCGCTACAGGATCCCGGCACTCTGCAGGTGTTTGTGTCCATGTGCGGGACCAGGTAGTGGCGGAACTGCAGAAGACCATCCAGGACAACACTAAGGTAATTGAGGATCTGAAAAAGACCCTCGATGAAAAAGACAGAAAGATTGAGGTGTTGGAAAATAAAATAGACGATTTAGAACAATACCAGAGACGTCAATGCCTCAGGATTTTTGGTGTAAAAGAAGAGGCCGGAGAGGACACTGACCAGAAAGCCATCGAGGTGGCCAAAAAAATCGGTGTCGATCTATCAGTGACTGACATTGACAGAAGTCACCGTGTTGGTGTTAGTAATGCTGAAAGACCGCGGGCTATAATAGTGAAATTTGTTAGTTACCGCAAGCGCAGTGAAGTTTTTCTAAGCAAGAAAAAGTTGAAAGGAAGTGGGGTCACTGTTCGCGAGGACCTAACGAAGTGTCGCTATCGCCTGCTACAAGAGAGTATACAGAAATACGGTATTCAAAATGTATGGACAATGGACGGTGCCGTCATAGCTAAAGTAAATGGCGAAAAACGCAAAATTAGATCTTCTACGGATATCA
This sequence comes from Diploptera punctata, assembly GCA_030220185.1. NCBI lineage: Eukaryota > Metazoa > Arthropoda > Insecta > Blattodea > Blaberidae > Diploptera > Diploptera punctata. Next base: position 526,238 of record JASPKZ010007837.1, read on the forward strand.
ACTAGATAGGACCTGAGTGTAAAATATGTTTACTTTGTCTTTTCTTTGCTAACAATTATATTGTTAATTTATTTCTAATTTAGGTAAGTTTTAAGTTTATTATTTTTTATTTAGGACAACTTACTTGTTTTATTTTAATTTTTTAAGTTCTTTGTTTAGCTAAATTATTTTAATTTTATTAGAGTTATTACAGTACATAGTTTATTTTTACTTTCTGCTATTGGCAACATTGAGCTGACAAATGAAGACTTGCTTGCAACCTCTGACTCACTCACCTTCTCCAATCACCCTCTTATTGTGCAGACAACTTTTAACACAGGTAGCAACATTCCTCAATCCCTACCATCCCCTCCAACAACAACTACTAGTCTACTTAAGAATGCATTTTCTATTGATAAATCATCACTTAAAATCGCTCACGTAAATTCACAAAGCATTCTGTCCCACTTTGATGAGTTTGAAACCATATTTTCATCTCTTGGACTGAGCGCCATTTTAATTTCGGAAACCTGGCTCACCCCTTCCATACCTTCGTCCCTTGTTCACCTAGACGGATATACACTGCTCAGAAATGACAGAATAGATAAAAGAGGTGGAGGAGTTTGTGCCTTTATATCAAATGAGCTTAATCCAAGAATTGTCCACAAGTCCCCTTCTGTATATTCCGCTCGCCCCGAGTTCTTATTCGTAGAAATTCAAGCCAGTCTAAAAAAATGTCTCTTATGCATTGTATACAAACCTCCAAAAATAAGGCACCTTTCGGATCTAGAAAACGCTCTGAACGATTCATTACCTCATTATGAACACGTTATTGTCGCAGGCGATTTTAATACAAATCTTCTTCAGACTGACTCACCAGCCATACAACTTAAAAATATGTTCCAAAGCTTAAATATGACAATTGTTCCTCTCTCTGCCACACATCATACTGCTACTACCGACACTCTACTGGACTTAATAGTGACTACACATCCACAGAAAGTACTGTCATATGGACAAATTCCTGCTCCCGGCATATCTGCTCATGACATTGTATTCGTAGAATACTCACTCCAATGTCCTAAAAGACGCTCTAAATTGATTACGTACAGAAATTTACAAAACATAGACGATACTAAACTAAAATCAGACGCTTTAGAACTACCTTGGTACACAATATGGAATCTTAGATCAGTTGATGAAAAAGTAGACACATTTAATACACTGATACTACAACTATATGACAGACATGCACCAGTAAAAACCCGACGATTTTCCCGCCCCCCTGCTCCCTGGATGAATGACTCAATACGTGAACTTATGTCAAAACGAGACAAAGCATACCGAACATACAGACGACATAAAAATGACGAGAACTGGCAACTGTACAAACAACTTAGAAACACAACTACACAAACTATACGCAATGCCAAACTACGACACGCCCACAGTATAATCGGACCTGAAATAAGTGCACGGGACACTTGGCGAAATCTCCGTGCAATGAGACTTAGACAGTTGAATCCCTCAACTGACTCTATAGACATTTCTGTAGATGACTTAAATGAACATTTTACCTCAATACCCATGACACCTCCAGACAACAAGACTAAAATAGACATTCTTAAAGACTTATCCCCATCCCCCCATATAGGAAGAGATAAATTTTACTTTAACGACATTTCGCCTATAGACGTTAAAAAAGCACTCAAGCGGATTAAATCCAATGCACAAGGAACAGATAACATCAGCATTTTAATGCTAAATAAAATCATTGACATTATACTACCCACAGTGACTCATATTTTTAATGCTTCCCTTATAACTTCTATCTTCCCTACTGTATGGAAACAGTCTAGAGTTCGGCCTATACCAAAAATAAGTACACCAACTAACTGTAATGACTACCGACCGATTAGCATCCTTCCGACATTATCTAAAGCCCTGGAACATATTGTACATAAGCAAATGACTGAATATCTCCAAGAAAATCACCTCCTTGATCCTTATCAATCCGGCTTTAGATATGGTCATAGCACAACCACAGCTTTGCTAAAAATTACTGAAGATATTCGTGAAGCCGTGGACAGACGTCAATTGACTCCTTTAACCTTACTTGACTTCAGCAAAGCTTTTGACACAGTAGACCACGACTTACTTATGATAAAGCTCAAGCACCTACACTTGTCTGACAGCGCTGTATCCTGGTTCGACTCATACCTGCACGGTCGTCAACAATACGTTTCATTAAACTCTAGATCTTCGTCTTGGCGCAACGTGCCGGCTGGAGTCCCCCAGGGCAGTGTTCTCGGACCTCTTCTTTTCTCAATCTACATAAATGACTTGCCAACTGTACTAAAGCACTGCCGTTATCACCTCTACGCTGATGATCTCCAAATTTACCTACATTCACCTCCTCATTCTCTCTATAACAGCTTGACAAAAATGAATGACGATCTCATATCCATCTTTAACTGGTCTTCAAGTATCGGTCTAAATCTAAATCCTAACAAGTCACAAGTAATTCTAATGGGACAACAAAGACTGCTTACAACCTTTGACATATCTACACTTCCAAACATTACTATAAATAATATAATTATCCCTTATTCTTCTTCAGTAATAGATCTTGGACTACATCTAGACGCAAATTTAACCTGGCAAACACAAGTGAAACACATATGTAAAAAGACTTTCTCCATCTTACATTATCTTAGACGTTTAAAGAATTTTCTCCCAGTTTCGTTAAAACAAATCCTTGTGCAGAATCTTGTGTTACCACACTTCGATTATTGTGACATTATATATAATGATCTAAACTATGACTTGTCGCAGAGACTGCAGCGTGTTCATAATGCTTGCGTTCGATTCATTTTCAATATCCGCCGTTATGACCATATTTCCGAACACTTTAATAACCTCTCTTGGCTCCGTCTTACTGACAGACGTAAATTGCACTCTCTTTCACTACTTTTCAAGCTTCTGAATTCCTACATCCCTACTTACCTGGCGTCCAGATTTGAGAAGTTATCCTCTTACCACAATATTGACACTAGATCACAAGATAGCAGTCTGCTAACAATTCCTCTTCATAGCACTTCCTCCTATTCTACTTCCTTCACAGTAGCCTCTGCCCGCTCCTGGAATCTCCTTCCTCAAGATATCAGGGGTTGCCGCACACTTGGTACCTTTAAGTCACGCTTATACAGTTACCTGTTGTCTAATAATTAATTTTTCTCTATTTATTTAATTTTATACTATGTCATTAATCTTTTCCTCGTTTTTTTATATATCTTGTACATATTATATATTTAATTCGTTAAATTTAGAGTAAATCAAAATACATTATAAATATTAATTGTATTGTATTCATAACTTGTAATCGTTATATATATATATATATATATATATGTAATTTAGTCATTTAGATTTAAGACTATTTTTTGTTTGTATTTTTTTTAAACCTGGTTGAGTGGTAGACAAGGCCTTAAGGCCTTAACTCTGCCAGGTAAAATAAAGCTATTATTATTATTATTATTATTATTATTATTATTATTATTATTATTATTATTATTATTTACAAAATTTCTACTTTATAGAATATACTTAAACTACGATTTGAAATTTTTTAATGTATTTCATCAATTTCGAAAATTAATTGTCTGATCACTTTGTCTTTGTGGCGATCCTCCAAACGAGGAAAGTTTTATATAGAAAATATAATAAAATAAAAAATGTCAAGAGTCAAGTAATATTATAATGATATTGTGAAAAGAATATGATCCATTACTGGAACTGTGTTAAAATAACAGTATTGGAAGATGTTAAATAAGCGTCAAGTAAGAATGCCCGGGAAGTAGCACCCGGAAAAGAGGTGAATTATTTTCCTACAGAAGGAAAAATAAATATACCCACTATTGTTTTTTCTGTACCAAGAAATAATGAATTATGTTTGTTAAAATTGTGTAGAAACACATGAACATTTTAAACGTATTCTAATCTTTTGTTTTGTTTGTACATAGAGGCCTGTTGGTTCTTAATGTTTTTTTTAGGCAAATATTAAATATTGAAGATTAAAATCTTTTGAGCTATTATTTAATAATATAAACCAGTTAATACTATTCATTAATAAATGCTTTACTCCTGTTTGTGCGTTGTTTTATATTTCGATTCCTGCTGTTATAAGTATTCATGACAATGGTAGTCTTTCGTACAAGTCCCGCCGGAGAAGTAGGAGGTAGAATGCATGCTCCAGAGTTAGTACCGCGCTCCGCACAGAACTTGGAGCTCTGAACTATGACATGCCTGATGTAGACGATGATATAGCCAGTGTAGGGGTTACATGTGGTCAGCATGTCGGGTCCCCCATTCTTTATAGCTGATCTTCTCAACCTGGAGTCGCTACATTGTTGTTACCCAAATGCCTCACGATGCTGGGTGGGCACCGGTCCCATACTGGCCGAAATTCCATGAGAAAATGTCTTCCCCCATGGGGACTCGAACCAGGGCAAATCCCGCATTTCTACGCCATTGCTTCTTGCCTTAACCACCCGGCTACGGTGCGGGACATTCTCCCAGTTATATGATCCGAAACATGGACTGTTACTTTTGGAGAAGAAAATATTATGATAATTTGAGAATAAAGTTCTTAGGAAAATGTTTGGACCAAAGAGAGATTAACAGATAGGCGAATGCAGAAGATTGCATAATAATGAGCTACACGATCTTTATGGGAAAGCAGATATAATAGCAATATACTTGTCTCATAGGTTGCAATGAGAAGGACATGTGACACGAAAGGGGATTGAAAGAGGGACATGGAAACTCCTTTAGGAAAACTAGAGGGAAAGATTCTAGTGGGCAGACCAAGAATGAGATGGGAGAATAACATTAACCATGATTTGAAGGAAATAGACGATACAGGGATGATTGTAAGGCATTAGCTCAGGATAGGGTGTATGGAGAGCTTAGGTCCGCGTCTTGTGAAGCGGGAACGGGCAGTGACTTAATCCTTGAAGTGATGATAATGATTATATTTATTTATGAACCAGATGCAAATGTAATATTAAATTTGGTATTAATGAGAATTAAGTGCAATAAAGAGCAGACAATGAGGCGCAGTTTGCGATTGTTTCCACGTTACGCGCCCGCGGCTGGATGATGACAACCAGTAAATTGATTTTCATATCGAGACATCCAGCTCTGCATTTCACATTTCAAATCATAATATTATTTTCATATCTACATTTAATAGTTACGGCATCGGAATCTTCCCTCAGAGTAGAATCTACTGCTGACATGAACGAAACAGGTGGGGAGCTAGTACAACTGCAAGGAAGAAATCGTATACATTAATACAGAAACAGTCGTACTGTCTTGTTCTTAATGTTTGGTATGTTTTGAAAATCTAGAGTACTTCTGTCTGAACACGCTCACCCGACCCCCGACGTCACCGCAACAACATTACTCCTATAACGGGTTTTGCAGCCCACCATATAACAATACAGGATATACATTATATATGGCAAAAAATGTAAAACAGCTGCAATAAAATTATTTTCATTTCTTTTCCTTGGTTTAACCTCTCCCTTTTTAAGTAATTTATTTAATGTTACATATCCCATGCTACCCAGGACATGACAAATCTAGAACGTAAGACCTATTATGTGTAATGTAAGAGTGATGAAAAGAAGGTAAAACCCTTAACATGTTTTCTGGTTGAAGAATTTTCGGCTCTTTTCCTCAACTGTAAGGCAAATGTCGGTTTAGTGACAAAATTGTAAGCAATGTCATTTGACATCTTAATTACCCTATCGCATTCATCTTGTTTAGTATACGTGACTAACCTTAAATGTTCGTGTTGATTCGGATTTGGCCCTGGCATTTAGATTGCAATTAATCTAGGAAGTCCCTCTATGCTCTTGTGCTGTAAAAAAAAGCGCATTGATTTACAGCTTAAAATCCTCTCCCGACTGAAGCTCACCTATCATACAACACAAGTGAACTTTAAACGTGTTGAGAATATAAACAATAAGGAGTGATTAATGCATCGGTAACACTGTTTGTTTTGATTTAGCTCTGAAACGTTAGTCTACAAAGTCCAGAATAGGATAGAAATATGGCGCAGAAAACATAAGCCCAAGACTTAGATCGATATCGTCCGCAAAACATGAAAAGTGTGGCACGATGCGTGAAATGAATTTATCACTTTTACTTCACAAAACTTAATCAGATTGTATAAAATCTGCGTACCTTGACTATGCAGTACTTCCGTCTACTCTAGCGGCTTGATAGTTGAACCAATCGCCACCATATACACGACTTAAATATGTCTCTTGCAGAAAGAATTTTGAAGTACTTGTGACGTAAACTTCATGTCTTTGTAGACTAATATATAGTCTCTAGATTAATCACTGACTTGTATTTACTTTTAGCGTTCGATACAAAAATAGAACAAATGTCTCCTGAGCGTCCGAATTATTAGATTGACACTTGTATTTTATATTGCACTTATACCGTTTTTTGCATTACTTCTTTAACAACTCGCACAGTAAATAAGACTCTTGGAGAAAGGATGAAGAGGCAAAACTACGTACACTTAGCAAAAAAAAAACGCAGCGTCCCTGTTATGACCCATTGCGCTTGCTCGAAGAGCTAAAGCTGAGATTCACAAGGTAACGCATTGTTAAATGTTTTAAATGCCCTGAATTTGGTTTCGATCGTCTTAATTAGTTGAAGAGCAGTGAATGAGTCATATTTCTAGATATTTACGAGAGTTCGACTTAGGCCTATACAATATTACTCAAACTGCGAAATTTTAAATAAAATTTAACTCTCGTGTGTAGTGTAAAAGTAAACAAGACAACCAGGATTTAGACGACTAGCATCCGACGTTGGAGTAGCGTAGGTCGTTAAACCAATTACGAAAAAGTGAAATATATATATATGAGAGCCAGGCTTCAAATCCCTCGACAACGATTTTTTGTTATTTATTTTTATTTCCGCAAAATATATCCCGTAATATTTAATTCCAGTCATGTAATCTATGTCCACTTTACACTATTTTAAGTAATATTCCTGCCTTCGTAAATTCCATAATATCATTTAGCTACCGGTATAAATTTAAATTCTGTGTGCAGTACCACGCTTTAATAATAATGCTACAAATTTATGTAATAAAAGATAATAGTGTATAATGCATTTATGTATGTATTTATTTATTACGTATAAGGGAGGAAAAAGTTTCGCCCTTCATTTAAAATATTTAGTTTATGTAGGTCAAGTCCAGCCTAAAAATAGCCCATAATTGATGGAGAACAATGATAAAATAGAAATATTTTTATTCATCTTTTTTCTTCTAATTTTTAACGCATAGGCCTACAAAATGAACATTTTCCTAATTTAGCACATAATTTTCAAATATTAGCACATACTTTTTTTGTTTTAGTACTTTATTCAATTTTTAGTACATACAAAATAAATCATTTAACATTTTAGTACATATTTTCCAAATGTTTAGCACATACGAAAGAAAGATATTTCCGAAATGCAGAAGAAAAAGTTTGCTTCATATTTATTAAAGTTTTAAGTGACCATAAAGATTTAACTACAGTTTTCACTGAATGTGCGCTTTTCTTAAGCCTATTCACAAAGTACACACATTAGGAGAGCCTATCATTTTCGCCATCTATTCCAGCACATGGCCCTCCATGGTATCTTTCCCTCGTCGTGGTGGAGTGGCTTGCGTGCTTAAATAATGATCCTAAGAGCTATGCCGGCGGTAGCATTGCTGCCGATAGGGTTACCAAGCCGGACTGTTCGAAGGTGATAAGCCAGAAGAAAAAAGTACCTTGGTCGAAAGAGTGACGATCTTTCACCGTAAAAATACAACCGTCAAGAAATGCGGACATGGGTTCAACTGGGGTAAAATTTTCACGAGGTCAAATAGTCCCCCATTCGGTTATCCGGACGGGGATTACTTCAGGGAACCCATGCCAAAGGCTCAAACATAGGGACATGTTCCTAGGAACAAGGAATGTTAGGTCTTTATACAATAGCGGGGCACTAGAGATATTAATGTTGGAATTAGATAAATCACTCTTGGATATAGTCGCTTTACAGGAAGTAAGGTGGCCAGGAGAAGGTAGTCAGGAATCAGGAAGCTTTGCATTATACTACGGGGTTACAGAAAGACCTGCATTTGGAAAGGGTTTTTTAGTCAGAAGGAGGATCCTATCCACTATCCGAGATATTAAGTTCATTAGTGATAGGATATCATACATAATTCTAAAGGGTAAACGACAAGATTTTATAATTGTAAATGTACATAATAAACAAGACACAGAAGATAAAAATGACAAGATCAAGGATGAGTTCTATGAAGAATTAGAATGCTTATTTGTTAGCCTTTCACGATATCACATGAAAATTGTCTTAGGAGATTTTAATGCAAAAGTGGGACGGGAAGATATATTCAAACCAACAATAGGCAAATTCAGTCTTCATGAAGATAGTAACGACAACGGGGTTAGATTAGTCACATTTGCCACATTGAAGAATCTCATTGTTAAGAGCACAACATTTGAGCACAAGAATATTCATAAATACACCTGGACATCCCCAGATGGAGAAACTCGGAACCAGATAGATCATGTATTAGTGGATAAATGCTGGCACAATAGCATCATCGATGTTAGATCAGTTAGAGGGACAGACTGCAATTCGGATCATCATCTGGTCAGAGTGAAGTTCAGACAACGGCTATTGCTTATGAGAGGAACAAACGCAAAAGATGATTCTGTAAAATTTGAATTAAAAAAATTGAAAAATGATGAAATGCGGCAAGAATACAAAATCAAAATTGCTAATAGATTTTTTAAGTACTGGAATCTTCAGATGACAATGTGGCAAACGAAGAAGAAACTGATATAAATAAAGAATGGTAGGCTATAAGAGATACTGTTAAACTGTCAGCATCAGAAAGCATTGGTCACTTAAAAAAGAGGCAGAACAGGAAGTGGTTTGATGCGGAATGTACCGACATTGTAAAGAAAAGAAAGCTAGCAAAAATTAAATGATTACACGAGGCAAATGAGGTAAATTTAGAGCAGTTGGGTAGTATTAGACGGGAAACCACCAAGTTACTAAAAAGTAAAAGGAGGGAATATTTGAGAGAAAAGATTAATGATCTTGAAATTAACGCAAAAAATAAGAACATTAGAGAATTATATCTGGGAACTAGTATAGAGAAGAAAGGGTTTCAGGCTAGAATAAACATAATTCAGAATGAAAATGGGGATATGATTGCAGATTCCAGGAGTATATTAAGTAGATGGAAAAGTTACTTTAATCAGCTATTAAATGTACATACAGAACAGGACATTGAGGAGGATAATTTACAGACAGCAGAAATGCTAGTCACAGAACCAAGTGCATTAGAGGTTGAAATGGCGATTGAAAAATTGAAGATGTATAAAGCATCAGGTTCAGATGAGATCCCAGCAGAACTGATAAAATCAGGGGGAGAAAAATTGATGGACAAGATACGCTGGTTGCTTAGTATGATTTGGGAAAAAGAAGCTCTTCCAGATGAATGGAAGGAATCAATTATCGTACCAATTTATAAGAAAGGAGATAAAACTGATTGCAACAACTACAGGGGCATCTCATTACTTTCAACTTCGTACAAAATTCTAACAAATATATTAGTAAGCAGACTTACTCCCTATATTGATGACATTCTAGGAGATCATCAATGTGCATTTAGAAGAAACAGGTCTACAACAGATCAGATTTTTAGTATAAGACAGATTTTAGAAAAGAAATGGGAATATAATGGTACTGTACATCAACTATATGTAGACTTCAAAAAAGCATATGATTCAATTAAGAGGGAGAAGTTATATAGTATCCTGCTGGAGTTTGGAATTCCTAAAAAGTTAGTTAGACTTATACGAATGTGTCTAAATGGCACAAAGAGTAGGGTGCGTGTAGGCAAACAGTTTTCGGACACTTTTGAAATCCAGAATGGGTTGAAGCAAGGAGATGCACTATCTCCTCTACTATTTAATTTTGTACTAGAGCATGCCATTAAATCTTTAGAGAATGAGGAAGGCTTACAACTCAATGGTATTAATAAGCTGTTAGTTTATGCTGATGATGTAGTATTATTGGCCGATAGCGAGGAGATACTAAAGGACAACACGCACACACTATTGAGTAACACTAAGAACTTAGGACTGGAAGTAAATATCAATAAAACTAAATATATGGTCACACGTAGAAATTCATTATATAATGGAAATGGACAGCTAATGACAAATGAGGGAAATTTTGAGGAAGTGGCTGAATTCAAATACCTAGGAACAATAATCACAAATAGGAATGAGATGCACAAAGAAATTAAACATAGGCTCAATTCTGGAAATGCGTGTTATTATGCATTGCAGAGACTCTTGATGTCCCAACTCCTTTAAAAAAACGTTAAACTGAAAATATATAAAACTATTATTCTACCAGTTATACTATATGGGTGCGAAACATGGACTCTTACTTTAAGGGAGGAAAGGAGATTACAAGTATTTGAGAATAAAGTTCTTAGGAAAATTTTTGGACCAAAGAGAGATGAACAGACAGGTGAATGGAGAAGACTACATAACAATGAACTACATGGTCTTTATAGGAAGCCAGATATAATAAGAACAGTTAAGTCTCGTAGACTGCGATGGGCAGGACATGTTGCACGTATGGGGAATGAAAGACTTGCATGGAAGCTTCGTGTAGGAAAGCCAGAGGGAAAACGCCCAGTTGGTAGACCAAGAATGAGGTGGGAGAACAACATTAACTATGATTTGAGGGAAGTAGATTATACAGGGAATGATTGGAAAACATTAGCTCAGGATTGGGATGTATGGAAAGCTTATGTCCGTGCGGCCATGAACCTACGTGTTCGATAGTGCCAGTGAGTATGTAAGTAAGTAAGTATTCCAGCACATGGAACCAGCGTCCCAACCTTCAATTGACTTGGAGTAAAATTTACTGCAATATAAATATTCACATTCAGAACAATCCTCAGAAAATCCTCTCATTAGTTTTGGGTTCACTTTTCAACTCCTTCTTTTCTCGATTCATCTTCAGGTGCTTTTCTTTGTTTTTTTATTCTTAATTTTATTCCCTTCCTTAAATAGTTGTATCCTTGCTCTTTTTTCTTCTGGTTTTTTTATTCTTAATAGAGCCTTCTAACTCTTTTTTTGTATGAGGAATCTCTTAAGACAGCGGTCTTCCTCCTCTTCGATTCGTCATTTTCGCGTTTTCTTTAATATTTGGAATAGATATTAGTATTTCAGGTGAAATATGAAATGAAAAGTCTCTGTTGTCAGTTGTCATCCAAGAACACCCAGGAGTGGTACAACTTGTCTCGTTAAATAGGACCTTCTGAGCCGGCTAGAACCTCGCCAGATTTATCATCCAGCCTGATAGGCATGTGGTGTGTTAGGTGAAGGCAATTACAATATTGTTCAGCTTGAGATATGATCACCTCTTCACTTGAAGGTTTACCAAGTTCGATGCCAGTTGTGTCTGCTGGGAGAAAATCGTTGTCGGTGAATATCGTTGGCCATATTCCTGTAGCTTGGAAACCATTAATAGCTGTTTCCATTATCGAGCTTTGAATAAAAGCTGATCCAAAGAGCATTGAAACTTGAAAGAGAGTTGCGACTTTCCTTGGATTGTTTCGTAGTATTTTCGAAGCTCATCGCGGTAATGAAGACTCCTTCGCTAGTCTTGTAAATCTCAAGGTTATTCGTATGTGTTGAATGGCCAACTAATATAAGAAGAACCGGTAAGTATTTTGAAGCCTTAAAAAATTCCACAAATTTTCGAAACCATACAAGAAATAACAAAGCAGTCATACTCCAGTGCTGTGCACATCAGCCCAACCTCCTGGTGGCAATCGTAACTCAAATTATTTCTGCTTCTTCTTTCGACGAAAAATGAGCATCGGGGCAAATAAATTCCGCTTGCTGACAAAAATGACAGGTTACAGTTTTGCCCATTTCTCCCCGATTTTAACAAATCGACCTGATGTTTTCCCTTACAAGCTACGATTTTTTATTGGTTTTAGGGTTTACTGAAACGCTTGTTTCCTCGCAAATATGTGAGAAGCCGTTAGTTTGTACTTGTCGAATAAATTCGTTACCAACGAAAAAAAATCTACAGCACTTTATTAATGCCAGTGTTCTTGCACCAGGTGTTGCTTCGGGTTTACGTACAGATAAAGTAAGATGTATTTTAAGGAATCCATTGACTCAATCTTGGCCTGCGATTACAATTTGAAATATATTATCAATGCCATTTCTTACAGCCAACTGATAAGATAAGCTATGCAGGACTTTTATTGATAGACCGAAGAACCTATCTTGCATTGTTCCTGCCCAAGTTCCTGCTCATCCGTAAATACAGGTTTCAACTTTTATGAGATTCATGATGTGTTCCGTTGAGGTTTATTCAAAATTAATATAAAATTGTAGAATATTCACCTGAAAGGTCCGTCTCCTCAACTTAATTAATCATTTAACTGTAGCGCTTTCGGGACTTGTCCCATCATCGGCAGGATTCAAAACTGGTGTTTCACTGAAGATCTGGTAGAGGGGGTTGCATGTATTGGGTTCGTTTTCGTTTATCAGGCTGTCGTTGTGAGCTGCTTTCATGATTTCCATCTCTTCGAGTACGTTTATCTTCGCTTGATTATTTTCTCTGTGCATTACTGTTAGGGTGTTTTCAATATTTAACATGCGATGTCCTTCATGGATAACGTGTTTTGCATAGCTTGATTTCCCTTCTGCGTGAATGAAGTCTCGAAAATGTTCTTTGAATCTGATGTTAAAACTCCTGTTTGTCCTTCCTATACAAAATTTGTGGCAGTCCTTACATGTCAGTTTATAAACTCCTTTGCTGTTGAAAATGTTATTTTCTTCAATGTTATTGTTTATTATGTTGTTTAATTTGTTATTGGTTCTGTATGCTATTTTTACGTTTTTATCGGCTTTCTTTAGTGCATTGGTTAATTTTGTCGTTTTTTTTCCTGTGTATGTAAGTGTTATCCATGTTTTCTTGTTGTTGTCAGATTCTTTTTCTAGTTTAGTTATGTTGGTTATGTTGTTCTTCCTTTTTTGTTTTTTACGAGCTTATCTATGAATTCTTCATTATAGCCATTGGTTTTTGCCATATACTTAATGTAGTTGAGTTCTTGGATATAATTGTCTTTGCTTAATGGGAGTTTCAACATTCTACTGACTAAGCTATTAAATGTACTAATTTTCTGTTGAAAAGGGTGTGTAGAATTTTTGTTTATGGCCAGAGCATTGTTTGTGGGTTTCCGGTAGATACCGATTTCTAGTTTATTGTTGTGTAGATTTTTGGTTATAGACAAATCTAAGTAGTTTATGCTGTTATTAACTTCTATTTCTTCGGTGAAAGTGATTTTTTCATGCATGTTGTTTAAGTCTTGTAGTATTTCTTTTTCTTTTCTGTTTTCATTGTCATATATTACTAGTACATCATCGACATATCGTGTTATTAGTTTTATGTTGAATTTGTGTATTAGTTCCTCAAAATGTTTATTTTCCAGTTCTTGTAGGAAGATTTCTGCCATTATTCCAGATGTAGGACTCCCCATCGGGATCCCGTCTTCTTGAATAAATAGTTCATTGTTAAATTGGAAGTAATTTTGCTTTATTATTGTTGTTATTAGTTTGTTTTGAACTAGCAGACAAACTACAGCATTTAGAAATCAATAGGAATACTAAAATGACGTCATTCGACATAAAAAACCTCTACACTAATATCCCGATAAACGAAACAGCAAACATAATAAAACAAAAACTAACAGACAGTAAACTTGAAGCCTACTATATCAATCAGTTAAACAAACTAACACCAATGGCTATAATGAAGAATTCATAGATAAGCTCGTAAAAAACAAAAAAGGAAGAACAACATAACCAACATAACTAAACTAGAAAAAGAATCTGACAACAACAAGAAAACATGGATAACACTTACATACACAGGAAAAGAAACGACAAAATTAGCCAATGCACTAAAGAAAGCCGATAAAAACGTAAAAATAGCATACAGAACCAATAACAAATTAAACAACATAATAAACAATAACATTGAAGAAAATAACATTTTCAACAGCAAAGGAGTTTATAAACTGACATGTAAGGACTGCAACAAATTTTATATAGGAAGGACAAACAGGAGTTTTAACATCAGATTCAAAGAACATTTTCGAGACTTCATTCACGCAGAAGGGAAATCAAGCTATGCAAAACACGTTATCCATGAAGGACATCGCATGTTAAATATTGAAAACACCCTAACAGTAATGCACAGAGAAAATAATCAAGCGAAGATAAACGTACTCGAAGAGATGGAAATCATGAAAGCAGCTCACAACGACAGCCTGATAAACGAAAACGAACCCAATACATGCAACCCCCTCTACCAGATCTTCAGTGAAACGCCAGTTTTGAATCCTGCCGATGATGGGACAAGTCCCGAAAGCGCTATAGTTAAATGATTAATTAAGTTGAGGAGACGGACCTTTCAGGTGAATATTCTGTAATTTTATATTAATTTTAAATACAGGTTTAAAATTTCCAGCCATTTTATCGATCTTGCAGTCAGTGTTTTTTCTTCTTTTTTTCAATGTATCTATCTGGGGAACATAAAATTTGTTCGAAGCCTTCAAATACACAAATTGTCCAGAATTAACCAGTTCGACGGCATTGCTCATTGCCTCAGTAGAGGACGATTGACTGTTTTTCTCTTGTAGCTTCGAACCATCCGAAACCCAAAGAAACAATTAGGGACGTATTAAAAACTATCTCTTAGTTAAAAACATTGCGGGGAAGAATGAGATACTTCCCCATTCCACCCTAGGGATACGATTCAAGTTAGGAAAGTAAAGTCACTCGAGAAATAGTATACGTAAACACCCGTTTAACTACACGAAACTAAAAACAATTAAACATACTTCAAGCATGTACTAACTACAGTTGGAATTATAACAATTATGCAGACCTTATCTTGTTTACCAAATCATCACAAGTTACTAGAGTAAAACTTGCTCAAAGCAGAATCACATGGGACCATTCTTTTCCACATTGGACAAAATTCCGCATTATAAAAAAACTAAAACTTATTAATAATCTTGGATTATAGAAAACCGCATATGTCTTTTTATGTACCTTGGATTAATTGTAGTTCCGCTGCCGTTGAAAAGTGAAATATAGTACGTATGAGCGACTTCCACGGTAACGCGCGAAAAAAAAAACAGTTCCCATTTCGTCAGCGTTAAAAATGTCTCTTAGGTGCGTATCCTGAAATTCAAGTATACAGTTTCGGTTTTCGCTCACTAACTACATTTTCGTCCACATTCTTTGATTCCCCGCAAATTTCATTCCATACTACATTGTGTCGTCTTTTAAAACTGTCCAGACAACCTGAAGATTCCTTGAAATCGTTATTCCCTTAGGGATTTAACAAGAGCTAGAGCTTGACTTTGGAGCATCGGTCCGGAAATGTTTGGAGATTTATCTTCAATCACTTTCATTTTTTTTCGCTTAATGAGAATGATACATATGTTTCAGCCATCTTTATTCCGTAAATTCAGAACGCTACCTGTGAAAGATCGGTCTCAGAACTTAACTAATGTAAGATTTTACAGGGCAATTGTTATTTGCAAGACACGTATCTGTGTTTGGCATAACGGGTGTGGAATGACGCCGAATCTATACACGTAGAATCTATACAGTAAAAGCTCCTTATTCGTGGGGGATATGTTCCGCAAATATGCCGCGAGTATGGAATGGTAATTTGTATGGGTATATAGCGGATACGTTCCAAGGTTACAGAATAAAATAAAATTATCAAAATAAAATAAATTAATTAATAAGAGATTTGAACAATTTCTATTAATTATTACTGTCAGGTTTAGACAAGGACTTAAAGAATTTAGTTTTTTTTTCCCCCTGTTTTGCCGCTTTTAAAAGGTCTTTCAATTAAGAGTGATATTCAGCTGTGAATTCTGCGATATAATTCCTTATTTTGTCTTCGAATTTCCTGATTCATTAACATTGAAACAGCGTGATATAGACGCAGACTCGCCAACGCGTATAAACGGTCAAGAACGGTCAAGCATTTTTTTGTCTTTTACTTTAAGCAGCAACACTTTTTTTTTCTCTTCGGTACTAATTATTTTTCTTTCCTTTTACTGGACATTATTATCTGGGAACAAAGCACAAGAGACATGTGTCATTCAATCAAAATATTGCAACGAACAAATTGAAACAATAATATACGAATCATGGCGATGGAGGCATTTATCAAAGTACATATCGGCATGTGTAATACAACAGCTTTTAACAATGAACTTTAGGGTCAGTGACAATTAGGTTCAATTAGGTTTGTTTTGTTTTGATATGTGTCCATTTGGTTTGAATCATTATTTGTAAAAGTCGTCTTGGCACCTGTCTTCATTAAAAAAAACCGCTGATGGTTAATATATATATATATATATACCTTTCCGCTTTATAATTTTTTTTTCATGAATTGTGTAGGTATATACTTCCGTTTCCGAGTTGGACAGATTCCGTTTTATGCAAAATAAATACACTAAAATTACTATTATTTCGCCGGGACCAATAAATTCGTTCACATTGGACAGATTTCCGCATTATTCACGTTCCGGATTAAACATTTGTATTGTATATAGGAGCAATAAATCACACAACGAAATCTTAAGGCTCAAGAAAACCAAGCTAACATGACTGCCGAAGTTGAGCAGTAACATGTTGGTCTAGTTCTATTTAATGCCACTCGTTGGCAGCACCTCCTTGCCACAAAAAAGTCGAAATTCATTTCGCCCCGGAACCCCGTTATTCCCGGGTTCTCTATATTGGGGCATTGAATCTATTTGGAATATTGGAGGCTCCAGTTATTGCAGCAAAGGTCTCTAAATTAAAATAGTGATAGATTGACATGCAAAAATTTAATGGTAAATCTAGAAAATCTGTGGGCAGATTTTCGTACGAGACGCGAAAAATAAGAACATTCATTCGTCAATAGATACATTTATAAACAAAGTATAACTATTATCACTAAAGCATAATATATATATATATATATATATATATATATACACACACACACTTTGTTTGTTGTCAACCGCTGTGGTCTCGGGGTAGGGTCGTTGCCTCGTACGCAGAGGGCCCGGTTCGATCAGCGATCAGAACGAGTTTCTTGGGTGGTGTTTTCTTTTCGGTTTTTTCTTCAACTGTAAAAAAAATCAGAAAAATGCAAGGTCCAAAATGTTTCTGACCTCATTGGGTCATCATAATCGCAGTGTTTAGTAGAAAGTATGAGTGAATTGTGTTTTGTCTTAAATATTCATGTCGTCCCAGGGGAGACTCTATATTGAGCATTTCACTCATTCAGGTAGCCCTTCATATCGTTGTGTTGTAAAAAAAAATGTGTGTGTGTGTGTGTGTGTGTGTGTGTGTATGATCCCCTCCCTCTCTCGGCAGGTATCATCGTAAGTCCAGGGTGGCGTAAGCCTTACAGTGCTCCTATAAAGTGATAGGATAAACTACAATGGAGCCGTCTCGGCATAAGCGGCTGAACCGACTGACGGTTCCAGAGGGACATTGGTGGTGGTCATACCGGGATTTTTCGCGGTTCTCGCCGAATTTCATTCCACCAGCACTCTCTACTTCTCTTACATCCTCTATCATGACATTTCGTCTTCAAATATTTACTCATTTAATTTACATAACTCTTCACCTCATCTCATTTAGGAAAAATAGTCTGGAAAAACTCAGGTGTTAAAAATATGTGGTTGTGGAGGAGGCACATTCGTCTACTTCTTCATGATCCTTAGTCTATCTGACGAAGGGTTGAATAGGAGGGGCGGGATCTTTTTCACACTACTGAGCACTTATTAACAGGCCTGCTATAACACAAGGGTGTGATCCATTTATAAATAATTACGTTTTGTACTATAATTTTATTCAGGTCCTACTATTACTATACTAATAGTGTGCTCGCTTCAAAGACAGCACATGCTTATTTAACTCATCCCGTTCCCTACCCTAGATGATAAGTATCATCATCAGTTCAGGGATTAGGCAATTGCCCATTCCGACTTCATAATGCATCAGCCCAACGTCTTCTAGGTCTTCCAACATCACACCTTCCTCTTGCTTGATAATTTCTTGCTAACAATGGATATCTCTCCTTACTCATTCCATCCATGTGATCAATCCATTTCTGTCTGTAATTCGTGACTTTATCCAATAAAGGCTGTACTTTCAGTTCTCTTATATCCTCATTTCTTATTCTATCAAGTCTTGTACATCCTTTTACTTGTCTTAGGAACCGCATCTCTGCCGTCTGTATTCTATCCTTCTGTCTTTTCACTGGAGCCCAAGTTTCACATCCATACAATATTGTGGGAACCGCCATAATATTATACATTTTTATCTTGGTTTCTTTTCTAATTTTATTTTTGAATGTTCTCTGATAAGTATCAATATTTCAAATATAGTAACATCAGAATAAATCATGTAATATTGCTGAAGCTGCTAACAAATGTTTCTCGAGGACGAGTTCATGCATGGTGTTGCAGAAAGAAGGCGAAGGTTTATAATATGCTTGAATCAAGTGACTGCCGCACTAAATAAAATGCGCGATGTTTATAAATACATCTTTAACTTCATATCTATGATCACGTAATGAATTGTTTGTTTAAATGTGGCCTCTTTTTCACGCGTACCTTCATCTGACAATTATCCATCCATCCATAGTAATACTGTCTGAGGACAGGTCTTTCACTGCAATCATAGCATTTTCATGCTATTCTTTGCAGCTTTACTACGAAATTACAGGTGTGGTAGCTTCCAGTTGCTTTCCACACCGGCGAAGGATGATGATGATAATTCTAAGGATGGTGATGATGGTCGAACGATTTTCGGGGACGGTTGGGCCCTAAGCTTTCTGACATTTGTCTTACAGGTGAGGAAAACCCCCAAAAAAACCTCACCCAGGAGCCTGTCCCGACCCGGGAACTGAACCCGGACCCTCTGCGTGACAAGGCAGCACTCTACCTCGAAACTACAGCGGTGGACCTGACAATGATAGTCGAACAGAAATTTTCCACAATTAACTCTCTCTCTCTCTCTCTCTCTCTCTCTCTCTCTCTCTCTCTCTCTCTCTCTCTCTCTCTCTCTCTCTCTCTTTCTCTCTCTCTCTCTCTCTCTCTATCTATCTATCTCTCTATCTATCTATCTCCCCCTCCCTCCCCCTCTCTCTCTTTTAACTGTTTAATTTTCCCTCCCTCAGATAAGTTGTATGTTTCAATGTTAACGGTTTTATTAATTAGCCAGAAAGTTGAATAATTTAAATTGCATGGTAACTGTTAGAAATTAATTTTTGTAACAAATAATTTATTTTAGTTAGCGTTATGATGAAATAAGTACTGATGATATTAACTTATTTGTAAAAAAATAGTCTATTATCCGAAAGGCCTAGATAGTCCTTGCCCCAACATCCGATTGCTGGCCTCACATTCAATTGTATGACTCACTAAGATGGATGATCATCGAGCCACTATAACAGTGACATCTGGTCAGGATTCGGGTTCCCCAGCTGTTACAGCTTGTTATCTGAATCTGGAGCTGTTAATTATCAAATTGTTGGATGGCCAACGGTCCCACACTGGCTAAAACTTTATTATAAAATGTATTCCAGCATGGGGAATCAAAGAACGCATACCCGTAGTTGTGCGCCAAGGCATGACGTTTCAGACCACTCTGCTACCGCGCACGCCCTTATTTAATCGTAGGATGAAAAACTTTGGAATATATATTAACTTATTCTTTATGTCTACACAATTTCCATTAGTTACCTTTTCTTGTTTACCTATTATGACATTGTATACCGCAGTCGGCTGCAAATGAGTTCAGTGTCAGAACTTTTCATTCCCGTTGAACGGGGTTCGCTAAAGAAGGCTTTTAAAATTACGGTTTTCATATTGAAAGCAGAGAGAAAGAGAGACTGCAGCGGACCCCGTTCACAGGGAATGACATTCGCTGACGCCGGGCCCGCTTGTTGCTGAGTGTTGTAGAGAATGCCATAGACCACTCTGTTTAATAAATAGAAAAACAACAAATGAATACACTGTGTCAAACTTAGTTAATAAATTTTACAAGTATACAAGCAAGCCTAACTAATGTAAATTATGTAGTCGGTGTTTCTTTCTTTTTTTTTCATTTTTTCAAAATGGAAAAATCCAAGGAGCAAGTCCTCTGGGAGGGACTTTAAACCGTGGGTCCCGAGTCTGAGGATTTTCAGGCTCGTAAAAGATCCTTAAGCCTGAATAAAAAGGCATATAAGCGAAATTTACCAACCTTAAACGTCCTAGTAATACCTTAGGTGCTTGTTAGGTGTCTCATTTGGTCGGTGTGTTGACCACATGCCATCCATGACATCTCTGAGCAAATAAGGTAACTAAATATTAACTTGGTCTAGTAACTCCTTACAAAGGAGAGGCTATGGTTCAACAATGGGCTACGCCATTATAGATAGATAGATAGATAGATAGATAGATAGATAGATAGATAGATAGATAGATAGATAGATAGATAGATAGATAGATAGATAGATAGATAGATAGATAGATAGATAGATAGATAGATAGATAGATAGATAGATAGATAGATAGATAGATAGATAGATAGATAGATAGATAGATAGATAGATAGATAGATAGATAGATAGATAGATAGATAGATAGATAGAAATAATAAGTTCACATCCGCGCCATAGGATAGTGGACTAAGTTATAATACCTGGTACAGTGCTACGGGACTTGATCTGTCTCGAATCCCGATGGAAGAATACATTTTTTCATGGAATTTCGGTCAGTATGTGATCGGTGATCATCCGGCAACTGAGGAATTTGAGTAGCTACAATAAGTAGGAGCTCCAGCTATAACGACTGAGGGACCCGACATCCTGGCTACAATGGCATCCTTATACTGGTTGGATGATTGGTTACGTCTTTGATTAACACAGGTGGGTGTGAGGCCTGAGGCCGAGTGGTACGACAAGGATTTTTTGGGCCTATCGGATGACGAAACTTAGTTTCTTGCATATAAGTTGATATTTATACTTACCTCATTATGAGGCTATAAACATCAAATTATTTAATATATAAAAAAATTCTAACAGCTATGATAACTAACTACTAACTAACTCACTGTCTCTATCGAACCCGTAGGTTCATGACCGCGCGGACATAAGCTCTGTATATATCCCTATCGTGAGGTAATGTTTTGCAATCAGTCCCTGTATAATCTACTTCCTCAAATCATGGATAATATTATTCTCCCACCCCATTCTTGGTCTACCAACTGGGCGATTTCCCTCTAATTTTCCTACAAGAAGCTTCCATTCACCTATTTCATTCCCCTTTCATATCACATGCCCTGTCCATCACAGTCTACATAGGTCACTGTTATGTAATTTTCTCCGATCACCTGTCTGTTCATCTCTTTTTGGTCCAAAAATTTCCCTAACAACTTTATTCTCAAATACTTGTAGTATTCGTTCCTCCATTAAAGTAAGAGTCCATGTTTTGCATCCATGTAATATAACTGGAGAATAACACTTTTATATATTTTCAGTTTAACGTTTTTTGAAAGAAGTTGGGACGACAAGAGTCCCTGTAATACATAATAGCACGCATTTCCAGAATAGAGCCTATGTTTAATTTCTTTGTGTATCTCATTCCTATTTGTAATTATTGTTCCTAGGTATTTGAATTCAGCCACTTCTTCAAAATTTCCCTCAATTGTCATTAGCTGTACAATTTCCATTATGTAATGTATTTCTATGTGTGAACATATATTTAGATTTATTGATGTTTACTTCCAATCGTAATTTCTTTGTGTTACTCAATAGAGTGTGCGTGTTGGCCCTTAGTATCTCCTCGCTGTCGCCCAATAATACTACATCATCAGCATAGACTAACAGCTTATTAATACCACTGAGTTGTAGGTCTTCTTCATCCTCTAAAGATTTGATGGCATTCTCTAGTTCTAGTACAAAATTTAATAGTAGAGGAAATAGTGCATCTCCTTGCTTTAACCCATTGTTAATTTCAAAATTATCCGAAAACTGTTTGCCTACTGTTCCAATTTAAATTTCATTTTAGCAATTTATTTGACAGTAGTGTTTGAATGAGCCTTGATTTATTCCATTGCTTAAAGTAGAGGCAAGCAATACCTCATTACATCTTAACTATGAGTTTATGAAATATTTTGTTAGCTCATATAATATTGTATATTAATTTTATTCCTTAAATACTTTAAGTACAAATATTTCTTATAGTTACAAAATTACATAAAGGTCACTTCGTTCTGAGGATAATTAAGATATTATTTTTAAATGGACCGACAAAAAGATGGAACGAGCAACTATAATATGGAGCCAGAACAGATCAGAAATGGTCTAAACCGTGATTGGTAGATGATGATGATGATTTAAAATGATTCTTAAATACTTATGAATTAAAAATTAAAATTTGACAAAATACGAAATATTATTATGTACACTTAGCGACAAAAAGAATGAGCCGCTTCAAAAAGCAGAGTCCCTGTTATGGCCCCCTGCGCATGCTCGAAAAATTAAAGCTGTGATTCACCAGGAAACGCAATGTGAAATGTTTTAATGTATTTGTTTTTAATCTATTTTTTTTTATTTTATATATCAATGTCGGGTATCAGCTAGTATTTTTCCCTCCCGTTTATATTGGTTTTCCTTCTTGTTCTATCTTTTTCTTTTTTTTTGTTTTATCTGTCTGTTAACTTTCTTTATTTTTTCACATAGACGCAAGGACAGGACACACACATTCAGACCCAAGGTGGATATTTTTAAAAATCCCTACCCCGCCACGAATCGAACCCGGGTCGCCGGAATGGAAGGTAAGGACTCTACCAACTAAGCCACGGCGACGGACTAGGTGCCATGATGGAACGTCACTGACTGGACGCTTTGTGTTGTCATAAATTTTGTAAACAAATATTCAAGTATAGGTTTTTTCCCTCCCTCTTTTCGTTTACACCGTTTTCCTTCTTGTTTTTATCTTTTCGTTATTCTCACACATAGGCACAAGGATAAGACACACACCCAGAACCAAGGTGGAGATTAAAAATCCCCTACCTCGCCAGGAATCGAACCCGGGTCACCGGAGTGGAAGGTAGTGACTCTACCGACTACGCCACGGCGACGGACAATCTTAAATAGTTAAAGAACAGTGAAGAGATGTGTCTAGATATTTACGAGTGTTCGACAAATGCAACATTACTCAAATTGCTACATTTCAAATATACGTAGTTAAACTTCCGTTCATAGTGCAAAAGTACAACTAGTATCCAACGTTCCATTAGCGTAGATCGTTAAACCACGTACAAGAAGATGAAATATGTATGTAAAGCCAGGGTTCGAATCCTTCTACAGTACTTTTTATTCATTCGTTTTTTCGCAAAATACATCCTACAATATTTAATTCCTGCCACGTAATCTACGTCCACTTTACACTATATTAAGTCATATTTCTGCCTTCGTAAACTATTTAGCTACCGGTATAAATTTAATTGTGTGTGCAGTACCACGTTTTAATAATAATGCTATAAATGTATGTAATAAAATATAATATAGTTTAATATATTTGTGTTTATTTATTTATTACGTATTAGTGAGGAAAAGTTTCACCCTTCAATTAAAATATTTAGTTTATATATGCTAAGTCCAGCATAATAATAGCCCGTAGATGATTGGCAATGATAAAATAATAATAATAATAATAATAATAATAATAATAATAATAATAATAATAATAATAATAATAATAATAATAATAATAATAATAATAATAATAATAATAATAATAATAATGGGATATATCAAAGGATGTGAAAATGTAATTAACCAGGGATCAAAATTAACTCAAAATGTTCCAAAGAAAATGACATAAAATATAGAATTCAAAAAGGCAGATCAGTAATATCAATGGTAAACGGCGTTTTGTGGGATAAGAACATATAAATGGGTACCAAATTAGAAATGTATAAATCCATAATTCGAAGCACGCTAATATTAGTTGCATAAACTTGGCAGTTAAATAAAAATTTGAGTTTAAAGCTTAATGGATTGTTTCAGACGCTCAACTAGACATTCTAAATAGGAAAAAAAAAAAAAAAACAGAAATACAATCATCAGAAAAAAAATCAAAGTCCAAAATTCAATATTAGATTTTGTGAGATACAGACACTAGAATGGTATGGTCGTACATGTAGGAAGCCAAAGAAACGATTACCCAGAGAAGCTATTGAATGGATTCCACCTGAGAAAGGAAAGAGAGATCCACCTAGATTTAAATGGATGGATGATGTAAGAAGAGGTATGAGGGAATTAGGTCTGGAATAATTGGAATGTGAAGATAGAGAAGAATGGAGAAAGAAGATAAAATTTAAAAAGCTTTGGACACAAGAAGATATTTTATTACATTGTAAACCTGTTTATAAATAAATAATAATAATAATAATAATAATAATAATAATAATAATAATAATAATAATACTTCCATATAGTTAGTACGTTTTTTCTTTAAGAATGGAGAGACAGAATAAAATAGAAAGCATTTTAACAATTAAACCTGTGACCTTTTGCATACAAATCAAGCCACTAAGCACTGAGCTAAGCGTACGCTTGCTAATTGCGCTTGAAAGAATACTCTTCAAAGGAAGAAGGGAAACATATTGTAGCTCTACTGTGCAATTAATTTACTCGTGTGAATCGCGCGTTGGAACTTAAATATTCGAGATCAAGAGTCGGCCCATTCTTTTTGTCGCTAAGTGTACGTTGCAATAATTGAAAGAGTTTTATGAAACCGGTTTTAAAGTCCTTATAATGTAAAATAAAGCATGTGCTTTACGCTGCCCGGGCCTTACACGACCTGTTACGAGAGGATTTTTAACCCTGGATCACACTTATACTTTGCTATCCACATAAAAATCATGGAGGAGTGTCCTTGAAGTGGAATCAACTGAAAGCCGTGGCTACCTGCGAGTTACCTCACTCATATACGTGGGTGATTATATTGGCAGGAAACTGGATGTAAACAGTCTCGTAGACACCGATGGGCAGGGCATCTGGCACAAGTGGAGAATGAAAGAGAAGCATAGAAATTTCTTGTAGTAAAACCAGTGGGAAAGCACCCAGTAGGTAGGTAAATAATGAGGTAGGAGAATAAAATTAATCATGATTTGAGAGAGATGGCAATGATTGGAAAACGTCAGCTCAGGGTAAGGATATGTGGAGAGCTCATATGAACGCAGCTATTAACCTCCAAGTTCGATAGTCTAGTTAGTTCGATGGTGTTAGAGAAGTAAAGGTAAAGTGATCCCACTACAGGCCTCAGGAGGCCCCTGGGGTAGTAGGAGGTTAAGGCTCCCACTTTTTCTTGACAATCGGCACTTGATGTCAGCCGGGTTGTCAGCACTGCGTGACGGCCGCCTTTACCCCAGAACAAGTGTCTGGTACTCATTTCAGTTAGAGGCTCAGTCGACCCCAGGGCCATAGTGCCGCCAGAAGGTTTGGGTCAGTTTAAAAATCCTGACCCCACCGGGACTCGAACCCTCGACCTTCCGGCTTGTAGTGCCTTAACCACTACGCTACGGCGTTTTATTCTAAAATTGTCTGACATTTGTGTTACAAGCGAGGAATGGCCCTTCACGCACAAACTGTGTAAACTAAGTGAATTCATCAGCAAGTGGAATTTATTGCAGGGTTTTGGATGTAGTTGATGGAAGATATCTTTATTTTGTTAATTATATCGTACCTACCAAGTTTCATGTGATGCGCCTGATAGGGCATAGAAAATGTCAGCTTTCAGCTTAACCCCTATGGTTATGATGGTTCGATTTTGCTGATTAACGAACTCGATTTTAAATTTCTTACATGTGAGTTTTTTAACATTTTCCAATACTGTTATTTTAACACAGTTCCAATAATGGATTCCTGATTCACACATTAATGTTTATTTTCACAATATCATTATAATATTATAATGTGATCAATTATTGGAATTGTGTTAAAATAACAGTATTGGAAAATGTTGTATAACATCGTTTACTGCTTATAAAAGTGGTGGTGTAAAATTCTCAAATATAGATACTTCTAAACGAAGCCGGCCGTTGGCGATGGTAGTGTCACCTACATGACAGCGAACGAAACGAGAATTATAGATTTGTATATGTGGAAAGAATTGTTGGCGTTTGTGCCAGGTGTGGAATGGTGTAGTGGGCTGCACACTAGTCTGGAGAACTAGAGGTCCACGGTTCGATTCCTGGTTCACACATTAATTCTTCTTTTCACAATATCATTTATTGAGATAAAATACATGACGGCCACTAGAGCGATTTTTAAATTTTGGCTTTACCATCACAGGGGACACACCGTAACTAAGTTGGTTAAGGCAATATGCTACAAGCGAGAAGGTCGAAGGTTCGAGTCCCGGTGCGTCAGGATTTTTAAATTGATCCATGACCCGGGGTCGACTTAGGCTCTAAGGATAAATGAGTACCAGACGCTTTGTTCTGGGGGCAAGCCGATTGTCTAAAAAAGTGGGGGTCTTAACCTCCTACTTATGCATTAAATAGCATCAATTTACTTCTACTTTTACCCTCACGGATTTAGGCGATTTTTGGAGAATACCATTTTCAGTTCATTTCGTTGCGAAAAAAAATGAAAATTTCAGCTGCTAAACAGAATTTTAAATCTTTGATTCAGGAGGCTCCTTACTCCTAATGGTTCGACTTTTTAATCTAGAACTTTTGTTGATTGCTATATGCAGAGTTTGATCCCAAAAAATGTGACCGCTAGAGCGTTAACATACACATTTGTGCATGCACACGTATGCATAATCTGTCTCTAAAGAAATACATATTTTAATAAATTTATTATTCGAACATTACCTTATCTAAGCTGACGATAGATGGCTCATATGATGCACTGGACATTAAGGTTGCCTCGGGTGTGGGAGGATTCCGATTGAGGGTCTTTCCACTTTTCAGCGGTTGCCCTTTTACCAGCCGGCTGCTGGCCTTTCACATCCACATGTGTCAATCACAGAGGTAGATGATCAACAGCCAGTGTAGGGGTGACATGTGGTTAGCATGTCGAGTCCCCCAGCCGTTATAGCTGGTTCCTCAACCTGGAGCCGCTACTTATTGAACCAGCGCAAGTCCCGTAGCTCTGCGCCAAGGCTTCCTACCTTAACCGCTCGGCTACGGCGCGGGACGTGTGGGAGGAAAGAAACTATTTTTTTCAACATATTGAAAAATGATTTTGTTTTCACTATCAATATTTTACTAATTTGATCGGGTATACTTCAATTTTTTCACTTGTAATAACAAGCCTTTGAAATCCAATCATCGAATAATGCTTAAGGCAAGCAATGTCGATAATATTATTATTTTATTATTATTGTTATTATTATTATTATTATTATTATTATTATTATTATTATTATTATTATTATTATTATTATTATTATTGCCATAAATTATTGTTCATGGTGATTTTTTTCATAATCTACACCCGATATACCACACTACAGTACGTGAAAAAATGTAAGCCAATAATAATATTCCGAATAAGTGCGAAGAAACAAATTAAAATATTTGCTTAGAAGACATCTTTCGAACGCAGCCGACCGCAGATCTAAAATCTATTTTTTTTATTGAGACAAGACTCCTAACAGAATGTTAAAACAGGTTGCACCTGCGTCCACTGGCGTCTGTTTGTACAAGTTCAGTTTGTAATACGAATTACCCTTGTTATTTATTTTTTAAGGAGCGTTCACTTGAAATGAAATGATTAGTGGCCATTAAGTAAACATCAAGAAACATTCTGCCTTGCGTATCAATTCTCTAAAATAATTTGAAAATAAGTGTTTTGTTTGCCATGGATAATTTCACATTATCTTTTCGGGATCTAGTTTTATGTTGTGACCGAGAAGTGTGTTTGGAAATTATTAAGAATAATTTTATACGTCTGACTTCCGATAACTGGGAAGAAATTAACCAGTTTATCAATAGAAATTTCTTGCCTCCTTTTAACAGGAACTGCAAGAAACTCCTAGGAATAAAAATCGATTCGTACAAAAAATAATATAAGATGGCTCGAAAGGAGATACACGCACATTAATATTGATTTTTTCTGAAGATGGTCAGTCGTATTCTCCCCATTCAATAGGTGGCCGTCTCGAAGAGTATTTTAAAGACTGTTGCGATCGGGCATACGCTAGAAATTTACACAAATGCAAGAAAACTTTTCAGATGAGCTAATTGCTTCAGCAGCCCAGACGATACAGGGCCGTGAATCCTCACCAGTAGCATTTGGCAACGAAAAGTGTTGGCTTTAATACTAGATGCTTCATTATGAAATGATTAGAAAATCAGGGAAGGAAGCTGGAAGTGACATCAAGTTCTAATTAAAAACAGTTTTGCCCGATTGACGTAGAAATAACGGAAATTTGTGACAATGTAAGCCTGCAGTCTTTATTCGATCATACAGCCACATGAATTTTACAAACCAAAACCGAAGAAGTATTGGAAGCGATGGGACCGGAATCACACTTCTTTCTAAATGGGGATGTGCGACGGCTCTTCAGACCAAAGTGAATACAAACAAACATTTACAGACGAAAAGTTAATTGTTTACGTAAATTGTACCCTTACAATCGACATCAAGACCTAGTGCTTTCTCGATTTATTGGAAGAATTCAAGATCAGCTTCCAGTACATTTTGTCGGCCGCTAAATTTGAATTCGTCAAACAAACTGCCGACATGATTAGGAAAGAAGTCAAAGAGTCAAAAATGGCATTTCATTTTAACGGAATCTACTGTTCACATTAACAATAAAACCTTTAAAATTATTTATAACCTAGTTTCTACTATGGTTGACGGGAAGTTCTCTCATACTCTTATTGGCAGGTCATCCTTTTCTATGCCAGGCGAAACCACCTGAAATTAACAACCAAGAGCTGTAATAGAAGAAGCGTTGCTATTGGTTTGACTCTATTATATTGCAATAATTAAATTTATGGAATATATTTTACACACTAATTACAAGCAACCATTTTAATTACGGGGAACAAACCCAGATAATAGGCAACAAAAAGAGTACACTAAAAAACATATACAGGAGAAATTTAATCGAATTTCGGGCCTAAATATGGATTTCATCAAGCAAACCATTGGTGCGTCAAATGATGGCTACAATTGCCGTGGATTTTTTTTTAAATCATACCATCACCGCATAGATTACTGGCATAAATGAAGATTTAATTCATCGCAATAGGATTTTTTGGATACGATTAAGAGTGGAGCAGCTTACAGAACCAGAAAAAAATTGGGCACTACTGTTACAATATCGCTGTATCGTATGTAGAATTGTACAATTGGCACCACATGCCAAGTACTGTATACAAAGTTCTACTGCATGGTAGCTAAATTATTTCAGCTGCTGTTTTGCCAATTGGAATGCTAACCGGAGAAGTAACAAAGATTACCGGCGATACCGATCAAGTCATTCCCAGAAGTGCAGTAGGATATGTGTTACACATGCAGATCATTATGTTAGTATTCTTCGTGTTGAGCTGAAGAAAGAAATATTAAAACTTCATGAGGATACCAAACACTTATCATATTAGCAAATAAAATAGTTGATTTTAAGTATATTATTGTATAATCGTCCACCGCTGTGGTCTCGAGGTACCGTGCTGCCTTCTCACCCAGCGGGTCCGGGTTCGATTCCCGGTCGGGACAGGTTCCGGTTCCTAGGTGAGGTTTTTTTTTGGGGGTTTTCCTCATCTGTAAGACAAATATCAGGAAGCTTAGGGCCCAACGGTCCCCGAAAATAATCCGGCCATCATTATCATCATCATCATTTCACCGGTGTTGAGAGCAACGGGAAGTTACCATACCAATAATTCCCTAGTAAAGCTGCAAATCATAGCATGAAAATGCTATGATTGCAGTGAAAGACCTGCCTTCGGGCAGAATTACTATGGATGGATGGATTGTATAATCTATAAATTAATATATTGTTGTATTATATTTAAAATTTAAAACTTTGGTTTTTAGAAGTGATTAGTTGTTAAAAATAAAATAACATTAAAAACTCGTTTATCTTTTATTTATTTTGGGTTAAAAACCACAAATTTCGTCGTATCCAGAACCTGAAGACGATAGAGTTTCTGGTATTTAACTTGAAATTAACTGTGAACCCTCCATCCCCCGCAAAATCACAATACAGCTTTTATTTATTTTTTAAAAGTGAGAAAAAATGTACTTTTTTTCCCGGAATAGACATTTTACAATTTCGTTTGCCCGCTATATGAATGCTAAAAACTTTTTTTAAAGTACAGTAAAAGCTCCTTATTCGCGGTGGTATGTTCCGCAAATATGCCGCGAATACTGAATGGTAATTTGTATGGGTATATAGGGGATACGTCCCAAGGTTCCGAAATAAAATAAAATGTATCCAAATAAAATCAATTAATGAGAGATTTGGAACAATTTCTATTAATCTTTACTGTCAGGCTTAGGCAAGGCCCTAAGGAACTTAGTAATTTTTCCTGTTTTGCCGCTTTTAAAAGGCCTTTCAATTTAGATAGACATTCAGCTGTGAATCCAGCGATATAATTCCTTATTTTGTTTTTCAATATCTTGATGAATCGTAAATTTGTTAATTAACATTGAAACAGCATGATATACGGAGATGCAAACGACTCGCCAACGCGTAAACGGTCAAACATTTATATTTTTACTTTAAGCGGCAACACAATTTTTTTTTTCATTTCGAAAGCTAATTTTCTTTCCTTTTCCACTACATTATAAACAAAGAGACATATGCTATTCAATCAAATTGATTGCAACGAATGACAAGTTGAAGCAATGAAACACCGATTGTGACGAGGGCGGTATTTATCAACGGACATAGTACGACGGTAGCTTTTAACAACAAACTTTAGGCTTCGTGACAATAAGGCTTGTTTTACATTGATATTAATTTGTCCATTTGGTTTCAATCGCTCTTTGTAAAAACTGCCTTGGCACGTGCCTGAGTAAAAAAATGCCGGTGGTTAATAAAGGATACTAATCCTTACAATATGCCGACTGAATCCGCGAATAAAGAATTTTTTTTAGCTGCGAATACATGAACTGTGTCGCAATGTTTTATACCGCGAATAATGAAAACGCGAATAAGGGAACCGCGAATAAGGGGCTTTTACTGCATACACCTTGAATAAAATTTCATTTTGATTAAAATAGTGTCAACATCATTTTTATTTCCGGAAAGGACATTTTACAATTTCGTTTGGCCACTATATGAATGGTAAAAACTTTTGAAAGTATATATCTTAAATAAAATTTCATTTTGATTAAGATGGTACCAAAACAATTTTTTTGTGGCTCACATATCGGGCTTGACAAGTTTTTTTTTTAATTTAAAAAAAGTCGGTTTTCAAGCACTGTGTGCCGTGTGTAATGCGATTAACATAGATGCGGTAGTTCAACTCTTGCCAGACTCTGAACAACATATCAGATGTGACTAAAGTTCACATAGGTCGCACGTGCTTTACGTAATCCCACAGAAAAAAAGACACATGGAGTTAAATCTGGGGATCACGGAGATCATTTCATAAGACCATTATCAAGAGGTCCATCGCTGTGGTCTCGAGGTAGCGTGCTGCCTTCTCAGGCTGCGGGCCCGGGTTCGATCCCCGGTCGGGGCAGTTTTTCTGGGTGATGTTTTTCTCGGGGTTTTTCCTCACCTGTAAACAAATGTCATGAAAACTTTAAGGCTCAAACGGTCCCCAAAATCATATGGCCATCACCATCATCATCATCCTTATCATTATCATCATCATCATCATCATCCTTCACCGGTGTGGAAAGCATCGGGAAGCTACCACACCTACAATTCCCTAGTAAAGCTGCAAGCATAGCATGAAAATGCCATTATTGCAGTGAAGGACCTGCCTTTGGGCAGAATTACTAGGTATGAATTATCAAGAGGTCCCATTTGTCTTACCCAACGTTCCGGAAGTCCCCGATTAAGATAGTTGCAAATCTGATAGAGGTAGTGAGGCAGTGCTTCGTCTTGCTGGAACAGATAACAATCTGAATCCTCTACCAGTTGTGGCATTAACCAAACTTCGAGCATATCAAAGTAAGATAAGCCATCGATAGCGTCGGACAATACAGCTTACAGTGTGACAATGCGCAGAAAAGTTTCAGCTTGGATAAATTTCGTTCAAACTCAATTATTCTGTAAGGATACTCGGTCACCCAAATTCGACAGTTATGACGATCCACTTTGCCTCATAGCTGAAAATTATGCGCTCCAAAAAAACCAATATTCTCTCCTAACTCTTGAAAACGACATGCAAAGCGAAATTTTCTATATTTATCCAGATGTTTAAGCTTCTCATGAAGTTTCAATTTGAACGGCTCTTGTGTAACCGTTTTGTCAATATCCTCCACACTGGCCGGCGCGGCATTCCCAGCTCACAGAAGCTCTGTGCAAGGACTTTTGAAGGTTACGTTGGCAGATCACCCTTACACGATCAAGACGTTCATTGCAGACAGCTGAATGTCCACTTCTTTTCTGTGAAGATAAACTAGCAACTGTGACAAATTGGTGATGCCATTTCTGTACCGCTTCCTAGAGGAAGCCTACTTTTCATACGTAATCTGAAATGAATGTTGCCCTTATGCAGCACAATCATTTCTATCAAATTACAAAACACAGATAGCTTTTGAATGCCAGAAAATATCATTGTTGCGTACAGTGCAACATACGATCAACAGAGAAATATTCATAAGTAATGCCACGAGTGATTTCCAAATTATCGATAAATTCACGACTCACGAAGTGAGGAGTGAATTTATATAGATAATTTGGAAATCAAGAGTGGCATTTGTTAGGACTATTTAACGAATAAAATTAAGCTGTTTACTCACAAATCATTATTTAACTATAGTTATTTTAAAATATGTATATATTTAATGTAAACGGCGATGTTTGAAAACAAATGAGAAACCATTGGGACGCTTGCATTTCCTTCCTATGTTCATCACTGTAACCAGATCATAATATTATTTATTGCCAAAGGATCGCAATATTGTAAGAATGCACCCTACTGGAGAACTTTATAACCAACGTTATAGGTATTAATTAATTTGATGTCCTATGATGTAAATATGCCAATTAATTTTTCTGTAACGTCATTTCCTGGAAAATAACTCGTTTAAGAAAGTGAAAACAGTGTTTTTCTTTTTTTTTTGTGGTATAATCAATTGTTACAAATGTTTTTATATTATATATCGCATGCGCTTTCTGTTGACATTCATGCACTATATATACAATCTGGTAGCCGTATTTCTTGGACGGGCAGTCACTGCAAAATAATTCTATGACCTATTCAGAATGTTAAAAATGAGGTGCTTTCCTTATTACGATGAACTTCAGTTGGAAATTTTAGGCGAAACACGACTGTGATTGGTTGTAAATAAAAATCATTGAAATATGTTTGGTCATTGACTCCCATTTGGGGCATGAGTTAAATAGTCAATGTAAACAGAAAAGTGTATAAAAAGTGATATTGATAAATGTTTTTTTTAATGTACTTTCATGAGAACGACCTCAGTAGCTACATTCTTTCAGAAATCGCTAAAATTCTTCGAGCAGACTTGTCCGAATCGAGTATCGAAACCAGCCTATGAGATAACATATATCGATGGTGCACAGCTTATCAAGTTGTGAAAAATTCTGAATGTAAGTAAATAATAATAAGCATACTTTATATGCTTAGGGTTGCAAATATAGCCTATAATGAAAAAAAAAGAATCAACCTTTATAATTTCTATATTACAGTAAAAAGTAAAGTGATCCCACGACAGGCCTCGAGAAGCCCTTAGGGTAGTGGGAGGTCAAGGCTTCCGCTTTTTCTGGACAACGGTACTTGATGTCAGCCGGATTGTCAGCCCTGCATGACGATCGCCTTTACCCCAGAACAAGCGTCTGGTACACATTTCCGTTAGAGGCTGAGTCGGTCCCAGGGTCATAATGCCGCCAGAAGGTTTGGGTCAGTTTAAAAATCCTGACCCCACCGGGACTCGAACCCTCGACCTTCCGGCTTGTAGCGCTGTGCCTTGACCACTACGCTACCAACATTAACAAAGGGGACATCTGAACTCACCTGGTACATGTGTCTTCTGTTTACAATTTTATACACCAATTAACGGATCTCGGGTATATGTATGTATTTGACCGATCTTCTAGCGGATAAATTTTCTTACTTTCAAATCATGCGAATGCCTGAAAACACAGGAAACAATTGTCATATATGAAAATATCCACCACGCTCGGAAGCCGTTGACAAACCCTATCCTTAAAAATAAGATTTCTTAAAAACTTTAATAATAACAGACAACTTAAATGATTCTTAAATTTAATAAATAATTGTTGCATTTGTTTATCTCCAATATTTAGTTTAAGCATCTTGATAACAGTGACTGCCACCATCAACTATCCTGATGTAATATTTTCCGATCATTTCCTGTATAACTCACGTTACTCAAAGTATACATACATACATACATAGGCCTACATATCGCACATATCTGGTGTTAAATGTAGTTCAAAGCTCTCTATGTCAAAACATCAGCAACTGGTAATGATAATATAAATGGTTGTTTTCACCGATTGAAGGTAGTTATAATCCTCCGTGTACAAGTGGAACAGCAGTACTAACTGTAGGTCATTTACTGAGTGCCGAGAACAATATGTTAAGTTAAAGGACAAATATTACATGGATACACATCAATGGTGGAGAATGATTGGAAGAAGGAGATTGGAAATAGATGAGTGCTACAACTTTAACACATTGTTAGCGTATTCAATAAATAGTAACTATGTTAATAAAATACGGGAATTGGACTAAAAAAATTTCCTAATGGAGACGTATAGGAAAGAATTCACAGACTATATGAACTTAATAAAATCGGACAGTACGTAGAATGCAAATAGCCATGCGGACTAAAGTTTAAGAATTTATAAAAAAAAATATACTCATACATATAGTATTGCACATGCATATGGTTATGTAAGACATGTAGAATTGCTGTGTAATGGAACATAGCTACTCTAATACTTATTTTAAAAATACATACATACGCACACGCGTACGTAAGAACGCACACTCGCAAGCCATGCACACATACAAACATGCATACAAACATACACATATACACGCACACACCCATACATACATGCACATGCAAACATAAACACATGTATACATACATACATGCATACATACACGTGCACACGCACATATACATGCAGAACAAACGGTAGATCATCTATTGTTTGATTTACAAAACAACAAACAGAGGAACAGTTATTTAGGAACAACGTAATTAACAAATATGGTAAATGGACATTCAATAAAATAAAATTAGTACAGGATTACACACATGAATTAATATCATACATTAAGTCGATAGATTAAGATAGATTCTAGAGTAAAACAATGTAATATTAAATAAGATAAGTAAACCAAATAGATCATTAGATTACAAAAATCCAAGAATATAAATTAAAACAAAAATAAATTGTGCAAATACTTTAATGTAAATAATTGTGTGTAATAACGAATGAAGTTATACTTTCTTTGTAGTGGAACATGCTGAATTAAAAAAGAATATTTAAAAAATGCATGCAAACATACATAAACGCACAGATATACATACAAACCAGTATGTTATTGAGATTCTGTACAAGATAGTTCATCACACAGAAGTGCATGTAAAACTGGGATCTGTATTGTTGTTTGTCCATAGCGAATGAGACGAGAATTAATGAGGATTTATTGCATAATGGTCAGGATTGAAGATTCAGATAACCATTGACACAGCCATGTCATTAAGCGAACTCCACATTCATTGTCACAACAAAACCCTCAGCACTGAGTCTACTCGATGAATTTCATGTGAAATTATTGGCAAATAATTGTGAACATTGAACTTAGTAATTTAATAATTCATCATTTCGTCATTATTTACATACTTAACAACTGAACTTTTTCCCGTCCTAGTACTACCCTGATCTCCTAGATGTCAGCATGAGGCGGAACGCTGACCACGGACCACTCAAATGACATCTATACGAAAACCCAAGTGTAACTAAATTAGTATGGTTCAAATTCTTCCCTGTAAGGGGAGAGCGCCTAAATCTCTGTTAAGGAAAACATGGGCTTGCAAGAAGAAGAACTGAACTCATTTTAAGGGTTCAGCTTAATATAACTTATAATGATAGAACTGTCTGTAGGGTAAAGATAGGTACATCGTGAAAGAAGCTATCTTTTGATAGCCCTAATTTTGAAACTAAATAAACATGCTAATGTGTTTCCATTGTCGTATATGTCGTGGTCTCAGAACGAAGGTACCAGGGTTGACCGGAAAGTACGTAACATAGTTATTTTTGTCTGCTTTGATATTGCGTCTTGGACGTTAAATTTTCATAAGTAATGCCACGAGTGATTTCCGAATTATCGATAAATTCACGACTCACGAAGTGAGGAGTGAATTTATCATAAGTAATGCCACGAGTGATTTCCAAATTATCGATAAATTCACGACTCACGAAGTGAGGAGTGAATTTATCTAGAGAATTTGGAAATCAAGAGTGGCATTTGTTAGGACTATTTAACGAATAAAATAAAGCTGTTTACTCACAAATCATTATTTAACTACAGTTATTTAAAAATATTTTTATATTTAAAGTAAACGGTGATGTTTGAAAACTAATGAGAAACGATAGGTAGCCTACGCTTCTACTGCTTCTTTTGTTTATCACTGCAACCAGATCATACTATTTATTGCCAAAGGAACGCAATATTGTAAGAATGCTCTCTAGTGGAGAAAAAATGAAACACATCAATCTGTATATTAATTCATTTTTTGATGTCGTATACATTTAAGAAAGTGCAAACAGTGGTTTCTTTTTTTGGTGGTATAATCAATTGCTACAAATGTTGACATGTAAGCACTATTATATACAATCTGGTAGCCGTATTTGTTATAGGCTCAGTCACTGCAAAATAACGGTCAGACCTGTTCAGAATATTAAAAAGGAGGAGCTTTGCTTAATATATGATAATCCTAACGTTGATAATTATTTCGTGAAACACGTCTCTGATTGGTTGTAATACAGAAATCATTGAAACGTGATTGGTCATTGACTCCCATTTGGGGCATGAGTTAAATAGTCTAGAGAATTTGGAAATCAAGAGTGGCATTTGTTAGGACTATTTAACGAATAAAATTAAGCTGTTTACTCACAAACCATAGTTATTTTAAAATATTTATATATTTAATGTAAACGGCGATGTTTGAAAACAAATGAGAAACGATAGGTACGCTTCTACTGCTTCATTTGTTTATCACTGCAACCAGATCATACTATTTATTGCCAAAGGAACTCAATATTGTAAGGAGGAACTTTCTTTAATATGGTAATTATAACACTGATAAATATTTGGTGAAACACGACTCTGATTGGTTGTAAAACAGAAATCATTGAAACGTGATTGGTCATTGACTCCCATTTGGGGCATGAGTTAAATAATCACCAAGATATAGTTTGATGTTTCCACTGCAGACACAATTTGTTTCATGTGTAAGAGAAACGTGGACTACTCAACAAATATTGCTCGCACATTATTCTCGAAAACGAGTGAAGAGCAACGAAGTAAAGAGTGATTTCTGTGGGCTAAAGGATATATCCCGAGTTAAATACACGGGAACATTGTTGGCGTGTATGGGAAAGAATACATGGACCGTAACAACGTCTCCAGATGATGCGCATTCTTCGAGCAAACTTAAGTGATTCGCCACGTTCTCTCCGATCTGTTACTGCCACAATCCGCGGAATGACACAGATATTGAGCCGGCAATTTTCAACGACCAGCGGATCCAACTGGAAACCTTACCTCAGCAATTCAACATTACACACGGTGCGATTTACGATACCGTGTATGACACACTGAAATTTCGTTTTTTTTTTTTTTTTTTTTTGCTCGCTGTGTGTCTAAGAACCTAATAGACGACCACAAGGGTCACCTTGGACCACTTAACACGTTACACTGACTTTCCGATAATAATAATAATAATAATAATAATAATAATAATAATAATGTTTTATTTATTCTGGCAGCGTTAAGACCATAAGGCCTTCTCTTCCACTCAACCAGCACAAATACAAATAAATATTTGACAAATATAGATATATACACTATACTAATTATAAACAGTTAAAGATACATTAAATGTTGCAATGTAAATTTCATATACAAACAACATTTTATACGATAATAACAATAATAATACTTACGATAATAATGATAATAATATAATAATGATGATAATAATAATTATAATAATAATGCTATGAATATGATAAATTATACGAGGAACACCAATTAATATATACACCTTAAACTGGGAAATGATGAAATCGAGGTCAGAGCAAGTATAAATTTAGATTTCTTTTAAAAGATGCCAATGTCCGGCAGCCCCTTACTTCTTGTGGTAGGGAATTCCAGTTGCGAGAAGTGAAGATAATATATGACATGGAGTGATGTGATGAGGAATTGTCATAGTGATCAGATGTGGTCACGGCCAAAATAAGCTGACCATCGCCTTGAGACAGAGGTAGAAGTGCGTACTGATGTCCGCAGAAAGCTACTCAAACCTATGGCGCAATAACTATAATGGTGTGTGATTGCGCATTGGGCGTGACAACTGAAAGCGCTAACTGCAAACACTCACCAGATATATATATTACCTCAGTGCAGACATGAGTTCTTGTGCTGTTTATGGGTGCAACAATTATTATCGTAACCCTCATAATAGTGACTTTAAATATCTACGTAAAGTGATCTGCCGAAGTGGTACGTAAATTTAAAATGTACCACATTAACGTCATCCATTCTCCCAGTTCGGAACCAAAAGCACGAAAAGTGCAGTAGGTGGCATTAGTATATACATATATATTAATAAGCTAACTGCTATTTAGGTCATTATTTAAATTGAGTTTTGGTCTTATTAAAAGATATGTATACATATTAGCCTCTTGAAAATTGTCAAAATTGTTTTTAATTTAATTTGTTTTTAGAAATGCTGTTAACCCATGAATCAATAACAATGTGTCATAATTTTGTCTTCTTCTTCTTCCCTGAACAGAGATTTAGGCGCTCTCCCCCTACAGGGAAGAATTTGAACCATACTAATTTAGTTACACTTGTTTTCGTATAGATTCATTTGAGTGGTCCGTGGTCAGCGTTCCGCCTCATACTGACATCTAGGAAACCAAGGTAGTACTAGGACGGGAAAATTCGGTAAATTTTGCTTAGAGGCCTTTTCATTCAGGCTTAAGGATCTTTTACGAGCCTGAAAATTTTCAGACTCGGGACCCAAGGCTTAAAGTCCCTTCCGGAGGACTTGCTCCTTGGATTTTTCTATCCTAAAAAAACCATCGACCCCGGCCGGGTTTGAACCCGCGACCCTCGAGACCAGAGGCAAGGAGCATAACCACTATTCCACCGCGGCCGATTATAATTTTGTTCCTTACCTAAATACAGTATTCTGTTTCATTTAATAAGTTAGATGAAGGGTGAGGTTTAAACTGTTAATGTCATGTAAGCTATCTTTTTGTTTCATTTAATGAATGTCCCTAAGTACAGTAAATAAAGTATACATTATGGAGTACAGTCTCATACAATTCTAACTAACTCACTGTCACTATTAAACCTGTAGGTTCATGGTCGCGCAGACGTGCATTCGTATCCTCAGCTAATGATTTCTAATCATCCCCTGCATAATATACTTCCTCAAATCATGGCTAATGTTATTCTCCCACCTTATTCTTGGTCAACCAACTGGGCATATTGTCTCTGGTTTTCCTACAAGAAGATTACATGTCCCTCTTTCATTCCCCATTCATGCCTCGTGTCCTGCCCATCGCAGTGTACGAGACTCAACTTTTCTTTTTATATCAGGCTTCCTATTAAGACCATCTAACTCACTGTTATGTAGTCTTCTTCATTCACCTATCTGTTCATCTCTCTTTGATCCAAAAATGTTCATAAGAACTTTATTCTCAAATACTCGTAATATTTTCTCCTCCCTTAAAGTAAGAGACCATGTTTCGCATCCATATAATGGGAGATTTCTAATCGATTTTAATAAGTGTATATTATTATTATTATTATTATTATTATTATTATTATTATTATTATTATTATTATTATTATTAATAGCATAATTGAAAGAATTGAGAACGAATTAAAGTGGTTAGGACATGTTTTAAGAATGGAAGATGAGCGATGGCCACAGCAACTATATCAATGGTATCCGAGCAGAAAGAAGAAGAGAGGGAGACCAAAGTTAACATGGAAGGAATACATGAAGACATTAATGCAAGCAAGAGGGCTAAGCATTGAAGATGCCCAAGATCGTAGGCTTTGAAGGTTTGTCACGGGAAGACGGGAAGATGTGTGTATGTATGTATGGATGTATTATTATTATTATTATTATTATTATTATTATTATTATTATTATTATTATTATTATCCACAATTGAATCAAAATCGAATTCAGAACAAAAGTGCAGGCTGCTAATTTTGTAACAAACAATTACAAAAAAACGTAATCAGGTTTTTGTCTGCATTTCTTGAACATTGTTGATGTGTTAAAATTGGCATTAATTTGATGTGCGCACTATACTTTAATTACATCATATATTTTATATTCGTACGCACAATGTTATTGACATTTAAAGACTATATTTTTATGAGAGTCTATAGATTTATGTCATTTGTAATATTTTTTACGTATTTTTCCTTTAATATCAATAAGGAACGTTTGTTTTGTACTACTTTTGTTACAAAACATATTTTTTCCAAGCCTTTTTTAATATGAAGCCTAATATATTGCTAAGTAGTATAATAATTCGCAAGGGCTCTATTATAGTTGCATCATATACCAACCCAACGAAAATCAATGAAAGTGATACTACGATGGGGAAAATGTGTTGTGAAAGTTGGTTAACTACGAGTATATACAAAAGTAGCTGTAAGATGTGAGATCATTTGTTTTTTTTATTAAACTTTTTTTTTTAAATATTGTGTGTTATTTCCGATCCACTCTCGGACAATGTTACTTCGCCTATATGTGTAATAAAACCGAACTTTAGAATAGTACTTCATCCGGACTGGAAGGACAGACTACCCTACGCACCGCGATCTGAGAGATCTATTGCAATATCCCAGTATTATGGAGAGGAGTGGAATGAAAGTCTATTCTACGGTATTATCTAAGTTTTAGGTCGTATTCCAGTTCCAGTTCTACTCCCGTGACACATACCGCAATTTTTGGTTAGGCCCCTTCCACCCTTTTTTATACGCTTTATATTAGCTTGACCTGTAACTATCTATCTATCTATCTATCTATCTATCTATCTATCTATCTATCTATCTATCTATCTATCTATCTATCTATCTATCTATCTATCTATCTATCTATCTATCTATCTATCTATCTATCTATCTATCTATCTATGTAACGGAATCTTTCAACGCGATTTTCACCCACTTAAAATCATTGGATCGACTTGAAACTTTGTATACTTATAGAGGACCCGTGACAATACAATAATTTCATATTTATTATTGCTCAGACTAGGAGGGATAAGGTGGACTCCCGGCAGTTCCACGCAACAACATATTTTCAATACTTTTGGATTACAACTAAACTATTTTTCTGGCATGAGATGAAGGTTGATATTAATGAAAAATTAAGTAATATGAAGGAGAGGGAAGAAAGAATGGAGAATGTTAATGGGATAAAATTCTGGAAACGGGAGAACCCCGAGAAAAAATCCGAAAAATCCCGTTATGGCTCACCATCAATCTAGGATTCAAATTTGGGATCCAAGTCGTGAAAGCCGGTCCCGCTAACTACGTGTACACCGAGACGGCTACATAAACACTAATTATTTGTTTAGTAAAAGTAAAAAAATCACTAAATAAACACTGTCACTAAAGTGCGGGGAAATGTATGTTGGAGGGTAGGTTGTAACTATTTGCGTATAGATACGTCATAGGTATATCCGACGTAACAAAAATACGCTTCGGGTTGGCAGTTGTGTAAACTAATAGTTTTCTGTTTCCACTTTGCTATACTTATTTTAATTCCACAAAAATTTTTATTTTTTAAAAATATCCTGTTGAATGTGTTTGTCACAGTTATTCCTCTATAATTTTCTTTCAGGCCAACAAGTGGCCAAACTCGATGGAAGGGAAATTATGATAATTATGATTATGATCCTTCTTTCTTCCAATTATTTGGGATATCTTCTCCATTTCTACATATTTCACAAAGGATTTTTATTAACTCGAATAATGTGTTAGTATGTACGTACCTCATGGGAACACGGGTGCTCCCTAGCGGGACTTTCTTATCCAAGTTAATTTACTTACGCTTATTTAATTACAGAATTCAAAGAGTGGCATTTGGTTAGCACATCGCCTTAACTAGACATCTAGTACGCAATTGGATGGATACAAAATTACATAAACAAATGGAGACCACACGTGTAACAATGACAAGAGAAATACTTCCCAATTTAATATTAAAATAGCATCCAGTTGGATGACGAAGTCAAGGCGGACCACTTATAGATTCGGAATGGATAATGAGATCGGAACAGGCAAATAGGCTTGATGACGGTGAAGATGTTTGTGTGTATTACACAGTTTTAATAACACCATCTCGTCTCTCGAGCTGCCATTACACCGGAGAGAGGTTATTGTATTTTCGCCTACAAGCTGTAAGATCCACTGAAAAGAAGAAAGGTCCACCCTTCTGAAGAGATTTGTTTTGTTAGTTTCATCATGTTGCAGAATACACAACGGAACCCGATTGAAATGCAGATAATGTAACAACGTGGACTCCGACAGAATCTCCGATTCGCTTGAGGAAGGGGATAAACCCTTGTTATGCATCTATCTCAAGCTGTAGATGACAGATTTATATTTTTTAATTTCACCAGTTTTATTCCCCCTTCTTTCATATGTTGCATACAATTTCATCTCGTCTTTATGCCAAGAGTTTCTCTGATCTGCGTAGGCCCATTGTTGTTACAAACTTCAATATAAATGACATATGAGACTACATGTGCACTGGTAGCTCAGAACTACGTGTTAGAACGGTCCTGGTTCAATACTGTGCAGCGGGATGTTTGGAG
Source organism: Diploptera punctata (assembly GCA_030220185.1). NCBI lineage: Eukaryota > Metazoa > Arthropoda > Insecta > Blattodea > Blaberidae > Diploptera > Diploptera punctata. The sequence goes on from JASPKZ010007837.1 coordinate 569,727, forward strand.
AATATTCTTCACTCGTTCATACCCATATAGATTTCGGGATCCACTCAGCTAGCTACATATTTATCACAATAAACTTTTCTGAGAATAAAGTCGACCGAGGCGAAGGGCTCGTCCTCGCTCCACTGGTTACTTGTGTTCATACATCCACGAGCTGTTAAAGTGACACCTTTAGTTTTGTATCATGGATTGACTAAGGCTTTCACGGCCGGAGTTACTATGATGATCTTGTAGAGGATTTCCGGGCTGTTGGCCGTGGTCTTGAGGCTTATAGTTCCCCAAGCCTCATGACCACGGCCAACAGCCCGGAAATCCTCTACAAGATCATCTTTGTATGATGTATTTATGATGGTTATATGTATGATGTAGGACTATGTATTATCTATGTATGTATTTTTATGAGAGTGCGGGACGCAAGTTTGGGCAATACAAGGGGAAAATCAACAATTGAATTAGTTAAATTAATATTGGAATTCATTTTGATATATACTTACTTACTTACTCACTGGCACTATCGAACCCGTAGGTTCATGGCCGCGCGGACATAAGCTCTCCATACATCCCTATCCTGAGCTAATGCTTTCCAATCATTCACTGTATAATCTACTTCCCTCAAATCATAGTTAATGTTGTTCTCCCACCTCATTCTTGGTCTACCAACTGGGCGTTTTCCCTCTGGCCTTCCTACAAGAAGCTTCCATGCAAATCTTTCATTCCCCATACGCGCAACATGTCCTGCCCATCGCAGTCTACGAGACTTAACTGTTATTATTATATCTGGCTTCCTATAAAGACCAAGTAGTTCATTGTTAAGTTGTCTTCTCCATTCACCTGTCTGTTCATCTCTCTTTGGTCCAAAAATTTTCCTAAGAACTTTATTCTCAAAAAACTCGTAATCTCCTTTTCTCCCTTAAAGTAAGAGTCCATGTTTCGCACCCATATAATATAACTGGTAGAATAATAGTTTTATATATTTTCAGCTTAACGTTTTTTGAAAGGAGTTGGGACATCAAAAGTCTCTGCAATCCATAATAGCACACATTTCCAGAATTGAGTCTATGTTTTTGATATATAATCATTAAAATTCTTCTGAGGATATTTTTTGACAACTCACCTCATAAATGTTGCGTTTTTCATGAAACAGCTGTTTCAAACGTAATCATGTCCATCTTCATACTAATATTGTACAGTATTGTTGTTAATACATTGTGCGTCTATATGTTTTAACTCATCACTGGCGTACTTACAAATGATTTTATGGATATTTCAATATATTTACTTGCTATTATTGTAATAAATGACGCACCTTAACAGAATGTGGCTTATCATATTACTGTCGTAAGTCATTTATATATAGTCCACCGCTGTAGTCTCGAGGTAGCGTGCTGCCTTTTCACGCAGCGGCCCCAGGTTCGATTCCCGGTCGGGACAGGCTCCTGAAGGAAGCTTAGGGCCCCAACGGTCCCCGAAAATCATCCTGCTATCATCACCATCATCCTTATCATTATCATCATCATCCTTCACCAGTGTAGAAAGCAACGGAAAGCTACCACACCTATAATTCCCTAGTAAAGCTGCAAAGCATAGCATGAAAATGCTATGATTGCAGTGAAAGACCTGTCCTCGGGCAGAATTACTATGGATGGATATATATTTATTAGTGTCCGATGCATATAATTGTATCGGTATGAATGTACGGACATTCTGCAATATTAGTCATTTTTTTCTTTTCTTTTTTTGATTTTATGAAGAAATACATTGAAGATTGCTCCCTGAACCAATTACGATAAGAAATAACACTTATGGCATGCACAATGACTAAAAAAATAAGAACATTTGACCTTACGGTCTCAGTGGGCCCGTGTTTAGCGAGCGCGGTTGCTTCGACTGGATCTCAGGTTCGAACTCAGGCGATTCCGGAGTGGTATTGGTGCTGGCCCACACTGGGATTTTGTGAGGTTTTCTCTGGGTTTCCCGTTTGCCGAACACTCTGCACTTATATTATATATTTAAAGAATTATAAATATAATTTGACCAGGAACGTTTGCTGTCCGACTCGCACCAATATGATTGCAGGACACTTATTATTTTAACTCTTTTAGGTAATACTGGTCCCTCCCTCTCTACATCTCTTAATCGCACGTTTGCTGTCCGACTCGCACCAATATGATTGCAGGACACTTATTATTTTAACTCTTTTAGGTAATACTGGTCCCTCCCTCTCTACATCTCTTAATCGCACGTTTGCTGTCCGACTCGCACCAATATGATTGCAGGACACTTATTATTTTAACTCTTTTAGGTAATACTGGTCCCTCCCTCTCTACATCTCTTAATCGCACGTTTGCTGTCCGACTCGCACCAATATGATTGCAGGACACTTATTATTTTAACTCTTTTAGGTAATACTGGTCCCTCCCTCTCTACATCTCTTAATCGCACGTTTGCTGTCCGACTCGCACCAATATGATTGCAGGACACTTATTATTTTAACTCTTTTAGGTAATACTGGTCCCTCCCTCTCTACATCTCTTAATCGCACGTTTGCTGTCCGACTCGCACCAATATGATTGCAGGACACTTATTATTTTAACTCTTTTAGGTAATACTGGTCCCTCCCTCTCTACATCTCTTAATCGCACGTTTGCTGTCCGACTCGCACCAATATGATTGCAGGACACTTATTATTTTAACTCTTTTAGGTAATACTGGTCCCTCCCTCTCTACATCTCTTAATCGCACGTTTGCTGTCCGACTCGCACCAATATGATTGCAGGACACTTATTATTTTAACTCTTTTAGGTAATACTGGTCCCTCCCTCTCTACATCTCTTAATCGCACGTTTGCTGTCCGACTCGCACCAATATGATTGCAGGACACTTATTATTTTAACTCTTTTAGGTAATACTGGTCCCTCCCTCTCTACATCTCTTAATCGCACGTTTGCTGTCCGACTCGCACCAATATGATTGCAGGACACTTATTATTTTAACTCTTTTAGGTAATACTGGTCCCTCCCTCTCTACATCTCTTAATCGCACGTTTGCTGTCCGACTCGCACCAATATGATTGCAGGACACTTATTATTTTAACTCTTTTAGGTAATACTGGTCCCTCCCTCTCTACATCTCTTAATCGCACGTTTGCTGTCCGACTCGCACCAATATGATTGCAGGACACTTATTATTTTAACTCTTTTAGGTAATACTGGTCCCTCCCTCTCTACATCTCTTAATCGCACGTTTGCTGTCCGACTCGCACCAATATGATTGCAGGACACTTATTATTTTAACTCTTTTAGGTAATACTGGTCCCTCCCTCTCTACATCTCTTAATCGCACGTTTGCTGTCCGACTCGCACCAATATGATTGCAGGACACTTATTATTTTAACTCTTTTAGGTAATACTGGTGCCCTCCCTCTCTACACATCTCTTAATCGCACGTTTGCGTGTCCGACTCGCACCAATATGATTGCAGGACACTTATTATTTTAAACTATTTTAGGTAATACTGGTCCCTCCCTCTCTACATCTCTTAATCGCACGTTTGCTGTCCGACTCGCACCAATATGATTGCAGGACACTTATTATTTTAACTCTTTTAGGTAATACTGGTCCCTCCCTCTCTACATCTCTTAATCGCACGTTTGCTGTCCGACTCGCACCAATATGATTGCAGGACACTTATTATTTTAACTATTTTAGGTAATACTGGTCCCTCCCTCTCTACATCTCTTAATCGCACGTTTTGCTGTCCGACTCGCACCAATATGATTGCAGGACACTTATTATTTTAACTCTTTTAGGTAATACTGGTCCCTCCCTCTCTACATCTCTTAATCGCACGTTTGCTGTCCGACTCGCACCAATATGATTGCAGGACACTTATTATTTTAACTCTTTTAGGTAATACTGGTCCCTCCCTCTCTACATCTCTTAATCGCACGTTTGCTGTCCGACTCGCACCAATATGATTGCAGGACACTTATTATTTGAACTCTTTTAGGTAATACTGGTCCCTCCCTCTCTACAATCTCTTAATCGCACGTTTGCTGTCCGACTCGCACCAATATGATTGCAGGACACTTATTATTTTAAACTCTTTTAGGTAATACTGGTCCCTCCCTCTCTACATCTCTTAATCGCACGTTTTGCTGTCCGACTCGCACCAATATGATTGCAGGACACTTATTATTTTTAACTCTTTTAGGTAATACTGTTCCCTCCCTCTCTACATCTCTTAATCGCACGTTTGCTGTCCGACTCGCACCAATATGATTGCAGGACACTTATTATTTTAACTCTTTTAGGTAATACTGGTCCCTCCACCTCTGACATCTCTTAATCGCACGTTTGCTGTCCGACTCGCCACCAATATGATTGCAGGACACTTATTATTTTAACTCTTTTAGGTAATACTGGTCCCTCCCTCTCTACATCTCTTAATCGCACGGTTTGCCTGTCCGACTCGCACCAATATGATTGCAGGACACTTATTATTTTAAACCTTTTAGGTAATACTGGTCCCTCCCTCTCTACATCTCTTAAATCGCACGTTTGCTGTCCGACTCGCACCAATATGATTGCAGGACACTTATTATTTTACCTCTTTTAGGTAATGACTGGTCCCTCCCGTCTCTACATCTCTTAATCGCACGTTTGCTGTCCGACTCGCACCAATATGATTGCAGGACACTTATTATTTTAACTCTTTTAGGTAATACTGGTCCCTCCCTCTCTACATCTCTTAATCGCACGTTTGCTGTCCGACTCGCACCAATATGATTGCAGGACACTTATTATTTTAACTCTTTTAGGTAATACTGGTCCCTCCCTCTCTACATCTCTTAATCGCACGTTTGCTGTCCGACTCGCACCAATATGATTGCAGGACACTTATTATTTTTAACTCTTTTAGGTAATACTGGTCCCTCCCTCTCTACATCTCTTAATCGCACGTTTGCTGTCCGACTCGCACCAATATGATTGCAGGACACTTATTATTTTAACTCTTTTAGGTAATACTGGTCCCTCCCTCTCTACATCTCTTAATCGCACGTTTGCTGTCCGACTCGCACCAATATGATTGCAGGACACTTATTATTTTAACTCTTTTAGGTAATACTGGTGTCCCTCCCTCTCTACAATCTCTTAATCGCACGTTTGCTGTCCGACTCGCACCAATATGATTGCAGGACAATTATTATTTTAACTCTTTTTAGGTAATACTGGTCCCTCCCTGTCTCTACATCTCTTAATCGCACGTTTGCTGTCCGACTCGCACCAATATGATTTGCAGGACACTTATTATTTTAACTCTTTTAGGTAATACTGGTCCCTCCCTCTCTACATCTCTTAATCGCACGTTTGCTGTCCGACTCGCACCAATATGATTGCAGGACCACTTATTATTTTAACTCTTTTAGGTAATACTGGTCCCTCCCTCTCTACATCTCTTAATCGCACGTTTGCTGTCCGACTCGCACCAATATGATTGCAGGACACTTATTATTTTAACATTTTTAGGTAATTACTGGTCCCTCCCTCTCTACATCTCTTAATCGCAACGTTTGCTGTCCGACTCGCACCAATATGATTGCAGGACACTTATTATTTTAACTCTTTTTGGTAATACTGGTCCCTCCCTCTCTACATCTCTTAATCGCACGTTTGCTGTCCGACTCGCACCAATATGATTGCAGGACACTTATTATTTTAACTCTTTTAGGTAATACTGGTCCCTCCCTCTCTACATCTCTTAATCGCACGTTTGCTGTCCGACTCGCACCAATATGATTGCAGGGACACTTATTATTTTAACTCTTTTAGGTAATACTGGTCCCTCCCTCTCTACATCTCTTAATCGCACGTTTGCTGTCCGACTCGCACCAATATGATTGCAGGACACTTATTATTTTAACTCTTTTAGGTAATACTGGTCCCTCCCTCTCTACATCTCTTAATCGCACGTTTGCTGTCCGACTCGCACCAATATGATTGCAGGGACACTTATTATTTTAACTCTTTTAGGTAATACTGGTCCCTCCCTCTCTACATCTCTTAATCGCACGTTTGCTGTCCGACTCGCACCAATATGATTGCAGGACACTTATTATTTTAACTCTTTTAGGTAATACTGGTCCCTCCCTCTCTACATCTCTTAATCGCACGTTTGCTGTCCGACTCGCACCAATATGATTGCAGGACACTTATTATTTTAACTCTTTTAGGTAATACTGGTCCCTCCCTCTCTACATCTCTTAATCGCACGTTTGCTGTCCGACTCGCACCAATATGATTGCAGGACACTTATTATTTTAACTCTTTTAGGTAATACTGGTCCCTCCCTCTCTACATCTCTTAATCGCACGTTTGCTGTCCGACTCGCACCAATATGATTGCAGGACACTTATTATTTTAACTCTTTTAGGTAATTACTGGTCCCTCCCTCTCTACATCTCTTAATCGCACGTTTGCTGTCCGACTCGCACCAATATGATTGCAGGACACTTATTATTTTAACTCTTTTAGGGTAATACTGGTCCCCTCCTCTCTACATCTCTTAATCGCACGTTTGCTGTCCGACTCGCACCAATATGATTGCAGGACACTTATTATTTTAACTCTTTTAGGTAAATACTGGTCCCTCCCTCTCTACATCTCTTAATCGCACGTTTGCTGTCCGACTCGCACCAATATGATTGCAGGACACTTATTATTTTAACTCTTTTAGGTAATACTGGTCCCTCCCTCTCTACATCTCTTATCGCACGTTTGCTGTCCGACTCGCCCCAATATGATTGCAGGACACTTATTATTTTAAACTCTTTAGGGTAATACTGGTCCCTCCCTCTCTACATCTCTTAATCGCACGTTTGCTGTCCGACTCGCACCAATATGATTGCAGGACACTTATTATTTTAACTCGTTTAGGTAATACTGGTCCCTCCCTCTCTACATCTCTTAATCGCACGTTTGCTGTCCGACTCGCACCAATATGATTGCAGGACACTTATTATTTTAACTCTTTTAGGTAATACTGGTCCCTCCCTCTCTACATCTCTTAATCGCACGTTTGCTGTCCGACTCGCACCAATATGATTGCAGGACACTTATTATTTTAACTCTTTTAGGTAATACTGGTCCCTCCCTCTCTACATCTCTTAATCGCACGTTTGCTGTCCGACTCGCACCAATATGATTGCAGGACACTTATTATTTTAACTCTTTTAGGTAATACTGGTCCCTCCCTCTCTACATCTCTTAATCGCACGTTTGCTGTCCGACTCGCACCAATATGATTGAGCAGGACACTTATTATTTTAACTCTTTTAGGTAATACTGGTCCCTCCCTCTCTACATCTCTTAATCGCACGTTTGCTGTCCGACTCGCCACCAATATGATTGCAGGACACTTATTATTTTAACTCTTTTAGGTAATACTGGTCCCTCCCTCTCTACATCTCTTAATCGCACGTTTGCTGTCCGACTCGCACCAATATGATTGCAGGACACTTATTATTTTAACTCTTTTAGGTAATACTGGTCCCTCCCTCTCTACATCTCTTAATCGCACGTTTGCTGTCCGACTCGCACCAATATGATTGCAGGACACTTATTATTTTAACTCTTTTAGGTAATACTGGTCCCTCCCTCTCTACATCTCTTAATCGCACGTTTGCTGTCCGACTCGCACCAATATGATTGCAGGACACTTATTATTTTAACTCTTTTAGGTAATACTGGTCCCTCCCTCTCTACATCTCTTAATCGCACGTTTGCTGTCCGACTCGCACCAATATGATTGCAGGACACTTATTATTTTAACTCTTTTAGGTAATACTGGTCCCTCCCTCTCTACATCTCTTAATCGCACGTTTGCTGTCCGACTCGCACCAATATGATTGCAGGACACTTATTATTTTAACTCTTTTAGGTAATACTGGTCCCTCCCTCTCTACATCTCTTAATCGCACGTTTTGCTGTCCGACTCGCACCAATATGATTGCAGGACACTTATTATTTTAACTCTTTTAGGTAATACTGGTCCCTCCCTCTCTACATCTCTTAATCGCACGTTTGCTGTCCGACTCGCACCAATATGATTGCAGGACACTTATTATTTTAACTCTTTTAGGTAATACTGGTCCCTCCCTCTCTACATCTCTTAATCGCACGTTTGCTGTCCGACTCGCACCAATATGATTGCAGGACACTTATTATTTTAACTCTTTTAGGTAATACTGGTCCCTCCCTCTCTACATCTCTTAATCGCACGTTTGCTGTCCGACTCGCACCAATATGATTGCAGGACACTTATTATTTTAACTCTTTTAGGTAATACTGGTCCCTCCCTCTCTACATCTCTTAATCGCACGTTTGCTGTCCGACTCGCACCAATATGATTGCAGGACACTTATTATTTTAACTCTTTTAGGTAATACTGGTCCCTCCCTCTCTACATCTCTTAATCGCACGTTTGCTGTCCGAATCGCACCAATATGATTGCAGGACACTTATTATTTTAACTCTTTTAGGTAATACTGGTCCCTCCCTCTCTACATCTCTTAATCGCACGTTTGCTGTCCGACTCGCACCAATATGATTGCAGGACACTTATTATTTTAACTCTTTTAGGTAATACTGGTCCCTCCCTCTCTACATCTCTTAATCGCACGTTTGCTGTCCGACTCGCACCAATATGATTGCAGGACACTTATTATTTTAACTCTTTTAGGTAATACTGGTCCCTCCCTCTCTACATCTCTTAATCGCACGTTTGCTGTCCGACTCGCACCAATATGATTGCAGGACACTTATTATTTTAACTCTTTTAGGTAATACTGGTCCCTCCCTCTCTACATCTCTTAATCGCACGTTTGCTGTCCGACTCGCACACAATATGATTGCAGGACACTTATTATTTTAACTCTTTTAGGTAATACTGGTCCCTCCCTCTCTACATCTCTTAATCGCACGTTTGCTGTCCGACTCGCCACCAATATGATTGCAGGACACTTATTATTTTAACTCTTTTAGGTAATACTGGTCCCTCCCTCTCTACATCTCTTATCACGCACGTTTGCTGTCCGACTCGCACCAATATGATTGCAGGACACTTATTATTTTAACTCTTTTAGGTAATACTGGTCCCTCCCTCTCTACATCTCTTAATCGCACGTTTGCTGTCCGACTCGCACCAATATGATTGCAGGACACTTATTATTTTAACTCTTTTAGGTAATACTGGTCCCTCCCTCTCTACATCTCTTAATCGCACGTTTGCTGTCCGACTCGCACCAATATGATTGCAGGACACTTATTATTTTAACTCTTTTAGGTAATACTGGTCCCTCCCTCTCTACATCTCTTAATCGCACGTTTGCTGTCCGACTCGCACCAATATGAATGCAGGACACTTATTATTTTAACTCTTTTAGGTAATACTGGTCCCTCCCTCTCTACAATCTCTTAATCGCACGTTTGCTGTCCGACTCGCACCAATATGATTGCAGGACACTTATTATTTTAACTCTTTTAGTGTAATACTGGTCCCTCCCTCTCTACATCTCTTAATCGCACGTTTGCTGTCCGACTCGCACCAATATGATTGCAGGACACTTATTATTTTAACTCTTTTAGGTAATACTGGTCCCTCCCTCTCTACATCTCTTAATCGCACGTTTGCTGTCCGACTCGCACCAATATGATTGCAGGACACTTATTATTTTAACTCTTTTAGGTAATACTGGTCCCTCCCTCTCTACATCTCTTAATCGCACGTTTGCTGTCCGACTCGCACCAATATGATTGCAGGACACTTATTATTTTAACTCTTTTAGGTAATACTGGTCCCTCCCTCTCTACATCTCTTATCGCACGTTTGCTGTCCGACTCGCACCCAATATGATTGCAGGACACTTATTATTTTAACTCTTTTAGGTAATACTGGTCCCTCCCTCTCTACATCTCTTAATCGCACGTTTGCTGTCCGACTCGCACCAATATGATTGCAGGACACTTATTATTTTAACTCTTTTAGGTAATACTGGTCCCTCCCTCTCTACATCTCTTAATCGCACGTTTGCTGTCCGACTCGCACCAATATGATTGCAGGACACTTATTATTTTAACTCTTTTAGGTAATACTGGTCCCTCCCTCTCTACATCTCTTAATCGCACGTTTGCTGTCCGACTCGCACCCAATATGATTGCAGGACACTTATTATTTTAACTCTTTGAGGTAATACTGGTCCCTCCCTCTCTACATCTCTTAATCGCACGTTTGCTGTCCGACTCGCACCAATATGATTGCAGGACACTTATTATTTTAACTCTTTTAGGTAATACTGGTCCCTCCATCTCTACATCTCTTAATCGCACGTTTGCTGTCCGACTCGCACCAATATGATTGCAGGACACTTATTATTTTAACTCTTTTAGGTAATACTGGTCCCTCCCTCTCTACATCTCTTAATCGCACGTTTGCTGTCCGACTCGCACCAATATGATTGCAGGACACTTATTATTTTAACTCTTTTAGGTAATACTGGTCCCTCCCTCTCTACATCTCTTAATCGCACGTTTGCTGTCCGACTCGCACCAATATGATTGCAGGACACTTATTATTTTAACTCTTTTAGGTAATACTGGTCCCTCCCTCTCTACATCTCTTAATCGCACGTTTGCTGTCCGACTCGCACCAATATGATTGCAGGACACTTATTATTTTAACTCTTTTAGGTAATACTGGTCCCTCCCTCTCTACATCTCTTAATCGCTCAAATTGCTCTACTAGTTCTTGAATCATTATTCAATCATATAAATTTGCAGTTCTTAGAACCTTACAATAAATCATATAACAAAATACAAAAACAAGTTTTTAAATTGTTATACTGTCACCACTGATTAACTTTCCCTAAACATATTAATATATTATATAATCCTTGACCCCAAAACATTCATTTCAACCTCCATTAAATGACTTTAATGAATTACAGCCTAACCTTAAAGGAAAAAAATGGGACCCCAAATGTACAAATATAAGGTATAATTCATAGCCTATTAATCATAAAAAAACTGATTACATTAATATAGTGTAAATATTTAATTCTATCATCATCATCATCATCGTCGTCGTTTCAAGTATTAGGCCCAGTGGCCCGTTACGGTCTCCCGCCATCTCCGAAAAGGTCGACCCACAGATCTTCTGCCTCGAGGAATGTAGTGAAGAATTTGTTTGGTATTCTGTGACGATCCATGCGCTGAATATGGGCTAGCCAATTGTTTCTATATTCTTGGAGGTATTCAGATATAGGTACGATGTTTAACTCTCTGGCTATTGTTGAATTTCTTTGGTGGTCTAGAAGGCTATAACCTGCAGTTCGTCGCAGAAATTTCATCTCCGTGGCTGTAATATGACGATCATCCTGAGTTCTGATGGTCCAAGCTTCACTGCCATAACAGATTATGGGTCTAGCGAGAATTTTATAGATTTTCATTCTTGTGTGTCTCTGCACTTTTGATGGTTTAAAAACTTGGTTGATAATTCTTAAAGCTTTATTATAGTTTTGTATTTTAAAGGATATATCACATTCCTCATTATAAGTTAGATTATATCCTAAGTATTTAAATGAATTGACTTGCTCTAATATTGAATTCTGAATACAAATTTTACTTCTTACTGGGAATTTCCCTTGAAAGGCCAAAACTTTAGATTTTGTTGTTGATATTTCCATGTTAAATCGTTGGGCTATTATATTAAGATGATGAGTGGAATATTGTCCAAAGTCTCCAAAGATTTAATTCTATTGCCAACACTAACTTAGATAATTCATAACCAGTTCACCCACCAATAATACTAACAACACAAGGACCAACAGGGGGAAAGAAGGGCAAGGAGAAAAAGAGGGGGGGGCCGGACAAAAAGAGGGGGCCCAACGAGAAGAAAGGGGGCGGAGGAGAGGAGCGGAAGGTAGAGGAGAGGAGAGGAGAGGAGAGGAGAGGAGAGGAGAGGAGAGGAGAGAGAGGAGAGGAGAGGAGATGAGGGAGGAGAGGAGAGGAGAGTAGAGGAGAGGAGAGGAGAGGATAGGAGAGGAGAGGAGAGGATAGGAGAGGAGAGGAGAGGAGAGGAGATGAGTAGGAGAGGAGAGGAGAGGAGAGGAGAGGGAGAGGAGAGGAGAGTAAGGGAGAGTAGAGGGAGAGGTAGATGGATTAGAGTTAGAGGAGAGGAGAGAGTAGATAGGATATTATATAGAGAGTTATATTATTTATTATTATATTATATTAAGTATTATTATATTATATTAATTATATATATATATATTATATTATATTATATTATTATATTATGATTATATTATATTATATTATATTATATTATATTATATTATATTATATTATATTATATTATTATTATATTATATTTATTTATTATATTATATTATATTATATTATATTATATTATATTATATTTATTATATTATATTATATTATATTATATTATATTATATTAATTATATTATTTATATTATATTATACTATTAAAATTCAAAGCTTTTCTTAGGAATTCTTATGGTATTGTTTTAAATTATTTGTATATTTTATACAGCCCTCTGTATAAAATATACAAATAATTTAAAACGATGCCATAAGAATTCCTGGAGATGAATGATGTCTTCGAAAAGCTTTGAAGCTCTAACTACAAGACTACCCAGCTAACATGTGGCTTGCTGCAATAATAGTACCTCTATAATTAAACACATTTTTATATCGGTATGTGTATTAGGTATTAATGATTCCAGAAAATTTTGTTAAAATAATATTATGAAGCATTTAAACTACATTCAGGTTAAATCTTGTCTACAGTAACTATTGTAGAACATATTCTTTTGTGAATGATGTTCAATTTAAATATATTATTAGGCCTAATCGATAATGAGTGTAACAAAAAGGCATTGTATGATGCTTTATTTTCCTACTCAGAGCTTTATTAATATTATTTATGTCCTGTGCATCCATCAAACAGTCGTTAAAGTGTTGCATTTTGCGTTAAATTTAAGGAAATGTTCGTCAATATCATAAGAAAACAATCAGTGATTTTAAAATATATATACAGTCAATATGCCCATTTCACCAATAAATGTTTAAAATGGGCATATTGACTGTATATATATTTTAATATTGTATCACCAAGAAGATCAATTGTGTATTAAATCAGTGATTTTGTCTAGTTATACAATCTTTAAACAAGGCTGGAGGCATGTATAACGATTCCCATGTAAAGTTATACACCTCTTATACAGTGTTTATTAGTAAGAATTTTCAACTGAGATGTGTATAAACCTTGTATAAAAGTTGTATATGGATTATTAGTAAGAGGGTAATAGTATAACGTTTATAACTGAAGTTATTATAGTTGAGGACGAATGTTTCATGAGGTACAATTTTTGTTTATAATTGAAATAATTTTAACTTCAACGGTGTTCAAACATGAATATGGAAAGTATACATTTTAAATTAAAGGGACAAACAAATAAATATAGGAGTAGGAAAAATTAGTCAACTTAATATTGAATTTAATACTGTCTTTCCTCTATCATATTATCATTTGATCTCCAATCATTCATTTCATATTACATTTCACCTTATCTCATGTTAGGTAAAACATATTTTAGTTTAGCAAACCACAGGTGTTTAAAATTTGTGGTTGTGGTGATCTAATGTGGTCACGCTCATGTACTTCCTCATGGCTCCGAGCCTGTGTATCAACTTAGTAGAGATTAGGCTAAAGGATGGGCTGACGACTCTCTTCGAGAGCTTTGCGCCCAGCTCAAAAAAATGACGGTATGTGTCATGAATGGGAATGCTTGATGTGTGTGGAACTAGAAATTCCATAACAGACTACATTTCACCGCAGAGTAGATTTCACCTCATCCATTCTATAAATAAGGGTAAAAAATACAATGAACCTAAAATAAGGAAGCCCTGTTAGGATCTTAAAAACCCGAACCTGTATATTTTAATCCAATCTAAACATCTGAATTATTGGTAAGAGATCTAAACCTAACATAACGATTTTCACTTAACCGTCAAATAGAGAACAATAATTATTATTCATTATTGCCACTCTTCGTCTTATTTTGTTTTCGTCATATTCCTTTCATGTTGTGGACCTGAAAGGACTATTTATGGTCTGCAAAAAATGTTTGAACCATATCAACATAGGCTGCTCTAGCAATATTTGGTTGCACTTTAAATTTGCCTTAGGAATTCTTGATCTGAACATACGGCCCATATAGGCTATAGATGCCAGTTCTCTTGATACGGGTAACGTTATTTATTACGGGCACAATAATCGATTCCTCAAGGATGTCATAATTTCTTCTATAATTAGCCTCTTCTCACTATCTGTAATTTTACTCTTATCTTTAGATAGATCAGCATGTACGTATTTCAAGCAGAAGTGTGCATTGAGGGAATGTGACACTGCTTACTTGCGTATTCAACATAGAATGGAACTTCTTTGAATATTGCCATGGAAAGGGGGCTGTAGATGCGATTGGCGGCCATGTAAAAACGATGGCATGGATGTCTGCAAAATCCAGAAAGATACATAAGATGCAGAATAATGAAATAGCGTGTGTATATAACAAATAACTGTTCAAGATATGTCACAAAATGAGACAGAAGAAGGAAATACGTTTCTAGATAAACGATTTGAACATCTTGCAGCTATGCCGGCAACTCAATGGACTTCACCAAGATAAAATGTAGGAGCCGTATGTTGTAGGGGTAGGCATAACTACCAAACGACAAATCAGCGCGAATAGGTAATTCAAAAGTTTCACGTGTAAAAAAAAAACCCCATGGCGCTACAGACCTAGACTGCCCTTGGCCTGCTGGTCTCACTTCCACATACGTTAATCACAAAGGTGGGCGATATTGTAGCCATTAGAAGGGTGACGTGTGGTCAGCATGTTGAATTACCCCGCCGTTTTCTCAACCTGGAACATCTAATTATTGTAGCTAACCAAATTCCTCATGACGCTGGGCGGGCACCGGTGCCATGCTGGTTGAAATTCAATGAGAAAATGTCTTCTCCTATGGGGACTCGAACCAGCACTCTGCACCAAGAAATCATGCCTGAAAACGTTCGGCTAGAGCGCTGGACTTCGTATTTTTATTAGAGGAGTGAAATAATTCGTGTCTAAGCGATTCTGAAATATAGATGGTGTAAGAGAGTCCCAGAGCAATGTGCTATAGCTCTACGCTATAAGAGTTCTATTTCTTTTGGTTCATTTTAAAAGTAGAACTCACTACGTCAGCAATCCGATAGCTTACCTAAACCCCATACGTCCCGATTAGGGACATGGGTGCTCCCTAACGGAATTTCTTAACCAGGCAAATTTAGTTACGCTTATTTATCTATCATCTGCATGTTTTATCTCTGTTCCAAAAATTTTGCTACGAACTTTATTCTCAGATCTTGTAATCTTTTCTCCTCCCTTAAAGTAAGATAACACGGTGGCGCATCCATATATGAGAAAGGAGTGGTCATATAAGAGCGGTGATAAGTAATAAGAATAAGAATAATAAATAAGAAGAAGAAGAATTAAGAATAAGAATAATAATAATATCCATGGATCTCCAAAAATTTACCAATGATGAGAGGCCGAAACGAAAGCAATTATCGGAGAAAAAAGAAAAAAAGTTAAATTAGATCTAGTAAAAGTCTTCAGGATCGGGGCCCACTGCTGAAAGTTCATCTGCAGGAGGAATTTGTTTCATTGGATTCTTCCATCTTACAAATCTCATAGATCCCGGACGGGTTTGAACTCGCAATGATCGGGACCAGAGGCAAGGAACACAACTACTAGACCACCGCGGCCTCATGCGATTTGCAATAATTTATTTGTAATGAAAAGCATAGTATTTCCTAGAGATAAATAACTTAATAAGAATGTCCATAATGTACGTTTTCTATATTTTGTGTCATTAAAGGTGAGAGGGAAGAAAGTTAATTTTAGTATTATTGAAGGTATATTGTAAATTTCATGTTAGTATTTCTTTTATTTCGATTTTTCAATCTATAAATACCAACAGAAATATAAAATCATTCATCAGTTGAATTGAATTAAGTTACCATATATATAGATAAGGCAATGTGTTATTAAGTACTTAATGTCTTTCGTTATTTGTATCATTAAAAAATCCTACAACACATTTCTACTTTGAAACATCACCATTCGTACTTGACAAAAAAAAATTCTTTCTTTCTTTCTTTTCTTACCTTAGTTTAACCTCTTCTTTTGTAGACACAATGACACAAAGTCCCTTACAATGATACAATCTGTCAGGAGAGGATTTAAACTCTCAATGAAACACATTTTTCCCTCAAATTAGGATATCATACCTGTATGGTGAGAGGTTATAAACTGTGATGAAGAAGTAGAAGATGAAGGAAAAATAATTGTATCGTAAATTTTATATTAAACTCTGAGTTTAAGATCAAACCAGGGTTGAAGAAATGAAGGAATGACAAGATGGTGTTGTCATGTTTCATTCAATAACATAGTGGATCGTTGCGGTTTTAAAAGTTAACATCGTTTACTGCTTATAAAAGTGGTGGGTGTAAAATTCTCAAATATAGATACTTCTAAACGAAGCCGGCCGTTGGCGATGGTAGTGACACCTACCTGGCAGCGGACGAAACGAGAATTATAGAGTTGTATATGTGGAAAGAATTGTTAATGTTTGTGTAGTTTGTAGTGGGCTGCACAGTAGTATCAAGAACTAGAGGTCCACGGTTCGATTTCTGGTTCAGACATTAATTTTTCTTTTCACAATATCGTTATAATATTATAATATGATCCAATATTGGAACTGTGTTAAAATAACAGTATTGAATATGTTAAATAACATCGTTTACTGCTTACAAAAGTGGTGGTGTAAAATTCTCAAATATAGATACTTCTAAACGAAGCCGACCGTTGGCGATGGTAGTGTCACCTACCTGACAGCGGACGAAACGATAATTATAGAGTTGTATATGTGGAAAGAATTGTTAATGTTTGTGCCAAGTCTCGAATGATGTAGTGGACTGCACACTAGCCTGGAGAACTACACGTCTACGGTTCGATTCCTAGTTCAGACATTAATTTT
The DNA here is from genome assembly GCA_030220185.1 of Diploptera punctata. Lineage (NCBI taxonomy): Eukaryota > Metazoa > Arthropoda > Insecta > Blattodea > Blaberidae > Diploptera > Diploptera punctata. Next base: position 586,889 of record JASPKZ010007837.1, read on the forward strand.
TTCTTTTCACAATACCATTATAATATTATAATATGGAACCCTATGCTCAAGACTTAGCGCCATTCTTTATCTTATGGTGTGCAGTGAATGCAATTCTACCCTAACCCTCTGTCATCAGTGTTTTATAGCATAGAACAGACGGAATCATCTCGTTGCTTTAGGAGTAAGCTCGAGTTACTCTGCTCGTAGGCAAGAGGCAGAGGTAGGGGGAGCAACAGACAGGGACGTGAGACAATGAATGTTACTAGAACTGCTCAGAAGTAATGATGCCATACGAATTGGTATTAATGTATTGTTATTATTATTATTATTATATTATTACATAGGCCTACTGTACTATTACTGCGTTATATTTTTTGGAATTCATATTATAGGCCACATTCATTTTTGACGTCTAATTAATAAATAACTCACTGGCGCTATCAAACTCACAATTTCATAACCGCGAGGACACATGCTCTCCATACATTCCTGTCCTAAACTAATGTGTTCCAGTTATTTACTACGTACTTCACATCCCTCATACCATGGCATACGTTATTCTCCCACATCACTCTTGTACTGTCTTCTTGACACTTTTTCTCTGGCTTCCTGTAAGAAATTTCCATGCCCCTCTTTTATTTCATATTTACGAGACATAACTGTTTTTTTTTATCTCTGTTTCAAAAATTTTCCTATGAACTTTATTCTCAAATCTAGTAATCTTTTCTCCTCCCTGAAAGTAAGATCATGTTTAGCATCCATATATTATAACCGGATTTCTCATATAATAGTATAATAATAATAATAATAATAATAATAATAATAATAATAATAATAACAATATGCATGGATCTCTAAAAATTGACGAAATGAATGGAGCGGGAGCAATTATCGGAGAAAAAAGAAAAATAAATATTTTTAGCTATATTAAAAATCTCGACTGGAAAGAATTAGAAATACGTAGAAAATGGTTAAATGCAGAAAGAACTATAATGGATGAAATTGGACACAGAAAGCTAATATGGTATGGATATGCAAGAAGAATTAAGGATGGAAGACTACGAAAGATCTATATACTTGGAAAACTGAAATAAGGAGCAGAAAAGGAAGACCAAGAACAATTTGGAAGAATAACATTCAGAATTTAATGAAAACTGAAAGATGGAGCAGAAAAGAAAGACCAAGAACAATTTGGAAGAATAATATTCAGAATTTAATGAGGCAATTTGGTGTAACGGACGAAGACACAGAGGAGAACTTTAACTAAGAGAAATTAGTGAACGTGTATTACAAACTGATAGCCTTTAAGTCCGTTGTCATTTATGTATTTTTTACAACTCATTATTAATTGTTAAGATTGGTTGAAAAAATCCTCAATGATGAAAATTCTCAAAATTATTGAATGAGTTCTATTAAATATTTTCTTAAACATGTTTTCATTCTAGGGTTACTTGTACAAACTAAGAATTAAAGATTTCTATAATGTGTTATTGGTTGTGGGGAAAATCAATCAATAATGACAATAATCTTAAAGTTTTTTTTCTTTTATTTTTTGATAGAAGTGTCTTTAACGAAAATATGATTTATGAAATTATATTTTTGGGCTTAATATGTTTATAGTGTAATGATTTTAACGTAATAACAAAATATAAATATTTATATATAATAATAACAATACATTTAGTCCCGCGCCATAGCCGAGCGGTTAAGGTAGGAAGCCTTAGCGCAGAGCTACGGGACCGGTAAACCAGAGGGAAAGCACCCTTCTGTTAGGCCAATAATGAGGTGGAAAAATAATATTAATAATGATTTGAGGGGAATAGATTATCGTATACAGGAAGTGATTGCAAAACATTAGCTCAGGATAGTGATGTATGAAGAACTAATGTCCGCGCGGCCATGAACCTAAGAGTTCGATAGTGCCAATGAGATAGAGTTAGTTGGGACCTTCTTAATATGCTGTTTAACACAGTGTGTGTTGCAAACGCGAAGGATTTACACAATCTAGATTCGCTCATCTTTATCAACTAAAACTTCAATACTCGATATTTCTAGACTTTTCATTAGCTATAACATTTTTTGCGCGACGCGACGTCCTGACGGAATGAAATGATCCGAATAACCAGATACAGTCATTAATAACAGAACGTTTTATCAAAATGGTATTAAAAAATAATAGCGGATAAATAAACAACTAGCTTCGTGTACAACGCTGGTGTTAAGTTTCCGACCCCGCTAATATTGAGCAATTTACAGAATTGGCCATTATTCAGATAGCTGCAATCAATGTCACCAATACAATAACAGTTTTCGAAAAATTAGAATAAGCTATTGTGTATAGAATCTACGAGGCATTAGTAACGAAAAAAAACATTAAATTACTAAATTTGTATGTAAAAATACATGTTTAAATAAGTAATTAAGTTGAAACCGTAAGTTCTTTTTTTTAAATACACATGCTGACATTTTTAATTATTAGATATAAAAAAGTAAATAAAGAGAGTTTTACTTTTAAAAATTGGCACGTGATTGTTGCGATTTTTATCACGTGAATGAGCGTCGCGAGTTGGTTGATTTCACTTCCCCCTCTGCTCTGCGCCTTTGTCATAGCGCGTTTCTCTTGCCTGCCCCTACCATTCCGAGTGAACGAGACGTGCAGTTGAGTTGTGTTCTCAGCTCGTACTTGTACCGCGGAAATATCTAATCGTGCTGTTTAATTACATATTTAAACGTTGCAGCTGTGATTTCTGCACGTCATTCTCGCATCCGTGCAAGACAATTGATATGTTGTTATAGTTGCGTCAACTGTCTTGTGAAAAGTTTAATCTTCGGACATAGTGGACTTACGTTTTGCCCCGGCCATCGAGGGTAGGCAAGAAGGTATCTGCGCTGAAAGCTGCTTTCGGTGTATATTTCTTCCGCTAATGGCGCTTGCGTGCGTGTTTTGTGCAATTTGGATCTAGTGGTTGGTCGTGTGACATATGTGTGTTTTTATTTACAGAATCCTATAAAAATAGTACGTGTTTATGTTAGAGTGAGAATAAACTGGTATGAGAAAACCAGCTGACGGAATGATCATGCGTCAAGATTGTGTCATCACATTGATTGACTTGAATCTATTATTGAAACAGTAACTCTTACAGTTCTTTGATATGTGTGCTCATCAAATGATAACCGTTCGCTTCTTGTCATCCGGTAGACATTTATTTTGCATGTTTCTGTGATCGTATATAATAAATTAGTTAATAACGTTTTAGTGGTGTAAATATTTAATTCGTAATATTATTTATTGTGTATTGGAAAAGAAACGGTGTCATTCGTAAACAAGACTTTTTATCTTCATAACAAAATATATTTCCCCTACTTTATTCGATGGTCATTTTGAAACTGCCACGAATGCTTAAGGCCTGACGAAGTCACTCACTTCTTCAGTTGCTTTAACATCTAAACTGTAGTATTTCGTGTCACTGATCCAATCTTTACTTATTTTTACTGTTTGACGGAGCCATTTTGAAAATTCAAATCAACAATGTTTGTATCAAGTGAGTGTTATTGGTGTTGTGTCTAATAACAGTGATATTTCTAAGTGCATTGTTAATATTTGTGGTAGCTGATTGGACGCATCTGAGGATTTTTTTGTAATCTGTGCTAAAACTACAATGACTGGATAACGTTATCGCTTTAACAGGTAAGATTTCCATTCCTCTATTTTTACACGTATAATTGAGTAGTTTTTTTTTTCAAAACTGAAAACATCCATAGTATAATAACAAACGTGGTAAAAGTATGTAGTGCAACTCTGGCATATGAAAATCGTGATCGACAAATTGTAGACCTCAGCCGTTTATTTTTTTCATGGGAGACTGTTTTAATTTATTTTTTGATGTGAACATAATATATATGTTCAAACATCGATATAAGTAAAATATATTAATTTGTTTCAAAAATGAATATACATCTGAAAAGTCTACCACAATCAATCGATAACTAGTTTCTATTTTTTATTTCATTTTGGACATAGGCCTATTGAGTTTTGAAAAAAGATATTCCATTAAAGTTATAATTTACAAAGCTCTGGTACTGGTTAGCTGTGATAACAGTGTTTGGGGGGAGGTTATTTAGACAAATTGTAAATAATTTCAACATAAAACCAAAAACCTGAGTAACAATCTAACCGGAAAGTAAATCTCTTTTTCTAAGCCAAATGTTCACGCTAATCGCCAAACCTTAATAAACTCACATTTTGTAAACAGTTTTACTTTAATTTCAAAATGTAATAGTATATTGCGATGCGAGGCGAGGATGTGAAGTGTTTTTTACAGAATCGAGGAAATTCCGAGATTCTGTAAAATATTTCACAAACGTGCGTTGTACATTATTTTTTTGCGCGATGTTGGTTTCAAAATAAAAAGTAATAGTAAAATAATGTCTTTGTTGTAAATATTTGCGTTCATTATAAACAATCCACTAATGTTAACAGTGTGTGGGCAATGTTTATTAGTTGAAACAGCAGGAGGCCGTGAGACCATTTAATTATAAAATAACAGGAGGGCGTGAGACCAATTAGTGTAAAATGGAGGCAAGTACGTGTTTATTGTTTTATATTGTTTCAAATTAAGTTCAGTTCATTTAAAATGCAGTGATTTGTTTCGTATAATGTATATTAACACTTTATTACAGTATAGTTATTTAGGCCAACACGCACACACTATTGAGTAACACTAAGAAATTAGGACTGGAAGTAAATATCAGTAAAACTAAATATATGGTCACACGTAGAAATTCAGTATATAATGGAAATGGACAGCTAATGACAAATGAGGGAAATTTTGAGGAAGTGGCTGAATTCAAATACCTAGGAACAATAATCACAAATAGGAATGAGATGCACAAAGAAATTAAACATAGGCTCAATTCTGGAAATGCTTGCTATTATGCATTGCAGAGACTTTTGATGTCCCAACTCCTTTCAAAAAACGTTAAACTGAAAATATATAAAACTATTATTCTGCCAGTTATATTATATGGGTGCGAAACATGGACTCTTACTTTAAGAGAGGAAAGGAGATTGCGAGTATTTGAGAATAAAGTTCTTAGGAAAATTTTTGGACCAAAGAGAGATGAACAGACAGGTGAATGGAGAAGACTACATAACAATGAACTACGTGGTCTTTATGGGAAGCCAGATATAATAAGAACAGTTAAGTCTCGTAGACTGCGATGGGGAGGACATGTTGCACGTATGGGGAGTGAAAGACTTGCATGGAGGCTTCTTGTAATAAAGTCAGAGGGAAAACGTCCAGTTGGTAGACCAAGAATGAGGTGGGAGAATAACATTAACTATGATTTGGGGGAGGTGGATTATACAGGGAATGATTGGAAAGCATTAGCTCAGGATAGGGATGTATGGAGAGCTTATGTCCGCGCGGCCATGAACCTTCGGGTTCGATAGTGCCAGTGAGTAAGTAAGTATAGTTATTTAGGTTGGCAACCCCGAAATGTAGGAAGTTGAACTTTCAATCATGGTCGCCATTGCTGTAAGTACGACAAAACGCACTATCGCGCAAAAATATAATTAAATTGCTTAATATATTATGAATGGTCGCGAATATTATATCATGGGTTTGTAATCAAAGCTATGCCTAATTAAAATTTAATATTTCTTTGTACCCTTATTGAAGCATTAACATTCAATTGAACTTCTATTTTGAATTAATATTTTAAATAACAGCAAAATACATTTGATACCATTGAAAGAATTTTCAACATTATATTATTATTTTTAATTTACGGTATCTTTTAATTTCACTTTCTAAGAACAAAGTAAAGTTCTATGCATGTTTGAAACTGTCTTAGCCTATGTCAAAATACTAACTTTTCAGAATATAATAATTATTTTGCCGCTCAAATTAATTAAATGACAACATTTAAAAAAATGTTATTGGGTAAAATGTCACCCATCCTAGTGCTAAATTGTCAATTTTCCGGAATATGTGATGTGATGTATCTAATTCAGTTTTTTCTATGTTACAAAACTTTTGAACGTTTTAAAAATATAAAAATTATATAAACCTTAAAATCTGTAATGACACGAAATTAAAGTTAACCGTAGACAGTCCATATAACATGATTCTTACAAATTATTAATATTATTACATTAAAACCACAGCATTTAATAAAATAAAGTATAAATTAACCCACTGATAAAAAAAGTCTAACATAATTACTAATAAAACCTGTTTATAACAGAGTACACAATGTTAAACAGCAATACAGTCTCTTACATTTTTTGCAAAGAATATTATTCTCTTCAGATTCTAATGTTTATAACGGAGATGTTTAACTGCAGTTTAATCCGTTACTTTCTTAATATTTTTAAACAGTTTTCAGGATACTCTTGAAATTCACAATCTTTAGAGGATGAAGAAGGCTTACGATCCAATGTTATTGATAAGCTGCTAGTTTATGCTGATGGTAATGTATTATTATTATTAGACGATAGCGAGGAGATACTACGGGCCAACGTGCACACTCTACTTAGTAAAATTAAGAAATTGGGGATGAAAGTAAACATATATAAAACTAAATATATTGTCACACATAGAAATGCATTATTTAATGAAAATGGATAATTAATGACAAATGAGGGCAATTTTGAAATGGCTAAATTGAAATACGTAACTAACTAAATAACTCACTAGCACTATCGAAACTGTAGGTTCATGACCGCGCGAACTTAAGTTCTCCATTACATCCCTATCAGGAGCCAATGTTTTCCAATCATCCATTGTATAATCTACTTCCCTCAAATCATAGTTAATGCTATTCTCCCACCTCATTCTTGGTCTACCAACTGGGCGTTTTCCCTCAGGTTTTCCTACAAGAAGCTTCCATGCACGTCTTTCATTTCCCATTCGTGCCACATGTCCTGCCCATCGCAGTCTACGAGAGTTAACTGTTCTCATTATATCTGGCTTCCTATAAAGACCATGTAATTCATTGTTATGCAGTCTTCTCCATTCACCTGTCATCTCTCTTTGGTGCAAACATTTTCCTAAGAGCTTTATTCTCAAATACTCGTAATCTCCTTTCCTCCCTTAAAGTAAGAGTCCATGTTTCGTATTCATATAACTGATAGAATAATAGTTTTATATATTTTCAGTTTAACGTTTTTTTGAAAGGAGTTGGGATGTCAAGAGTCTCTGTAATGCATAATAACACGCATTTCCAGAATTGAGCCTATGTTTAATTTCCTTGTGCATCTCATTCCTGTTTGTGATTATTGTTCCTAGGTATTTGAATTCAGCCACTTCCTCAAAATTTCCCTCATTTGTCATTAGCTTTCCATTTCCATTATATAATGTATTTCTATGTGTGACCATAGGCCCATATTTAGTTTGATTGATATTTACTTCCAGTCCCAATTTCTTAGTGTTACTCAGTAGTGTATGCGAAATTGAAATACCTATGAACAGTAATTACAAACAGGAATGCGGTACAGAAAGAAATGATCATAGGATCAATCCTTGGAAATGCATGCTATTATGTATTACAGGGACTCTTGTCCCATCTATATTAAACTGAAAATGTAGCCTATAAAAGAGTTATTCTCCCACTTATAAGGATGAGAAACATGGACTCGTACTTTAAGGGAGGAGAAAAGATTACGAGTATTTGGGAATAAAGTTTTTAGGAAGAATGTTGGACCAAAGAGAGATGAACATGCAAATGCAGAAGATTACATAAGTGAGTTGCATGATTATATCTTCTTCCTTTCAAGTATTAGGCCAAGGCCTGTTACGATCCTATAGAAAATTTTCCCCTTATGGGAAATTCTCATATAAGTCTTGAAAGCATAATAATAGTCCCTTCGATTGGTTGCTGGCCAAAGGAAGGCAAGACCAGTGATGGGGCTGCCATCTTATAGCCTCTGGGCAGGCTTTCTGGAGAAGAAAGGAAAATAAAGGAAAGAAGAAATGGAAGAAAGGGAAGGACTCCCTAGCCCTCGGATGCCCTAATAGCGTCGGGGTCGAAAAAACAAGCGGGGTCGAAAAAACAAGAGAGGTTAGATAGTAAAGTTAAAAGAGTGCAAAACACAAGTAAGTGGAAGAAATGTTTTGCACAGCTTGGGCACCTTGTGGTCGCCATCCACATATCCCCTAGATGAGGACCCCTGAGGGCTGCATGATTATATATATATATAGGAAACGAGATATAGTTAAATATTGTAGACTGCGATGGCCACGTCATGTGGCACGAATGAGGAATAAAAGAAGGGCATGCAAACTTCAAAACCAAAGGGAAATTGTCCAGTAGGTAGGCCAAGAACGAGGTGGGAGAATAACATTAACCATGCTTTGAGGGAAGTATAGCTGGACCGATTAAATAAAAGCTTTAAAGGCATATGCTGTACTTAATATTTCCTCCTTCATATTACGTCACTCACTCACTCCCTCTTTTGATCATCTGTCTTCATTCAGAACCAGGAATACAAACAGTAGGAGATGGATGGTAATATATTAGAAAGACACCGATCGGTTAATCACAGTGATGACGGGAAACCTTCTTATTGCCAAGACTCCGAGCATGCTCAGATGGAGGCAAATACGAGTACCTTTATACAGGCTTCTTCATTTATAACCTAACGGGCACACAGGGTTTTGCCTAGTTTATGTAGGATCAAAGCCAGCTTAACCATCCGCGCACAGGCAAAACGCCATGCGCCCGTTAGGTTATAAATGAAGAATCCTCTAGGGGCGCGGTGTACAAGACTACATATTTACTTGAGCACTTTGACACAACTTAAATGCAATAATTATTCATAAAATTACATACTTACTGTGTTTAGCTACGGATTTTAATTATATTCATCTTATTTTACTCTTAAATATATAAAAAACTGAGACTATTTCCTGTCCTGACCGCTTTAATAATGCAACATGGTGGTCATAACCGTACTAAAAACTGTGGTTATTACTGTTATTCTATGAGTTATTGTATGAACCAAATGTCAGGAAAACTTTAAGGCCCAAACGGTCCCCGAAATCATATGGCCATCATCGTCATCATCATCCTTATCATTATCATCATCATCACCATCACCATCCTTCACCAGTGTGGAAAGTAACGGGAAACTACCACATTTACAATTCCCTAGTAAAACTACAAGCATAGCATGAAAATGCTATGATTGCAGTGAAAGACCTGCCTTCGGGCAGAATTACTATGGATGGATTGTATGAACATCTTAAATAACCAAGGATAACCACATTAATTATTAAACAAAAATACGCACAAGTCGTGCATTAATAACCAGCGATATTCACGCTCGTAATTAGCGATAACCGACTGCTAATAACTATGGTTACTTTTTTTAGAATTAAATTACATTGGGTCTGATATTACATTACTTTAGAGTACGTTAGAGTAATTTAATTAGGTTAGCTTTTAGGTTCCTATAATGTAGGTTACCATGGATTTTAGTTTCTTATACATATAGTAGTCCACCGCTGTGGTCTCGAGGTAGCGTGCCCGGGTTCGATTCCCGGTCGGGACAGGCTCCTGGGTGAGTTTTTTTCGGGGTTTTTCCTCATCTGTAAGATAAATGTCAGGAAGCTTAAGGTCCAACGGACCCGAAAATCATCCGGCATCATTATCATCATCATCCTTCACGGGTGTGGAAAGCAACGGGAAGCTACCACACCTATAATTTCCTAGTAAAACTGCAAAGCGATAGCATGGAAAATGCTATGATTGACCTGCCGTCGGGCAGAATTGCTATGGATGGATACATATAGTATAATTTATTTACATTCTCCATAATAGTTCTTCTATGGAATTTCAAAATGGCCGACGTTTACTACATAAATACATATTTCTGCTAATTCACTTCATATAATGTTAAAATACTTTCACAATGTTTACTCCATCCATAGTAATTCTGCCCGAGGGCAGGTCTTTCACTATAATCATAGCATTTTCATGCTATGCTTTGCAGCTTTACTAGGGAATTGTAGGTGTGGTAGCTTCCCGTTGCTCTCCACGCCGGTGAAGGATGATGATAGGGATGATGATGATGATGGCCATATGGTTTCGATGACCGTTTGGGCCTTAAAGTTTTCCTGACATTTGTCTTACAAGTGAGGAAAAACCCCGATAAAAACCTCACCCAGAAAAACTGTCCCGACCGGGGATCGAACCCGGGCCCGCTGCGTGACAAGGCAGCTACCTCGAGACCACAGCGGTGGACCTTCCGAAGATAAATTTCATTAATACCACTAATGCGTTAAAATTGTCATCAATCTTGTAAGTAAATATATTGTCTTGTACACCCCAACCTCCTGTAGATTATACAGGGAACGAATGGAAAACATTAGCTCAGGATAAGGATGTATGGAGACCTTATGTTCGATAGTTCATTTAATAGTGAATGTAGTAGACCTATAGGCCTATATAAGAAGACTTACAATGCCACCAGGTTGTCTTTTCTGACTTTTTCCTGTGATATTGGCGGAATTGTAATCCATTTATTGGGTTGGAGCACCTGGAAGGCAGAGTTACGTTATTCCGATTATAAGATAGGTGATAAATGATAATGAAGCACTAGGACATCCTTAACTTAAACTAAATTCCAGACCATAGGCAACCGCAGGAGTAATTCCCTGAGTTACAAAATATTAGGAGTTTTGAGTTTTATAAATTTTAGTCACTAATTTTGTTTACCCATTAAATTAGCATTCAACAGTTCGCAAGTTCACTTGTGGTGTCTTCCTGTTTTTGCTATTTAATCGTCATCCCCTGTATAGTAGGCTAATGAGCGAGTTGAAATTAATCCGAAGCTTGCTTCGATTATAGCAACAGAAATAAATAAAAAAGAATAGCAGGTGGAAAAGATGCTCGCGCAACTGTCTCTCGTTATTCAGTTCGGAAACCAATACAAATAGGGTAAGGCATTAATAACTAGTTACATAATACGTTTCTGAGAAATATAACTGATTTATCAAGTTGTTATTATTTGTGTGCTCAATAGTTACCGAAGCTGTTCTTCAATTGCTTCCCCTAAATAGACGCCACTGATATTTTCGTTTAACAATCTTCCGTTTCCGGCTTGTTTTAAATTTTCCATTCAGTGCTAAGTATTAATTTTATTGTTGTTGTTTTCCTTATGTACCGGTATTAAAAAATGTTAATACAAGATACATGACATTTCAAGGACTGGCGCGTAAGGGAAATCCAGCTCGTATCAGAACCCATCATACAAGGCCATCAAATAGATGCAGTTAACACGCTTTCAATAATACAATAATAAATATTTTGCTGTCCGCCGGGCAGAGGTAGTGTTTTAACAGAGTGTCCAGGATCAGTCCCTCTTTCGTAGAAATACTTTGTAACTGTAAGCGTCCACAGAGTGCTTCAGATTTCCGTGGCACACAATTTCGGAACCACACGTATATTTTAAGAAGCAAGTTTTGAGTTACACTATCTAGTTTACCATTTTATCAAAGTAATGTATCATAACCTTTATCTAAAGTTGATTTTCGTAATATATTTAAACATTTCTCGTATCAAATTCATTCATATTTAGGATGCTGATAGGTAATTATATCCCGCGCGTGAAATGATGCCTTGACACAAAGCTCGTACACAGGGGAGCATTAAAAGTCTGGAGATTATAATCAGAAAGGGGTGATATAGACAACAGCTAACTAACTAACCTGGCACTATCGAACCCGTAGGTCCATGGCCGCCGGACATAAGCTCTCCATACATCCCTATCCTGAACCAATGTTTTCCAATCATCCCCTGTATAATCGACTTCCCTCAAATCATAGTTAATGTTATTCTCCCACCTCATTTTTTATCTACGAACTGGACATTTTCCCTCTGGTTTTCCTGCAAGAAGCTTCCATGCACGTCTTTCATTCCCCATTCGTGTCACATGTCCTGCCCATCGCAGTCTACGAGACTTAACTGTTCTCATTATATCTAGCTTCCTATAAAGACCATGTATTTCACTGTTATGCAGTCTTCTCCATTCACCTGCTTGTTCATCTCTCTTTGGTCCAAACATTTTCCTAAGAACTTTATTCTCAAATACTCGTAATCTCCTCTCCTCCGTTAAAGTAAGAGTCCATGTTTTGTATTCATATAACTGGTAGAATAATAGTTTTATATATTCCCAATTTAACGTTTTTTTAAAAAGAGTTGGGAAGTCAAGAGTCTCTGTAATGCATAATAGCACGCATTTCCAGAATTGAGCCTATGTTTAATTTTCTTGTGCATCTCATTCCTATTTGTGATTATTGTTTCTAGGTATTTTAATTCAGCCACATCCTCAAAATTTCTCTCATTTGTCATTAGTTGTCCATTTCCATTATATAATTTATTTTTATGTGTGACGATATATTTAGTTTTATTGATATTTACTTCCAGTCTCAATTTCTTAGTGTTACTCAGTAGTGTGTGCGTGTTGTCCTTTAGTATCCCCTCACTATCGGCCAACAGTACTACATCATCAGCATAAACTAACAGCTTATTAATTCCATGTAGACAACAGCAGAGCTCTAAAATACGTAGTCTCTTCTGTAGTTCCCGTCTTGTGTTTACTTTTAGATTTTGATACAAAAATGGAACAAATGCCATCTAACTATAAGTCATTGCCAAAAATTGTTAACTGTTACTCAGATCTTAGAAAGTTCTAAGAAAATATTCTAAACATTTGTTTAACTGAACTGTCGTTCTGTTAAATGAAATAGCTGTAATAAGACCCACTATGTGAGGGTTCGAATTATAACGTTTGCACTAGCATTTATATTGCACATGCCTGTTTTTGCGTTACTTCATTGATAGCTCAGATAGTAAATAAGACTAAAGGAGTAGAGTAGGGGAAGCAGACAATGTACATTACCTGTCTCTTCCGCGATTGCGAGATCCAAGACGTTCTAATTCCCCTGAGTGTACGAATCTGTTGTCTTTACTGCTTGAAATAACGAGACTTCAACCAGATATTTTACACGATTTTCAAACAGTGACGCCCTCCATTTCTGCCGCTTGAGCTAACTCAGTCTGACGATTCTTCAACTCTGAACAATACTTCTCCTTACTTACATGTAAGGAGGGTTTTTTATTCACTAAAAATTAAGGTTGCAACACAATATCATGAGTGGCAAGACTTGCTTTTGTAATGAGTTGAACATAATTTGTTTTCAGTTTTATAAACATAGCTTAAAAAATCTGACAAATGTTTTCTGTAGGATCTAACAATATTACAAATGCTAATTTTATATTAGGAAACAAGTTATGTTCCATTTACATGAACATTATAGTAATCTGTGCCACAGTCTTCATTTTTAGTGCATAAAAATCATATTCCTGAGTCATGGTATTAATTTCGATCCATCTAATTTCATCTGCCCCTGTGGTGCGACTGACTAGGTCATCCGGCATCCTTACCAGACCTTCAATAATATAAACTTCATCGCATCCTTCTACCTGAAATTAAGACGGACACGAGTTTAGATTTCACTTTCATACCGAAAACGCCTATTGAATGTTTGGAATGTTGCAACCAGGACTGTAATAAAGATATATTTTCAGAAGATTGTAATGTATGTGTTATGGTAAGTGGCACTGCTTCCGGGCTTGTCTGTGTAAACTGGTATTATTTAACTCAGGTGTGTCCAACCCGCAGCCCTCGATCCCATCGCATGTGGCCCGCAATGATATTTGCTCAATCACATTGCATTCGCCCCACAGTGATATTTGTAGGTTATAATCCAATATAAATTATGAAATCCATCCATAGTAATTCTGCCCGAAGGCAGGTCCTTCACTGCCATCATAGCATTTTCATGCTATGCTTGCAGCTTTACTAGGGACTTGTAGGCGTGGTAGCTTCCCGTTGCTTTCCACTCCGGTGAAGGATGATAATGATAAGGATGATGGCCATATGATTTCGGGGACCGTTTGGGCCTTAAAGTTTTCCTGACATTTGTCTTACAAGTGAGGAAAACCCCTATAAAACCTCACCCAGAAAAACTGCCCCGACCGGGGATCGAACCCGGGTCCGCTGAGTGACAAGGCAGCATGCTACCTCGAGACCACAGCGGTAAGTACCGGTAATTCTGTTGGTATAAGATAAATTTGAAAGAGCAAGACTTTTCTGTTTCTAACACATGTGTTCATCCTCCTCATCATCTTACTCAAAATATGGAGAAGTCACATCCATTTTAAGAAACACCAAGCCCACATTTATATTTATGATCCTAACTACCGCGTATCGCTTTCAAGTATCCGTGCATTTTTGACCGCGCGGTTACTACGTATTTTCAAAGGCGAGTGTGTGCAGATGTTTTATTATCGTTACTTTTGTACATTTCAAGTTACTTTCCAGTTTTCAGTTATTCGCTCACATTGTAGTGAGAGGTTTGAAGAATATAAGTAGTTCTGTTATAAGTACTAATTATGGCTTCTAAGTGTAGCGGCAAGAAAATAACAATTTCAGACGAAGGTAGGTCATCTCAAATAAAGTGGACAAATCAGTAATGTTTTTACTGAATTAAACAAGAAAGCAGTGTGTTTAATTTGCAGTGAAACAGTTTCAGTGCAAGTTTAAGGAGTTTAACATAAAGCGACATTACGACACTAAACATGCGTCTTCATATGATACATTTGAGGGTAAATTTCGTGAAGACAAGGTATCCGAACTTAGAATTAAACTTTCGGAACATAATTTAATTTTTTTAAGAATGTGTCAAGGAGAATGTTATAAGTTTCAATCTGTTTTCTTTCCCTTTCTCCATTAAAAGACACGAATTAGAATTAAGAATCCAAAAGTGTCTAATGGAAAAGTAAGGATGGAAGGGAATTTTATCAATATTTCTATTTAACTCTATCGAGGGTTCAAGTCCCGTTGGGGTCAGGATTTTTAAACTGACCCAAACCCTCTGGCGGCACTATGGCCCTGGGGTTGACTCCGTCTCTAACTGAAATGAGTACCAGACGCTTGTTCTGGAGGTAAAGGCGGCCGTCACGCAGGGTTGGCAACCCGGCTGACATAAAGTGCCGATTGTCTAGAAAAAGTGGGAGCCTTAACCTCCTACTACCCCAAAGGCCTCCGGGTCTGTTGTGGGATCACTTTACTTACTTTACTTTACAAGACAATGTCGTTAATACTTTTTTGTTATTTATGTACGGATAACGTAGAATCCCAGATAAAATTTGGATCCATCAATTATCGTATGTGTACAATAATTTTTGTATGTTTTATGTGACTAACTGTAGCTTACCCTTAATAATTATAGGGCGCATTTTAATTATCTAGAATATTATAATACAATTATTAGTATTACATTTATGATCAGGAACGACCGAAATATGGTATAACAAAAGAGTTGGTGAAACAAAACAAATTTATACAGTGAAATCGTAAAACAAAATTTCGTTTAATTTTGCATGTGTTTTCAGGTTTTGGAATTGATCATGTTCTACTATTAATTTAGATCAAAATAATCCGTATTTCAAACATTAACTTCTATAATCGTCGTAGATAAAGGATCTCCCTGTTTGACCCCAGAGTTTACTTGAATCGCATCGCTGAGTGTGTTGCTACATTTTAATCTTACTTTGGTATCTACCAAGGTTAAAGCTATTAATTTTATTAATTTTTGAGGTATCTCATATTCACTTAGACTTTCAATTATTGTGTTCCGATGTACAGTATCAAAAGCTTGGGAGTAATCAACAAATATATTATATAAGTTAATATTGTATTCGTGACATTTCTCAAAGATTTGTTTCATTACAAAGATATTGTCTATTGTTGATCTGTTTGGTCTGAATCCTGCTTGGGCCTCACTCATTTTCCCATCAATTATTTCTAAAAGTCTATTGTTTAATATAATTGCAAAAATCTTGTATGCTATGTTCAAGAGAGTTATAGGTCTGTAATTATTGCATAACAGTTTATGTCCTTTCTTGAACACAGGACAGATAATTCCTTCATTCCAGGTTGTCGGTATTTCTTCTTTATTCCAAATATTGAGTATTAGTTTATGTATTTTTTGTTTTAATGTTCGTCCTCCATGTTTAATTAATTCTGGTGGAATATTATCAGACCAGCCGATTTATTTGATTTTAAATTATGAGAATGACACTATAAAATACAATTATTAACTACAATTAGGAGGGAAAAACGTAAAAATATTACAATTGTTGCTTCATAAAAAATAAATAAAATGATGTGAGAAAATACTGTATTTTACTACAAGAAGAAAATTTATTTTTGTACATATTTTCTACTTTTAAGAGCATATTTTCAACTTTTGTGCTGCATAGATGCATGCATATACTTATGGTTTTTAGTGCATATAAATCCGCCCTCTAGTTATAACATATCTCAGGGACATTAAAACTTATTGAATCTGTCTTCAGATCATCACTGTAAACAGAAGTAGGGATGTGGGTACACTCATTATCTACAATTTAAATGAAACCCCATACCGTGACAGACCTATAAGGTCCTTGCCTTTCCGCCGGCTGTTCGCCTCACATCAAAATGTGGCACACACAGCCATGACATGTGGCCAACATGTCGCGTCCCTTTAGTCTCAACCTGGAGCCGCTACTTGTTAGAGCTAGTATAATTCTTCACGGTGCTGTATGGGTACCGGTCTCATACTGGGCGAAATTCCTTCCCTCAAGAATACTCGAACCTACACAAGTCCCGTAGCTCTGCCCCAAGGCATAAACTGTTCGGCTATGGCGCGGTAGTATGTTTTTAATTATTCAACAGAAGCTGTGAATAAAGTAAAAAAAAAACTGTATATGTCCATGTCCAATTATTATGTCGTTGTCCTCTACCGACGTCAATTTTTTTTAACCATTTGCAGTCATACAATAATAAGGTCGAGGGTTCGAGTCCCGGTGATGTCAGGATTTTTAAACTGACCAAACCTTCGCGGCACTATGGCTCTGTGATCGACTCAGTCTCTAACGGAAATGAGTACCAGACGCTTGTTCTGGTGGTAAAGGCGGCCGTCACGCAAAAGTGGAAGCCTTTACAGCCTACTACCCCAAGAGCCTCCTAAGACCTTTAACATCATACAATGATGCTCTGTTTTTTCATCAAGAACTCAACGTAAATACAAGCCAGGAACAAAATCGGGAGCTACTGGAAAGCAGAATGTTGCCAATGTAAGCTACTGTGTTTTGTGTTTACATTCTCATGTGTCTCATTCCTTTACATCTGGTTCCAAGGTTGGCGGTTCGACCAACCCGGAATCATTGATTTTTCAGTACGTAAACATCGTGAGTATGGTTTGTTTCATATGTGAAGTAAAGCTGCGTGGACACGTGTTTTAAAAGAATCTCAAGCATGAAAAAGAGACCCCTGAGTAAATTTTGTTGGCTCTTTCATGACCAAATTTAAATAAACTAACTCATTGAACCCGGTGGCTCATCGCCTCGCGGACATTACCTCCTTATCCTGAGCTGATGTTTTGAATCATTGCCCTCAGATCATGGTTAATATGCCTCGGTGGTCTACTTGGTTGTGTTCCTTGTCTCTAGTCCCGAGGATCGCGAGAAACCCGACCGGGTTCCATGGATTTTTAGGATGGAAAAATCCAAGGGACAAGTCCTCCGAGAGGGACTTTTAAACCGTGAGTTTTTCAGGCTCGTAAAAGAAGCTCAGTCTAAATCAGTGCATTTAACGGGCCTTACCCAATCAAGTGATATCTTAGTTGCCTACTAGATGTCTCATTGAGGCGATGTGCCGACCAGATCTCACTCAGTAACATCAGTAGGGAAATAAGCGTAACTAAATTAGCTTGGTCAAAAAATCCCTCTTGGGGATCACCCATGTCGACATGAGGGGCGTACAGGATATATACATACAAATAATAGTTAATGTTATTCCCGTCTCGTTCTTGGCCTATCTACTGGGCGATTTCCCTCTGGTATTCGTACAGGAAGTTTCCATCCACTTTTCCATTGCCGATCCGTTTCATATCGCAGTCTAAGAGACTTACCTGTTCTTATTACATCTGGTTACCTATAAGGATAATATAGCTCATTGTTATGTAGCTTTCTCCATTTACCCGTCTGTTCGACTCTATTTGGCCCAAAAATTTTCCTAAGCACTTTATTCTCAACTACCCGTCATTTTTTATTTCCTCTTAATGTAAGTAACATATATCGCTTCCAATGTAACTCATAACTCGGTTAATAACATTTTATGCTCCTATTTAAAGTTTAAAATTTGAAGTTTAAAATGTATATTAGAAAAGTATGTACGACAAGAGTCCTGTAATGCATAACATGCGTTTCCGGAGTTGAGCCTCTGTTTAATTTCTTCTTGCAACTTATTGCTGTCAGTGTAAGTGATGTCTCGGAGGAGGCCATGGTTTGAGCTGATCGCTCATTAGATGAGACCCTCCATATCCTTATGTGATCAGAAAAGTATGCGTGCCAAATATGATAATGATGATTATTATGGTCAGATGATGTTAGGAGATCATTTGGACCTCACAATTTCTTGACATTTGTCTTAAAGGTGAGGGAAAAGCCCCGATAAAAATAATCACTCAGAAAACCTCTCTCGACCGAAGTTCGATCTCGGACCCGCTTTCTCGACCTCTGAGACCAAAGCGGTAGACAAACTGCATTTTCATTACTTTTAATGCTTTCGAGTGTTGGCTACTGCTTGAATCACGCAGTCGAAAATAATTTATAGTGTGTGTATCTTGCTCACTGTGATTTGCGTCTTCTGAAGGGAAACATTTATTTGGGTTGTTTTAGTAATACGAAATGAAGTTATCAATTTTATAACGAGAGTTGAAATGAAAGTTGCATAACTCTACATAAATATAATTGGGTCATAACTCGAGGAGAACCCAGTTTGGGTTGTAGAAAGCAAGAATAAGTTATTCCATTTTCTTTTGTCGAAGAAGCGAGTCCGGGGAGGTGGATGTCCTCGTAGAATTAGGCCACGCACGCGTTCTGTTCTTCTAAAAAAAAGTCTGTCACAATTTTTCATCTGCACTTTTTTCTCATCCGTATATCTAAATTTAGTTATCGTTGGATTCGCTTCCCTTGAAAATTGTGTTCAGCCTTATGACCTACATATTTGCCTTAATAAATTAAGACATTTCAAAACTCGTTTAATTTTCTTTACTTTTATAATGGAATCCGTCCGGCATATTTGTGTAACTAAGCTAATTTCTCAGCAAATCCAATTTCTGGTCCAATTTTACAAGTTTACGGAATATATCTTCCTTTTGTTGATTAAATCGTATGCGAGAAAATATGAAAGAAAATGTTTAAAAGGAAAGCAATAAATATAGTTAAAGAAGTCATCTAAGGAGGCAGATATATATATGAGCAATTTTTACATGAACGAGTATTTAATACTTTAACGACATTATTAGAATCAACAATAATAATTTAAATGTGGGTGAGGTTTTTATCGGGGTTTTTCCTCACCTGTAAGACAAATGTCAGGAAAACTTTAAGGCCCAAACGGTCCCCGAAATCATATGGCCATCGCAATCATCATCATTCATAATCATCTTAGGTTAGGCTTACGATTAAGGACTCTCCTGGCTCACCATTATCATCGTCCTCCATCATATCATCGGGGCAACGTAACCCCGCCTTCCAGGCGCCCCAACCTCAGAAGTGGGTTACAAGTACGCCATGCCAGGAGAGAAACCAGGAATGTCGAAAGAGAAACCTGGGGCATTTGAAAAAAAAAAATAGATACTTTTTTGTAGGAAATAAACATTTCACAGTTTTTTGCTGAATTTTGTAAAATAATATTTGTGGATGGTAGCATCGGACACTCAAAAAGGTAAAGTATTATTATTATTATTATTATTATTATTATTATTATTATTATTATTATTATTATTATTATTATTATTATTATTATTATTATTATTAGACTGACAAGAAATTGAACACAAATTATTTAAATGCACTTGTCACAGACATAATTATCGTTTTGGGTACTTTACTCGCAACTGGTTGAAGGACCGGAAGATCCAGAACCATCTCCCCCAACTTGGAGTAAAAGCGCATCGCTCGTGGTTTATTAAATCTGTCTCTCATTAAAATAGAATTTCTGAGAGATAACTGACGGTTCTTTTCAGTAAACGGTAGTAATATATTTTACTAGCACATTGTTTAACTTCGACTATTTAACTCATGCCCCAAATGGGAGACAATGACCATCACATTTCAATGATGTTTGATTTAAAACCAATCACAGTCGTGTTTAGCGTAAAATTTACCAACTAAAGTTTATCATAATAAAGAAAGCACCTCCTTTTTAACATTCTGAATAGGTCATAGCATTATTTTGCAGCGACTGACCCCCTAAGAAATACGGCTACCAGATTGTGTGTGTGTATATATATATATATATATATATATATATATATTTATATATATATATATATTGCATGAATGACAGAGCAGAAAGCGCATGCGATAGATAATAAAACATTTGTAACAATTGATTATACCACAAAAAACACTGTTTGCACTTTCTTAAAGGGATTATTTTCCAGGAAATGACGTTGCAGAAAAATATAATTGACATAATTACATCAAAGGACATCAAATTAATTAATACCTATAATGTTGGTTATAAATTTCTCCACTAGGGTGCATTCTTACAATATTGCGATCCTTTGGCAATAAATGATATTATGATCTGGTTGCAGTGATGAACAAAGGAAGGAAATGCAGTATACCAATCGTTTCTCATTTGTTTTCAAACATCGCCGTTTACATTAAATATATAAATATTTTAAAATAACTATTGTTAAATAATGATTTGCGAGTAAACAGCTTAATTTTATTCGTTAAATAGTCCTAACAAATGCCACTCTTGATTTACAAATTCTCTAGGTAAATTCACTACTCACTTCGTGAGTAGTGAATTTATCGATAATTTGGAAAACACTCGTGGCTTTACTTATGATAAATATATGGGGTGTGTTCATGTTTTCGCCCAGGTCATAAGCAAGTTTAAGAAATTCCTTACGAGTAAGTGCCATGAGATGATTACCCAAATCTCTACATGTTGAGTGAACTCATGCTTCAATTGTTCAAAAAAAGTGTTATCAAACCTACCAAGTTTTGGTGTCAAATAAATTCACCACACCTTTTTTTTTCTAATTCTATCATGTAGGGAAACTTTTCGGGATTTGAAAACAAATAAACTTCTCTAAAAGACACAGTGCCTCCTATAACATTTTCTATGGCTTGTTTCATCGAAACTTCACTCCATGGCCCTCTTCCGGTACTCCCGTCTTTAAATGTTGGCTTTCTGAGGATTCGACAATAACCTAAATAGTACAGTCTAACTCTTTTTTCGTAAAATCAATAGTTTCGGCGTACGAGTGCCGCAAAGTGTAGTTCAACACGCGTTTATGCCAAAAAAATCTCATTTCCACACTATCTTGAGGTAGAGTAAGCGGAGCTTTTTTTTTTATCGTAGTATCCCCAGTAGACCTAACCCACATGCAATTCACTATTCCAAAATTTAGCGCATTTTCCTTCGCTATTCTTGATGGACCAGGTGTTGCGAGTTCATTGTCTTTAGTACCGATCGAAACGTCACAGACCGAACTTTCTTCCACATCATCCTTGATGGGATTACGTATCAGTTTTATCGCAATCCTCTTCCTTCTCGATTTCATCATAAGTTTGCTCGAAAATAGTCTCCGTTTCATCCTGTTCATCGCTATCTTGTGATGGAACTTGCGAGTTACTACAGGTACCACTAAAATTCGTGCATATAACGGAGCACTTTAATCCAGCCTTTCTGCATCCACAGGCTTTCTGACATCTCTTTTTGCATTCACTGGGGGCTCGAATGTGGTGAATGGAACTAACCCGTTCTTGTTTCTTTTCCATTCTTATTGCTCTGCATTTTGTTTATTCCCATGCCACTGCTGAACCTGGTGATAAGTTGTCGTGCTGCTGCATCTGTTGGTGGTAGCGACGCAATATTAAATTTACTTTTACGGTATATGCTGATGTTGTGAAGCATGCATATCTATAGCTGTTTAAAGACATACTTGTCTTACATTTCACGTTACTGTAACAGTATAATTCAAGAAGGAAGCGTTCTCCGGGTTTAGCAATGATCTCTGGATCAGCATTTGGGTTTTTTAATACCTGGATAACCTTGTTAAAATTTCAATTTTCCTTTATTAAATAATGCTGATGATGTATCACAGCCACTGAAGCCATGCAAGAATAAAACATAATCTACGGCTGTTTTATCTAGGATACTTTTTGTGTGAATATATATGTTGCAAATTTTTTCCTTTTCCTGGATTGAGAATATATATGTTTCAACGCGTAGATAGAGCCGTCAAAAGAATAAGAAGATCTATCTTCGGCGACAACCAATACGAAATCAAATGCCGATGAAACGCTTATTACGGTATTGATTATTAGCGTATCCGTATTTTCCGTGGTTTGTTTGACCATGAAATCTCAGCTTCAAATTTTGTTTTCAACATTCCAATGAGGCTATTCATGTCTGTATCATTGCCCAGGAATTTATTTTGTGACACAGTTGGGATCATTGTCTCGTCAGAAAGTATGTCTACTGAAGCAGATTTTAGTGATCGGGATTGCTCCGTATATTTGGTACTATGGTTTGCTACATATTCCGGATATCCGTCAAATACCATAATGGCATTGGAAGTTTAGTTCGATCGAACGTAGGTAATGCACTTACTGCAAATGGATGAAAACAATTCACCGCAATGTCTCGGTATAATAAGTATCCTCCGTCGGCGATATAGATCTTCTTATTCTTTTGACGACTCTACCTACGCGTTGAAACATATATAGCCTATTCTAAATCCAGGAAAAGGAAAAATTTCGCAACAAATATATTCACACAATAAGTATCCTAGATAAAACAGCCGCAGATCATGTTTTATTCTTGCATGGCTTCAGTGGCTGTGATACAACATCAGCATTATTTAATAAAGGAAAAATGTAATTTAAACGAGCTTTTCCAGACATTCAAAAATCCTAATGCTGATCCTGAGATCATTGCTAAACCTGGAGAACGCTTCCTTCTTGAATTATACAGTTACAGTAATGAGAAATGTAAGAAAAGTATGTCTTTAAATACCTATAGATATGCATACTTTACAACATCAGCATATATCGTAAAAGTAAATTTAATATTGCGTCGCTACCACCAACAGAAGCAGCAGCACGACAACCTATCGCCAGGTTCGGCAGTGGTATGGCAATAAACAAAATGCAGAGCAATAAGAATGGAAAATAAACAAGAACGGGTTAGTTCCTTTCACCAAATTCGAGCCCCCAGCGAATGCAAAAAGAGATGTCAGAAAGCCTGTGGATGCAGAAAGGCTGGGTTAAAGTGCTCCGTTATATGCACGAATTGTAGTGGTACCTGTAGTAACTCGCAAGTTCCATCACAAGATAGTGATGAAGAGGATGAAACAGAGAATATTTTCGAGCAAACTTATGATGAAATCGAGAAGGAAGATGATTACGATAAAACTGATACGTAATCCCATCAAGGATGATATGGAAGAAAGTTCGGTCTGTGACGTTTCGATCGGTACTAAAGACAATGAACTCGCAACACCTGGTCCATCAAGAACAGCGAAGAGAAGGAAAATGCGCTAAATTTTGGAATAGTGAATTGCATATGGGTTAGGTCTACTGGGGATACTACGATAAAAAAACGCTCCGCTTACTCTTCCTCAAGATAGTGTGGAAATGAGTTTTTTGGCCTAAACGCGTGTTGAACTACGCTTTGCGGCGCTCGTACGCCGAAACTATTGATTTTACGAAAAAAAAAAAAGGGGTTATTACATGAATTGTAGGAAATGTCCTCTAGTTTAATTTTGTATATAACTGTTTTTATCATAAAATGAGTTGGAAAGAAGATATTATCGTAAAACTGATTTTAGGCGCCATTTTTCCAAGATGGCGGCGCGAGCGGCAAAGATACGAGGTGACAAAGTTGAAATTCGGAATGAGCACATCGTAATCTGTAAAATTGCCCATTTTCAAAACTCCCGGAAAACTTTCCAGGTAACCCCTTTTTTTAGAACCAAATGACTGTACTAAAAATACAATAAAAATAATAAAATCACTGTCCGTGGGTACCGTAAAACTAGTGTCCGGTGTTACCGGAACGTTGTCATAAACCAATGTCTTAATATCTCCTAAAACTACATATTCTCGTGTTACAAATTGTGGTAGATATGTTTTTAAGTATATAAAGTAATTATAATAACTATCAAACTATTGCGTTACCTTATATTCTCAACGTCCACCGCTGTGGTCTCGAGGTAGCGTGCTGCCTTGTCACGCAGCGGGCCCGGGTTCGATCCCCGGTCGGGGCAGTTTTTCTGGGTGAGATTTTTATCGGGGTTTTTTCTCACCTGTAAGACAAATGTCAGGAAAACTTTAAGGCCCAAACGGTCCCCGAAACCATATGGCCATCATACTTATCATTATCATCATCCTTCACCGGTGTGGAAAGCAACGGGAAGCTACCACACCTACACAATCCCCTAGTAAAGCTGCAAGCATAGCATGAAAATGCTATGATTGCAGTGAAGGTACTGCCTTCGGGCAGAATTACTATGGATGGATGGATATTCTCAACAATGGCTATCAAATATAACTTGGATTTGTACACACTGAGCGCCAAACCGCAATAACTACACTGCATGTATGTCTGCCAAACTACCAAAATGCAAGCATTTGAAAAAATTACTATAAATCGATCCAGTAAGTACTGACAACGTCCATATGTGGCCATCTAGCGAGGAAGTAGGAAATTGACGAATGTCCGGGGATACCTGCCGTCCGGGGATACCAGACCCTCCCCTATATATATATATATATATATATATATATAGTAGAGTAGGCCCTAATCCCACTACAGGGAGGAGGTCAAGGCTCCCACTTTTTATAGAAAATTGGCACTTGATGTCAGTCGGATTGTCAGCCCTCCAGATCAAGCGTCTGGTACTCATTTCCTTCAGAGTCTGTGTCGACCCCAGGACCATGGTGCCAGCAGATGGTTTGGGTCAGTTTAAAAAACCTTCTGGTTTGTAGCGTGTTGCCTTAACCGGCGCGGCGTGCCCCCATAGGCCTATATAAATAATGTGATGGTGTCTAGTGTGTAGGACCGATGAATCTTTCTAATTATTTAGAACAACCTGAATAGCTACATTCCTTCGTAATTTGCTAAAACGGAGAACAGACAATTGAAACGAAATTTAACAATTCAGCATTTGAACACGATAACTATAGGACATTTGTTAACTAGTGGTTCAAGTTATAACAGATCCCAGGGAGTAGAACACGCACGAGAAATTTTTTTTTTATGAGTTGTATATAGTATTTATATGTATAACATAACGTCTTTGAGAGTGACCTTTTTTGACTCAAAAACTACTTGACCGATTTGAATGGGATTTTTACCTTCATTTAGAGAATTTTCTTGGGACAATTAACATATGTAACATATTACCGTATGTACTATAAGGCCTGAGACAAAAAAAAAAGTGCATCGGTGCACTTAAAAAGTGGTTTACGCCGCTTAAACCATATAAAATTGGCCAAATTAATGTGCAGAATTGAGTACCTCAAGAAATTCAACAAAAAAGTCCGCGAAGTTGTATGCTGAGTTTTAATTAGGTGTGTCTAAATATAAGAGAATGATTAAGCATTACCAAATACGCCGGCTTACGTTCGTCCATGGTCGATGACATCGGAGTCTAGGACGCTCGCTGCAACAAGCCATATGGGGGTCAGAACCATCTCTCTAACCCCCCGACGAGTCTGTCTTTGGGGAGGAAACCCCGAGTATATATATACTTGTAAGTGTGTCGCTTTCACCTAACGGGAAGGTGTTTACAAAAATAAGTTTTCATGCCGATACGTGCCTAGTGCAAGACAACCGGATATGCATTTATATTAAATAAACTGCCCAAAAATCCCTAATAATTATATTAATCAAATATTTGTAGGAGAATAATTAATTTTAATAGTGTCCTTTTGATAATTATAATTTCAGCTTATCAATTATGGGCCAAATAAACAATGTCTTTATGAAGCCTATAAATTTTGGGGCAGAACAAATACATTTAATTTATTTAGACGTAGCCACACATGCCGGATATTAGCTAGTACTTTATAACGGGCTTCCAATATAAAACCGGACCGGCCTCACGGAGTTTCACCCGGCACGCAGTGCTGTCTCTTCCTCCCGCAATTCACCCTGCCTGCCACCCGTCCTTGAACTCTTTCTTACCTTATAGGAAATGCTGGAAATGTTGTCCACCCGCACACATCCTATGGGATCACCTTGGTTAGACAATGAACACGTGTACACTTGTAAGGTTTGAGTTTTAACAATTTTGTTGCTGTATGTGCAGAAGATACTGAAATCCCAACTTGTTGTGCTAATTTCGGTAATGATTTTTGTGGTGAACGCTCCAAATTTTCGCCAATTTCGTCTAATTTTTCTTCGGTGAGAACCGTACGCCTTCGCGTGTGTTTCTTATTTTGTACTGAACCAGTGGTCTCAAATTTAGTTACAAGATCGTGGATTGTCGATCTGGAAGGAGGTAATTGTCCAGGGAAGTTCCGATAAAATTCCTCGCGAACGCGACGAGCTGATTCGTATTTATAATAACATTTACACACATAAATGCGCTGCTCTAATGTCAGCTGACGTCTCATCTTGTCGAACGATAGTAAACTGACTAGTTCAAGGACGAGCGGCTAGCAGAGTCAAATGCGGACGAGGAGAGAGCGCTGCCTGACGGGTGAAACCCCGTGAGGCCGGTCCGGGTTTATATTGGAAGCCCGGTATATGTTGTTCATTATTTACTGAAAATTAGCAGAAAATAAATGTGTTTTATATACAATCTATTAAAACTATACTTATTGTGGCAATGGTTTTTCACTGAAACCATTCTTCTCTACTTTGAGCTATCCTTTTATGAAAGAAATGATAGTTCTGGCATTATGTAAGTCCTGTTCCAAAACAGTCTTGGTGTTCTATAATATTAAGTGTATTCCTTGACGTCACCTTCAAATTGCTTTGTTAATACTATGAGTATAATTGATTCCTTGTGGAAAACGGTATGTCTTTTTTTTTCATCTGAAATTCTCTGCAATGTTTTCTTAAACATTTTTCCTGATAATAAATATATACAATAACAAAACGATTCAGGAAAAAATTCACAATTCTATTCTATAGTGTTCTGTCCGTGCTATGCTTTGCAGCTTTACTAGGGAATTATAGGTGTGGTAGCTTCCGTTGCTTTCCACACCGGCGAATGATAGTGATGATAATTATGGCCGGATGATTTTCGGGGACCGTTGGACCCTAAAGCTTCGTGACATTTGCCTTACAGGTGAGGAAAAACCCCGTAAAAACCTGGAAGCCTGTCCCGAGCGGGAATCGAACCCGGTCTCGCTACGTAACAAGGCAGCACGCTACCTCGAGACCACAGCGGTGGACAATTTTACAGTAATACTTGAAAATTATAGAAGAGTAGAAGAAATGTTGGTAGATAGACTTCAACAGTGTTAAAGAATGAGACCGAAACAAACAGTATAAATTCATGAAGCTGATGAGAAGAGTAGAAGAAATGTTGGTAGATAGACTTCAACAGTGTTAAAGAATGAGACCGAAACAAACAGTATAAATTCATGAAGCTGATGAGAAGAGTAGAAGAAATGTTGGTAGATAGACTTCAACAGTGTTAAAGAATGAGACCGAAACAAACAGTATAAATTCATGAAGCTGATGAGAAGAGTAGAAGAAATGTTGGTAGATAGACTTCAACAGTGTTAAAGAATGAGACCGAAACAAACAGTATAAATTCATGAAGCTGATGAGAAGAGTAGAAGAAATGTTGGTAGATAGACTTCAACAGTGTTAAAGAATGAGACCGAAACAAACAGTATAAATTCATGAAGCTGATGAGAAATTGAATGAGATATTTCTTTCATTTCTTGAGATTCTTATTTATCTGACCGTTTCCCAAAAACATCCTTGTTAAGGTAGTACACACCTTCTGTTTATCTGCGCAGTTGTCTGTCCTCAATAAGTAGGTATACAGTTGGAACATGTGTAGGTTAGTTACATTGAGTTTTCTTCAGTTCTGTGAGTTTTGCAAACTGACAATGGGTGATAGGACCTTGTGAACTGAGCTAGATCGTTGCAAAACAGGGTCCAAATGTGCAGTTATCTCATTTCCGCAAATGCCGGCGCATTTTTCATATGTTATCGCTCAGACATGACGTCACACATGATAAAGTACGCAGATAAACTGAAGGTAGGAGGAAAAACATTATTAAAATCACTATCAAAACAATGAAGAGTTTTATAAGTGAACTGAGTCAGTTTATGTTAAAGTAGGCTACACTAAAAACAGTTACAATAACATTTTGAATCCAGCCCTAATCAACCAGATTATATCAGCCTACTATGCATTAATATAAAGGCTACTTAACTCTTCCCAGAACTGGAAGTCAATGACAGTCGTGTTTCACCTCGCTCTTTATCGAATTCTGTTTACCAGCTCCTGCTTTTGTGATAAAGAACGCTCCTTCTTTTTAATGTTCTGAATAGGCCTATGTTAAAGTATTATTTTGAAGTGACTGACTCTCCAATGAACAGATTCCTTCGAACTTTGATAATTTGATTTTATAATTGTGAGTTCAATAATTGTGTTTTTAAATAATGATTTTACTGAGTTGTTTACTAAAAATAAATTAATAACCTGAAATGTTGGTTATAATATACAGTTTAATGTGTTTCATTTTTTCTCCAATAGGGTACATTCTTACAATATTGCGATCCTATTTGGCAATAAATAATATGAATAAGTTGCAGGGAATAAACAAATTAAACATAACCGCACATTTCTGATTTGTTTTCAGACTTCATGTTGAATCAACAAGGATTCTATTATAATCTCAATGTCTCAACTTCAAAAACTAAAATTATGGCTTTTCAGGGCAAAGTGCCAGTCAGAGCAAAAATAGTAATCAATAATGAAATAATAGAACAGATAGCACACTTTAACCATCTTGGTTCAGATATAACATATAGCTACGAATGGAATATACATAATAAATTAAACCGATATCAAATGATGTGTGGCACCATAAGAAGAACCCTCCGAAAGACTCGAAGAGAAACTCAGCTCAGGTTTTATAACATTATGGCTGTTCCTGTTCTTTTATATGGATCTCAATCTTGGGTACTTAAAAAAAGATGTCTCACACATTCAAGCCACTGAAATGAATTTTTTAAGATCCGTAAAAGGGTGTACACGCATGGATAGATTACACAATGAATCAATAAGAAATGAACTCGAGATATTTTCAATAGTCGATAAGCTAGAAGAGCACAAATACCAATCAACGGAAGAACATTAAGCAGAATGGACAGTGCAAGATTATCCAAAAATGCATACCACATGGAAAAAGATCTTTGGTACGGCCAAGGAAACGATGGACTTGAGACTGGAACAGGTCGCATTGACCTAATACTGGAAAGGAAGAAGAAGACTTTTTCAGACATCGCCGTTTATTTTAAACATATAAATATTTTAAAATAACTATATTTAAATAATGATTTTTTAGTAAACAGCTTAATTATATTCGTTAAATAGTCTTAAAATGTCATCTTAATTTCCAAATCCTCTAAATAAATTCACTCGTCACTTGTGACTCGTGAATTTATCGATGATTTAGAAATCACTCTTGACAAATACCCTGACACTTATCACCGTTCAAGATGTACTTATATGTACAATAAATAAATAAATAATTCTGAAACAAGTAGAAACTCGCGAAAATCTCATAACACAAATTGTAACAACTGTGCTGAAAGGTTGTATCTGCTTGTAGAGAAATCATCTGTATGGTCAGATTCCCCTTTCAATCCCACTGTTGTTCTATCTTGTTCTGTACCAATTGTACAATTTCCAAATTTGATTTTTGTCTCTATATTATATATTTTCCGTTTTTAGTTGGATAAAATCTGGAATTCTGTTTGGTGATACTTTTTCAACGTGTTTGGACGAATTAATTTTTGATCTATCACTTTCGCCTAGAAGATTGAATATTCCTAATTCATACAAAATAATGAGAATAGTTCACTCATCTCGGAAAAAAACAGATAAGTCAATTTTTTCGTATTTTTTTTTATCTTCTTGCGGTTAATTTATACTGTTTTTTATGCTGCTTCATATGATGATAACAATATAAGACAATTCTTCTAGCTATAATAGACATTTTTTTGTTTTACATAAAAGGAAAGAAGTTCACTGAAAAAAAAAACAGATATATCGACCTTGTCTTTTTTATGTCAGTTTTCGATTTACCTGGTTTTTCCCAGGGATGAGTGAGCTTGTAACTGACTTTAGTTTGAATTTAAACTTAGAACGATCTTCAATTAGTAACGTGTAAATCCAAACAATATACATCATATTTAACATGATATTGTGACTAATTTGTGATCACATGTTCTCGATTAAAACCTAGTTTGAATACTGTCTTGGCATTATTATATTCTTAGACTATTCATTGTTGCCAACCTTGATTGCAAAAAGGTGATAATTTATGGAGTTTGATACAAATCATAGGACACAATATATAATGAAACTTGAGCATTCAGGACATAAAGATAGATTAGACCATGTTGTTTGAAGAATTCAATAGTGAGATATCAGGATTCCTGTTGACAGTTGTGATGGAAAGTGTTTGTGGAGATTGTAATCGAGCCGAATTGACCACCAATAAAACAGTTTGATATGAAAGCTAATACAATCCCAGTTGTTGCTTATTGCTGACACACTGTGGAGGGTATTGATTTCTTTCTAGCGAGATGAGACGAGTTTCCTTTCCTAGATACAGTGCATGGCTCCTTTGGGACTAACCACGCGCACTTTTCCACGAGAGGTGGCTTGCCGTTCCGAACTATATCATTGTTTATTAAAAGTCTGCGGGACCGAGTTCGGGAACTACTGGTCTAAAGCATCATGCTTTGGCGCAGAACTATGGGATATGCGTTCGTTTGAATTCTTATGGGGAAATACATTTTATTATGGAATTTTGGCCACAGTATGAGACTGGTGCCCACCCATAATTGTAAGGAATTTGGGCAGCTACGTTAAGTCTCGTAGACTGCGTTGGACAGGACATGTTGCGCGTATGGGGAATGAAAGACGTGCATGGAAGCTTCTTGTAGGAAAGCCAGACGGAAAACGGCCAGTTGGTAGACCAAGAATGACGTGGGAGAACAACATTAACTATGATTTGAGGGAAGTAGATTATACAGGGAATGATTGGAAGGCATTAGCTCAGGATAGGGATGCATGGAGAGCTTATGTCCGCGCGGCCATGGACCTACGGGTTCGATAGTGCCAGTGAGTAAGTAAGTACGTTAAGTAGTGAATCTAAATTGAAAGAAACAATTGTAACTGCTGAAGTACCAAACATGCTGACAACGTCACCGTTGAACTAACAGGATCAATAGCCATCACCTCTAATGAGAGATGTGGATGTGAAGCCAGCAGACGAACTTTTGTCTATAAGTCATAATAAATTACTCTTATTGATAAAAACATATTCACTCCATGGCGCGACAGGCCTAGAAGGCCCTTGGCTTACCATCCGGCTGATGGCCTCACATCCACATGTGTTAATCACATATTAGAATACAATCCAGCCAGTGTAGGGGTGACATGTCAAAATGTCGGGTTCCCAGTCGTTATATCAGGTTTTCTCAATGCTGAGTCGCTATTTATTGTAGCTACCCAAATGTCTCACGATGTTGGGTGAGCACCGGTCCAATACTGGCCGAAATTCCATAAGAAAGTTTCTTCTCCCATGGAGACCCGAACTACCGCAAGTCCCATGCCTTAATCACTCGGTTACAATGCGGGACTTATTTCCACTCGGCTACGAGGCGGGACTTATTTTACCCCAAATAAATTTGAATCATAGTAACAGTATCTATGTCATAAATTTAATATCCTCATTTATGAAATTGAATTATAAGAAAAGGAAACAACAGAATAAAGATATCAACGCATTTGGTAACATCCACAAATACGAATCAAGCTGCTAATTCACACAATTGACATGTAATGGTGTTGGGATTCCGACTGCTAGACAAGCTACAATTTATAAATCAACTTTCAGAGAGGATATTAAGTTAAACAAGGATATTATTAAAACATGCATAGAGAACAAGGCCTTTGCATTTTGATGGAAAACAAATACTGTACATGAAAATTAATATCAGGAAATGGTGCTTAAAAATCAAATAACTGAAGTATTATTGGCATCAAAATGGCAAAGTTCATATTATCGATGAAGTTCGTGATGAATACATTATCTTTGCTGATACAACCAGTGTTCTTCTTACAACGGAATTCGCTGATAAGGATATTGCTTTACCATACTTTATCAGTTGTCAGCATCAATTTCTGGACATAATCTAGTGATATACGTACAAATTATTTAGTGAAAATAATCATTCTCTGAGCATTCCCGCGCCGTAGCCGACTGGTTAAGGCAGGAAGCCTTGGCGCAGAGCTACGGGACTTGCGCTGGTTCGAGTCTCCATGGGGGAAGAAATTTTCTCATGGTATTTCGGCCAGCATCTTGAGGCATTTGGGTAGCTACAATAAGTAGCGGCTTCAGGTTGAGAAAATCAACTATAACGGCTGGGGGACTCGACATGCTGACCACATGTCACCCCAACACTGGCTGGATGATCACCTACCTCTGTGATTGACGCATGTGGATGCGAGGCATGGGCCTTCTAGGCCTGTCGCGCCAGGAGGAGTAGAGCTTAGAGTACCGTTTTGAGTCCAAACTGATGATTCAACTAACTGATTCACTAGCGCTATTGAGGCCGCGGGAACATAACTCTCCGTACGCATCTTTCTTAAGCTAATGTTTTCCAATCAGGAGATCCTGTCCTTTAAATAATGGTTAATGTTATTCTCCCCTCATTATTGGTTGTCGGGAATTGAACTCACAGTTTATGAACACTACATAAATCAGGCTGAAGATATGACATGAAATGTCTGTAACATCTAACATGTGTGTTTAATATTTTTAAGAGCAAGGAGATTTTAAATTGCAAAGATCAGCTACACAAGAGCCATTCTCTCTCTGGTACTGTGTACCTACAGCAAGGGGAATTCTGAATAATGTTTCCAGATTAATTGCTTGTGACTGGACGGACCACTGAATCAATAATAATCAGATGTACATTGGTAATGACTTCAGAAACCTACCAGAAATATGACTTTCTAAAAAGCACTGCACATATTGGAAAATCACGGAATCAGGAACTCCCTGCATTAAATATAGCAAGAATTAACGAGTGCGCAGAACGTGCAATCACAGTGATGCAGGAACTCATATTACCTGTACAAACAAAAATAAATTGCAGCTTCCATTTTTTTAACTGAGCAATAAGCATTAATTAATCACATGTATAAGAATATATATTTTATTTGAAGCTGACTTTTTGAAGTAGATAATGTAATGGCATGTCATTTATTTATGTAGAGACAAGAATTCATTGAATGAGGTTGTAAAGCAGTTATAAGTTTGTGTGTGTGTGTGTATATATATATATATATATATATATATATATATATATAATACGTATAAATCATTCGTAAAAAAAGTGTGCTTTATTAACCAAACTCTCCTTTCAACTTTCCCTCACGGTAATTGTCCGCTGTTGGTCTCATGGTCATGTTAAGTCTTAGATGGAGTTTACCGACATATGCCTCAGAGACATGGCTTTTGAAGGCAAGAACAATAGCTGAATTACATTCGACAGAAATGGACTTCTGGGGACGATCAGCAACAATTTAAAGGGGAGAGAAATTTATAAATAATGTTTGTTATAATACACAATACAAAAGTGCAAAGATCCCTAGTAGAAATTATAAAAAAAATACAATTTAGATGTTTGGTATTTTTGAAAAGGATATTGGAAAAAAGATTATCGAAGAAAATTTATGAATGGAATCCGACAGGAAGATCAAAACTAACACGGAAACAAGGAATAGTCAGAAAAATAGAAGAAAGAGGCAGGGGAATGGAAAAATTGAGATGAATGGAGATTGACTATAGACTCTTCAATGGGGACAGGAAGATGTCAAAGTTATAGTTAAACTTGAGAAGAATGAGAATATAATAATAATAATAATAATAATAATAATAATAAATGTACTTGAGTATCTATGTGTGATGTACTGGCGTAACTCTGGAATGCTTGAACAAACTTTGTGGACATATGAACTACAATGTAGAAAAGATGTAATTGACCACTAACATTCCTAGTATGGGTGATAGGGGTTACGAGAAGAAATCGAAAATGACCTATGTTTGTGATATATCCACAGTTTTCGGGGTAGTTAATCTGATGGGCGACAGTCCCGTTGACGTTTAATACAAAGTTCGATCCATAGCATCCCTAAGGGGGATGAGAAGGGGTGAAAAATAAAGTGTTAGTTTGGTTGACTTGAGCGTCAAATCCATAGTTTTAGGAGTCGCTTAACTAATAATGGGGAAAATTATGGATATTTAAGCCCAAATTTGACCTCATCATCCTGAAAGGGAACGAGGGAGTGGGAAGATGTGAAAAATAAAAAGTCAAGAATGACCAAGATTAGTGTATGTAGTTTTCGGGATCGTTAAGGTGAGTGGTGACAAGATGATATAGGATAAAAAGCAACGCCGGGCATTCAGCTACTGAAATCAAGAGTTGATTGATAAAACCATGAGACTGGCTTCTGTCGGACATGTCATACTTACGAATGCTATTACAACTATCAATAGATTTTATAATGCACAACTGTTGTTATCTAGGGAAGTGGGAAAATCTAAGTCAAGTTGGGAAGATGACATAATTGAACACTGGCAATAAAAAAACTGGAAAGAGCAAACGAAAAGCAGAAAGGTATTGCAAGAGCTTCTTAAGAAGACCAAGTTCCATACTGAAGTAGCGTGATAAAGCCATGACCGTGGTTAAGATTATTTCTTCAGTTTTTTGAACACAAAGGGACGTAAGTTGCGAGTCCTACTTTAGTTGGCGTTGAAGCCAAAACAAGAAATCAACGTTGATAATGTGGAGGAATTTTGTTAACACGTGTTATCGAAGTTTGTGTTGAAGTGGCTTCTTATCGCATCTCGCTGTTCATCGTGGTGCGAATTAGGCGGGGTTAGGAAGCGAGATTATCTGAGGCTCACCAGGGTAACCATATGTCAAGGCCATTATGTTGAAGGCTTCTATAATCATTGTCTTAAATTCAGCATCAACACAATGTTAAGACTTTGCTCACGTAATACTGCAAGGTTTTATTTTTATATCTTATTCTAGCATGGTCTAATAAATCCAAATTTACAACAAATCATTTAAAATCATCAACTAAGTTATAACATTCTAAAAACATGAAAGATAAAAACTAAATAAACTTGTGGCACGTCAAGTTCCTAATTAAGCCTCGACCATTATACTCCAAGATGAAATGAAATATATATGAAATCTACTGATGATAACTTGGTTATAAATGCTGACATTGCAGAATAATTAAAAATAACATCCATTGCTACCTGCAACAATAAAAACAAGACTGCCTCCGCCATATGAACGTAACATGATATGCCCGAAGATACTTCACTACATATCCCAGGAGAAGAGACCTACTGGAAGATACTTCACTACATATCCCAGGAGAAGAGACCTACTGGAAGATACTTCACTACATATCCCAGGAGAAGAGACCTACTGGAAGGTATCACAAGAGGTGATGATAATGATGACTATTCTAGGCTGGTTGAAAAAATTCTGTCATGGAAGAACTTCCTAAACTGAGCGATTTCCTAGCAGCAAGTCGAATTTATGGTCCCATTTTGCTAGTTTATAGAATGTACTTTTATTCTTTAAATTGAAGGAACTCAATTTCCGATGTCAGCTTATTTAAAAGTGTCGGAAAACAATGAAAACAAATAATGTATAACCATAAGTTATTGGCTATTTGCGAATTGTATAATTTGCTACCAATATAAATATCTACCGATTCATTTTTTCATTACTTTGTTAAAAATATAAATAAATTAAATTAAAGTATTATACAGGAAACATTGCTAATTTAGGGTTAATTAAATTGCATGGCATATGAACCAAACATGGCGGTTGCTAGAGGTAATTTTTATTTTCTGGTATAGGTAAACCCCACTCCTAACGGTGGTATATCGCTGATTTTTGGAGAATATCTTCCTCGGTTTATTTTAACAGCATGTATTGAGCTCCGTTATGAAACATCGAAAATTCCGACCGCTAGATAGATGTTTTAAAACTTTTGTTTCTGGTGAATTCCTACGCTTAATGATATGATTTTGCTGGTTAACGAACTCGATTTCACTTTTTTAATAATTTCTATATGCCAAGTTTGATTTCAATAAACCAAAAAAATTGGTGCCGCTAGAGCGTTAACGGACACACGCACACTTTGCCATTTTCGGTATCCACTAGATAAGGTCGGTGAAAAATCTGTATTTTTTTTCAAATATATTTTCATGAGAACATTCTCAATAGCTTAATTCCTTCGGAATTCGCTAAAATTAGATCTTAGAAATATGAAATGAGAGGACGGTATGACTTAAACCTAGGGCACAAGGTTTGGCATGGTTCAACTGTATAAGACGTCGTTACATTAAAACCACCCGCACTCGTCAGTATAAACAGATCATGTAAACATTATGAAATGTACCCTTACAGGTAAAACACATGGTACTGAGTTACATACAGTTGTTTATTTATTTCATAGGCCTACAGATAGTTTAAAAACTATTTGCTTTTATACTACAACATGGCAGAGAACAAAATACATTCTTGCCTGACTATATCTGTCACTATCCAGATCGGTGTTTTCCCCTGCCCCTCTTTTTGACCAATCAGCGTTAATACCCGTATCGCTTGAACTGGAGCTGGTATCACCAGCTACATAATAACCAGTAACAGTGATGCTCATGTAATTGAACGCCTCCCAAAGTTACAACTAAATCACGTGATTACGGAGGAATACCAGTCAACGTGAATGGAAGGGGAGTATTACATCATAGAATTCAAGCGCATGCGGAACAAGGATGTATTTTATAAGCTGCCAAACTATGGTTACCAGAAACACTTGTTTTTATTTACATTTAAAGTCAGTTCTCATAGAGCGCTTCAAAGTGCTTACGTAGGTAACTTGATAGTTAACATCGTATTTTGTGATTAGCTGGACAACCCTTTTAAGTGTCTTGGTTGTTCCAAAAACGTTTCCGGCATTCTTGACAAAAAAAAAAGTCCATGGCGCGATAGGTCTGTGTTAATAACATAGGTGAATGATCATCCTGCCAGTATAGAGGTGACATGTTGGATCCCCCAGCTGGGTTTTTCAACATGGAACTGCTCTTTTTTGTATATATCCTAATTCCTCACGTTGGTACCGGTCCCATAGTCGCCGAAATTCCGTGATAAAATGTCTTATCGTGGGGACCAGCGCATGATGCTTAAACCTCTCGGTTACAGTGCGACACAACTTGGCAAAAAAGGCACAAATATTTATTAGTGGGTAGGTCAGTAGTCAAATTGGTTTAAAAGCGAATTTAGCCAAATGTGGTTAAAATGGGTTAAATGTTGTATATGATTTGCCTTTTGGAATTACTATAACGTTAGGCTACTACTTTGCAAAGTGCAATAATCAGATTATTTGTGGAACTCTTCCTTGTTGTGATAGTAAATATATAAAAGTCCGTCACGCACGAACTGCGTAAATAAGCGAATTCCTCAACAAGTCGAATTTGAAGCTAACAGTTAAGGAAAGGAATGTGTTGCAAAGGAAATTTTTATCTACTCGCATTTAAGTATTATGATGTGATTTAGCTGGTTTTACAGAATACCTATATCTTTCTGCTGCTAATTACTCGTACATCATATTTATTGCGAGAAAAAACAGCTACTGCTAGAGCGTTTTTCAAATGTTGTGTTCAGATATACCCGTACTTCTAATGATCGTATTTCGCTGAATTTTTGGGAAACGCCTTTCTAGTTATATTTAAATAGCATATATCTAGTTTCATTGCAAAAAGTCGAATTGGGGCTGTTATAGTGATTTAAAAAATAATCACCCGTATTCTCCTAATGGTCAGATTTTGCTGACTATTTAACTCATGCCCCAAATGGGACTCAATGGCCAATCACGTTTCAATGATTTCTGTTTTATAACCAATCAGAGTCGTGTTTCACGGAATATTTATCAGTGTTATAATTACCATATTAAAGAAGGCTCCTCCTTTTTAATATTCTGAACAGGTCTGACCATTATTTTGCAGTGACTGAGCCTGTGAGAAATACGGCTACCAGATTGTATATATAGTGCATGAATGTCAACACATGCCGCATGCGGGAGTTAATATAAAAACATTTGTAGCAATTGATTATACCACCAAAAAAAGAAATCACTGTTTGCACTTTCTTAAATGTATTTTTTCCCAGGTAACAATCCAGAAAAATATAATTGTCATATTTACATCATGCGACATCAGAAATGAATTAATATACAGTTTGATGTGTTTCATTTTTTCTCCACTAGAGAGCATTCTTACAATATTGCGTTCATTTGGCAATGAATAGTATGATCTGGTTGCAGTGATAAACAAAAGAAGCAGATGAAGCGTACCTATCCTTCTCATTTGTTTTCAAACATCGCCGTTTACATTAAATATATAAATATTTTAAAACAACTATAGTTAAATAATGATTTGTGAGTAAACAGCTTAATTTTATTCGTTAAATAGTCCTAACAAATGCCACTCTTGATTTCCAAATTCTCTAGATAAATTCACTCCTCACTTCGTGAGTCGTGAATTTATCGATAATTTGGAAATCACTCATGGCATTACTTATGATAATGAGGTCGATTTTAAATATATTAATTAATTTATGTGTGCCATTTTTAGTTACGAAAAAAAATTGAAGCCGCTATAGCGTTCACACACACACACACACACAACCTATACAATTTTGTCAGGATCATTTTCGGTGTCTAATAAGATGATCAACACTTTTGAAATTCATATTAAAGCAGCGTTGAGGTTATGTATTAAAATGTTAAATATAAAATTGGTACCTGGTAAGTCAGTCGTCCTCAACTAAATTATTAAACTTCATCAAGTTATTCCAATATGGAGGCATTTAAAATGCAGAAGATGAAACACTGTATTTGAAAGGCCTCCATAACTTGATGAAGTTTAATAATTTAGTTGAGGACGACTGACTTACCAGGTACTAATTTTATATTTAACATCTTAATAAGTAGAATTGATTAATGTATGTATGTATGTATGTATGTATGTATGTATGTATGTATGTATGTATGTATGTATGTATGTATGTATGTATGTATGTATGTATGTATGTATGTATGTATGTATGTATGTATGTATGTATGTATGTATGTATGTATGTATGTATGTATGTAGTATGTATGTATGTATGTATGTTATGTGTGTATGTATGTGTGTATGTATGTATTGTGTGTATGTATGTATGTATGTATGTATGTATGTATGTATGTATGTATGTATGTATGTATGTATGTATGTATGTATGTATGTATGTATGTATGTATGTATGTATGTATGTATGTATGTATGTATGTATGTATGTGTGTGGGTGTGTGTGTATGTATGCATGGATGCATGGATGCATGTATGTATGTACGTACGTACGCACGCGCGCGCGCGCGCGTGTGTATATATATATATATATATATATATATATATATATTTATATTTATATATATATATATGACACGATAAGAAAAATAAATGCTGTGCGCGACTTGAACCCTGACCTTTGGATTTATATCCCAGTGCGCTACCGAGCAGGTTTAGTACAAACATTCATTTTTCTTATATATATTCTCATTGTTACCAGATGTAGTGGAAACTCGGATTCCACTGCCACCTGGTAGCCCCTTTCACAAGTAAGCAAATTATAGAGAATATTTTTACTTTATAGCAGTGACGCTTTATTGATGCTATAATTAAATTTTTGACTTTGAGCAATGCAAGCTTAATATGACATGATAAGAAAAATAAATGCTCGGACGAGAATTGAACCCGGACCTCTGGATTTATATCCCAGTGCGCTACCGATTACGCGACCGAGCAAGTCTAGTACAAACATTCATTTTTCTTATATATATTTTCATTATTAATAGATGTAGTGGGAACTCGGTCTCCACTGCCACTTGGTAGCTCCCTTTCACAAGTAAGCAAATTATAGAGAATATTTTTACTTTATAGCAGTGACGCTTTATTGATGCTATAATTAAATTTTTGACTTTGAGCAATGCAAGCTTAATATGACATGATAAGAAAAATAAATGCTCGGACGAGAATTGAACCCGGACCTCTGGATTTATATCCCAGTGCGCTACCGATTACGCGACCGAGCAAGTCTAGTACAAACATTCATTTTTCTTATATATATTTTCATTATTAATAGATGTAGTGGGAACTCGGTCTCCACTGCCACTTGGTAGCTCCTATCACAAGTAAGCAAATTAATGAGAATATTTTTACTTTATAGCAGTGACGCTTTATTGATGTTATAATTAAATTTTTGACATTGAGCAATGCAAGGTTAATATGACATGATAAGGAATATATATATGTATGTATGTATGTTCACATCGCAGATAAATGTGTAAATAGGGCAGGTAGTCGACAAAATTGCCAGTCTCCAGACAACCCTTGAGGATGCCGGACGCAGTGTCTGGCGAAACGTCGGGGAACTACAAACCTGAAGACCACGGCCAACAGCCCGGAAATCTTATACAAGATCATCATAATTACAGCAATGTTTTTTTTTTTTTAATACTGGAATCGTTAAATGCTTCCTTGTACTAACAAACTACCAAAGCCTCTGCACTGTCGAAATCGTTTACTACATTTTTGATGGCCTCGAAATGTCCATTGTAAAACAACACAGATTTTTTAAATGTTGTAAATGTAGCACGAAAATATGCATTATCATTATCACTCTAGTTTTTAGTTAAAATATCAGTTTTATTTAAAATATGCAATAACAGGTGAAAAAGGTCTAAATATGCAAATGCATATAATGCGGTCTCTAGTTATCATATTCGCCATGTTTAGTATGAATGTGAGTGTGAATGGTGTGTTGTCTCGGAGGAGGTCCTTGTGTGGTCAAAGAAGTATGTGTGTGATCCATAATTTAAAATCCTTCTCCGGACAAATCGTGTCACTGTAAGGCCCGGGTGACGTGTTGCATATAACAAGTATATGTAAGGTGAGAGGTAAAGAAGAATATTATTAAAATAGAGCGAGTTGAGTGATGCGGTAACGTGGATATCATGCTCGCCTCTAGTATTGCGGATCTCTGATTCAAATCCGGTAGGAGTGGATGGTTTTTAAGGCGTAGAATTCTGAAGATGATTTCCTTCTTAATGGAAATAAAAAAGCCGTGGGCGGCCCCGTATTGTAGATTTACGGCACGTAAAAGAATCTTAATCCTAAAATAAAGGCCTTTAAGGAAAATGTGTCGACTGAATTTGAATTGTGATGTTAAAAAGTGTTGTTAAATAGCCTACTGCATGCAACCAATAATACGACCTTAAAGTTTAAAATAAGAATGGAGACAATTAGATTGCCTGACCCTGGGTTTAGCACGGTTGTTTCCAAACGCAAACCTCGTGTTAATACAATGTTGCCATCTCGCTCGGTGAGTGAACAGTAATAGGTTACTACTGATAACAGAGATATTAATATTTACTATATACAAGTATTATCTCACTCGTGTTTTATTTCCGTCTATGTTTAATTTGATGGGTAAATCACTTTTTGTCTAACTGGAGTTTAAGGTGTCGTTTGATTCTCCATGGAAAGGACTCATTTACAAGTGTGAAACAGTAAAACATATAATTTGGCCTCGGTGTTTTTTACCTTCAAAGTTTGGTTTTCGGGTAAGGAAGTATGGATGTTGTACTGGTAAATGAACGTTTTCTAGGTTTCAAAGTAAAAATGATTTTTTTCTCTCCTATA
The DNA here is from genome assembly GCA_030220185.1 of Diploptera punctata. Taxonomy (NCBI): domain Eukaryota; kingdom Metazoa; phylum Arthropoda; class Insecta; order Blattodea; family Blaberidae; genus Diploptera; species Diploptera punctata. The sequence goes on from JASPKZ010007837.1 coordinate 629,072, forward strand.
CTCTTAATTTCAGTGCTTTACAATTTAATACAAAGGGTGGATAATAGAACATTACCGTACCATGTATTGATATTCTAATGTCTTTAAAAACGGCCGTAACTTTCGCCATCATATCAATAAACCAAGGCTAAGTTAATTAGTAATTTTACAAGTGAACAAAGAAGGGTAATGGAAAGTTAGGAATTATATGGACTTAATACATTATCCGATTCCGATTGAGGGTCTTTCCACTTTAGCGGTTGCCCTTTTACCAGCCGGCTGCTGGCCCTTCACATCCACATGTGCCAATCACAGACGTAGATGATCAACAGCCAGTGTAGGGGTGACATGTGGTTAGCATGTCGAGTCCCCCAGCCGTTATAGCTGGTTCCTCAACCTGGAGCCGCTACTTATTGTAGCTACCCAATTGCCTCACGATGCTGGGTGGGCACCGGTCCCATACTGGCCGAAATACCATGAGAAAATTTCTCCCCCCATGGAGACTTGAACCAGCTCAAGTCCCGTAGCTCTGCGCCAAGGCTTCCTACCTTAACCGCTCGGCTACGGCGCGGGACCTTAATACATTATCAGAACTTATTTCATTACAAAACTAAATAAAAATAAATTATGTTACTAACAAAAATGTATTTTTAACAGTTGCGCAAGTTTCTTGTCACTGTAAGGCCCAGCTTGCATGTGACACGTGAAAGTACCTTACAGGTGATAGATAAAAACTGCAATAATGGAATGCCAAAGTAATTTGTATTTCATTTTGCCAGCACTATTCATTGAAATTACTCTCATTTGTCCTTTTCAACTAATAATGCAAACTGTTATTTAAATATTCATTACTATTTATACGATGATTAATTTGTATTGTTATATATTTTGGATGTATAAGTTTTATTAGTATTTTATGTTGAAATAATCAATATGCCATACGACTAAGTTCATTTTAGCATATTTTTGTATCAGCTGTTGAATAGCTTGTGTACAGAACATGTTAATATTTATTTATGAAAAATAATGAAATGCGATATAATATGAATTAAAATTATATAGGCATACATTGCAATAATTGAAAATGTTTTACAAATTCATTTCGAAACATCTGAACTCTTCCGTAAAACCTCATTTTGATTCCTTGTAATGCAAATAACTATAATTAATTGCTATTTATATAGGCCTATGCTTTAACATTTAAGATGGGAAGCTCAGTCGTCGACCAAACTTTATATGTAATCAAGGATACATTAATATAATGCGATATAGAAGCAGGCTAATCCAAAACAAATCCAACGCTCTAAATCGTATTTAAGTATCATAAATACCACTTATAGTGCAAAGTTGCGAAATCTTTTCAGCACCACTGTCAGGCTAAACTGAGTGGATTATTCCGTGGCAAATAACGACTGTTTGACCTGGATGTGCATCTGTGACACAATAAGTGGATTGCAAGCGAAGCCTCAACCACGACCAGGGATTCACCATTTTTATCGTTTTTTGTAAAAACTAGAAAAAATGAAAATGTATAACTGCTAATTAGAAAGCCGAAGTCTGAACTAAAACTATGATGCAATATGCTTACAGTGAACGATGAATATTTATGTACATTCTACAACCTAATAACAATATAGAACGGTTCACACTGACCGTAACAAATATTTCATTACGTCGCAGAGCTAGATGAACTATTAGGCCTAAAGTTTTCCTTTGCAACTCGCTCTTGTACAGTTGCTATAGTTCCGAAGATAGTACAAGGTAAAGATATTCCACTACAGACCTCAGGATGTCATTCAGACAGTAGAAGTTCAGGACTCCCACCCTCCTAGACAATCGGCACGAAATGTCAGCCGGGTTATCAGTCCTGCATGACTGTTTTCTTTACCCCTAGAACAAACATCTTGTAGGCCTACTTAATTCCGTTAGAGCAGAGTCGACCCCAGAGCTGTAGTTCCGCCAGAAGGCTTGGTGTAAAAAACTTGGCCCAAACGAACTCGAATCCTCGATGTTCTGGCATATAGCGTATTGCCCCAACGAACTACGCTACGGCGTGTCCCAAGATATTACAAGACCTTTTTTTTTTATTAGAAACGAACTATTGTAAGTGGCGCAGGCTATTGCTTATAATGCAGTAATATATTATTTAAATGAAGATAGGCCTGTATACATTTGCTATCAAATTGCAATTTATTTCAATTCTGCAACGTTTGTTTTGTCGCAGGATGATGTCGGGTTGTAATAAAAAACACGTGATATCAATAAACTCCACAATAACTTTAGTTAACGTTCCGTGACATTCTGTAATGATTGATCTTGCTTTAAAGTTTATCTATTACTGAATTGTGGTCAGTCTCTAACGAATACACTCGCCACAGTTTCTTCTCTTCCACATCTCACTGTATCGCTGTCATTTCACAACTGACTGGTGTCCAAATAATAGTGTATATAGGCCAGGGGAGGAAATTTCTCGGATCCCAATCCAGACTTTGCTAATATTGAAGCTTCTTGCATGGATATTTGCCGATAGGGGAAGTAGAGGCTTAGAGAAATCTCTGGAAGGGAAGTCCGGACGCATCAATGATCTGCGCGGGTCTTTCGACTCGCGAGTCGGCGACTTACGAATCTATTTTACGATACGTCAAATATTAAAGTAATGGTTGTATTAACTGTTACCCGCTGAGTATATTAACTTCATTATTATGTTCATATTTAGCTTATATGGTACGGAATAATTCATATTATAACGTCTTCTTGTAAGACGCAACTCTGTTGTAATGTGAATGCATTTTCGTTACTAAGGGTACATTGGAATTTGAAGAGAGAGGAATTTGTCTGTTCCTGGAGCTGCCTTAGTAGCTCAAAAGGTAGGAGCACCAGGACATAAAGCTGGAGATCTTAGAATGTTCAGGCAAAAAGTTTTATTTTTAGTTGTATTAAGTCTATAGGGAGAAGTTTTGGCAATAGTGGGGATGTTAAAGAATGACATTGATACATCCATTACAAAGTAATTCAATCCTTGTAGATAACTTACCGCTCGGGCAATACAAGTTAAATTCCTTAAGAAGTGTTGTGCTGTTTTACCGCTGAAAAGAATAGGTGTATGTGATGTTTATAAACTCTGGTTCGTTGAACCGTTACGAGGGAGTGGAATTTAACCCATTTAATTTGTATTTATCTAAGGTAGAGATAGAAGAAACAAGACAAATAAACATCATCATTGGTATCAAGGATTAGCCTTGTGGCACGTTCCGTCTCAACGTAGTTGTTCACGTCATATCTTTATAGGTGGGCCCATATTCCTTTTGGGTTATGGTGTAGAGGAGATTCGATATCCTCGAGTTGGATGTGGTCTCTCCAGTTCATGTATTTTTTAACTGTATATGTAATTGGTTCTATATTAAATTCTTCTCTATTATCTATGTTCCTCTTGTGGTCTAGTAAATTATGAATGCAATATTGTCCACCGTTGTGGTCTAGAGGTAGCTTGCTGCCTTGTCACGCAGCGGGCCCGTTTTCGATCCCCGGTCGGGACAAGTTTCCTGAGTGAAGGTTTTTCGGAGTTATTCCTCACTTGTAAGACAAATGTCAAGAAACTTAAGGCCCAAATGGTACGCAAACATCATATGGCTATCATAATCATTATTCATATTTGCCTTAGTTTAAGTTTAGGATTAAGGGTTCTTATGGCATACCACTATCGTCGTCATTACCCATCATATCGGGACAGCCGTCTCCTCGCTTTCCAGGTGCCCCAACCTCAGAAGTGGGTTAAATTACGCCAATGCCATGAGAGAACCCCAGAAATGTCAAAATGGCAACCTGAGGCAATATTAATATGACAATATTAAAATTAATGCACTCAACACTTGCCATCGGCATGCAATAGTTAATACAACTAAAGAGAAAAAATATGCCTGAACTGGGATTTGAATCTCGCTCCAGGTTTGCGCGCTGACACTCCTTTGAGCTACCCATTCGTCCAAGGACAGATGCGATTTTTTTTCTCACTTTCATACATTTTTTTTTTCTCTTTACTTGAATTAACTATTGCATGCCGATGCGATGGCAAGTCTGGGTGCATTAATTTCGACATTACATTCGTAATCAGCTGAAGTGGCACGGGAAAATATCCCGTGTCTTCTTGGTGACATGTGAATAGTGTTCATGTAACGGGGTCTTAAAGTGGGGAAAATTTATGTCTGTCCATGAATGCATGTGTAGCTCAAAAGACGAGTTGCAGTGCGCAAGCGTAGAGATAGATCCTGGATTCAAATCCCGGTTTAGATATAATTTTACTGAACCGGGTCCCGGTTTTAGAAAATACGGTAAATTGGGTCCCAGGTCGAAAAAAGGTAGGCAAATTGGGTCCCATGTTAAAAAAGGGTAATAATAGATTAAATTGAATCCTAGCGTATAGCCATTATCCAGGAAACACTGTGTTTGTTGGATGTAATCCCAAAATTGTATGATCTTAGAAAATTAGACTTAAAAACATTTTTTAGCCGACGATGGTAATCATTTAAAAACTCGCCGATTTTACAAATTCGAACGCACTATTTTGTCCCGTTGTCAACAGTCATTTCCTCCCCCCCCTTTATTCTTTTATCCTTCTTTGTTGAATTTCTACATAAAATATAAACTTCGGATTAAAAATTTTTCAGGATGTCAATCAAATTAAAAATCCATGGCTGCTTAATTTGATATTAAGTTCATTAATGTTTTTTTTTTCTTTAAATATTCTATTTCCAACAAATTAATAGTACCGTTCAAAATTATTAACCAACACAGGTAAGAAAATTAGATCATACTTGGACTCAGGACCCAATTTACCGACCGCATAAGGAACAGAAATTGGCCGTAATCCAATTTACCTAGGCCCTTGAAACAAATAGAAAAAATCTCATATCTGATAATTTGATTTGTCTTAACTGGTTTGATGATGAAGTCTACTTTTCACTTCCATATAATAACAAAGACAACTTTATGAAGTTTCAGTAATTTTTGTTTTTGTACATTGTTCTTTCTATAGTTGCACAAAACTGTATAAATAATATATTTACCAGAGGAAATATAAACCATTAGAAAATACCAGTACATAAAACATAGCCCATAAGGTATCGTGATTAAACGAAATTAGGAGATTCTGGTTATTCTCGTAATTAGGCCTAAATTTCAACCTGAAATTTACATTGACAACTTACGAAAAATAAGCAAAAACTTTACTCGGATTGGTCGACACCCGGGTCCTGAAATATTGCTGTCTGAGCCAACTCGCTCGCTACTTCACGTTTTAAATTCGATGTAATATGAAATGCACAAATAAGTTACTGTTTCTAGCTGTCCACATTGTGGTTTGAATGTGGACCGCCTGGGTAGAAGGCAGGTGCATTAAGCCAACTACCGCACATGCGCTGTAGTAACTAATTAGTGCGGTTTTACTAATGTATTCGTGAATCATGAAACCGCAACTTCAAATTGAAATGGCAAGTGTTTACTTTGAGCACCGATAACAAAACATATCCAAAAATTCGCAGACAAATTGTATGTTAACGACACTATGATTACCTACTTTTTGGATATTGCTGTACGGCAAGTAGACTATATAAATCAAATGCGAACCATTTCGTATAGTATCAACTCTCACACGGATCATCGTAGTGAGGCGATAATATCTCTTCTTGTTCTGTTCTTTAATGTTTTATGTATAGTTTCGCATATCATTTGAAATTTCGACAGCAAATTTATGCCTCTTTCAGTTTTTGTGTGGATAGTAAAATTACAACCTAAAGAATTAAAATTTGTTATTTGTTCCAGAGGTCTGTTGTCTATAATGCTTTTTTTATCTTGTATGTTCTTATAATACTTTATAACTATGTTATAAAAATATTAGCTGCCCTAAAAAGTTAAAAATTCTAGTATTTAGACATAAATTTAATATATATGTATATATTTTTTTTTCTATAATTACTTAAGAAAATTTGGTACTTTTGTAGATATATGATTTAAGAACAGAAGAGGAAAGGATTCTATGAAAAATATTCAGAATTCTGGAAATTATATATTTTAACAAACCATATAACCTTCAGTAAGTTTGTTGTTTGTTTTCTATAACTTGTATTTTCGAATCCTGTTTCCGTATTAATTTTAAAACTCTTCGAGGTAGGCCTAATGTATTGAATTTTTGCATGCAAATGTATTCCATAATAGGTAAACAGAAAATATCAAAATCTGTCCTGTAACATGGGTACTTCATATAAAAAAATTAATTGTCCCCAAAAAAAATTAAAAATCCAGTATTCGAATATTTAAAAATATATATATTTATAGGCCTGTTTACTTAAGAAAATCTGGTGTATTTTGTAGAAATTTCATTTAAGAACAGAACAGAAAATGTATCATTGAAAAATATTCAGAATAGTGAAAATGTTATCTGAAAAATTCTAGTGACTGCATTTTTATCAGGTGCCATTTTGAATGTGAATTTAACAGTAGTGGCAACTATTTTGTATTAGAATATTGTATCTTAAAGAGGAAGTGTGTTAATCATATGTAACGGGAAAAAGAGGCGTAGTAAATGCCAGGGCAAGGACTATAACACTCAGGGTTGTGGATTTTCACCGTGGGAATAAGGCGAGGAGCGAACTAAGGACACTGAGTACAATCAGGAGGCTTACCTAGACAAACACTTCTTGAAGATATACAGGGTGGACCGCTCGAATGGACCTAATTTCAATTGCTTGTTACTGGCAAACGGTTGAAGATAGAAACTTAAAACAACGTTCATATTACAGAAAAACTCACCAAGTTTTGATATCCAGATCACCACATCTCTATATGAGCCCCAGCAGTCACTGTGACGATATCAAAGCGATGAACAATTTCTTGCCAAGTACGTTGGAGTATGTCTTCTGGAATGTTCTCAATAGCCTCTATGATGCGCTCACGAAGATCACGAAGGTCTTTGACTGGGGTGGTGTAAACTTTATCTTTGACATAGCCCCAGAGAAAGAAATCCAGTTGTGTTAAATCGGGAGATCTCGGGGGGCCACGCGATTGGTCCTCCCCTACCAATCCAACGGCCAGGGAAAATGTTTGTCCAAAGTCGTACGAACTTCATTGGACCAGTGGGGAGGAGCACCATCTTGCTGGAAAACGATGTTAGGCTGCAGTTGTTCAATTTGTGGAAAGAAGAACTGCTCCAGCATGTCAAGATATGTGGTAACACGAACAGTTTTCTCTCGGCGAAGAAAAACGGTCCAATGACCTTATTATGTGACAAACTGCACCAAACATTCATCTTCGGACTATCACGAACATGCTCTTGAATAGCGTGAGGATTCTCCGATCCCCAGATCCGCACATTATGCCGGTTTACCTTGCCTGACAAATGGAAAGTGGCTTCGTCCGAGAAGAAAATCTTGGTCATGAAGTCAGGATCAGCGCCGAGAGACGGTCCAGCATCGTATTGGCGAATTCCACTCGTTTCGGCATGTCATTCGGCTCAAGACGTTGCACTAACTGCACTTTATATTGCGTGCAGTTTGAGGCGTTGTGTGGACAATCCGTTTGTAATGTCGATTTTGGTATTTGAAGTTCCCGCGAAGCTCTTCTTAATGACTTCCGGGGGCTTCGCTCAAATGCGGCTTGAACATTTGCTACCATTTCATCGGATGCTCTGCGACCACCACCATGCTTCTTCAACACAGATCCTGTAGCTAATAATGTATCACGCCACTTCTTTATGCTTCTAGCAGTTGGAGCATCACGGTTAAACACACGCCGGAACTCCCTTTGAACTCTAATGATTGATTTAAACTCCGCATACCACAAAACAGCTTGCGCTTTCATCTGCGGAGTCGCCATTTTCACAAACAATTAAATCTAAGAACGAGAAACGTATCTTTGTGCCATCTACCGACAGGATTCGAAACTTGGTGAGTTTTTCTGTACTATGAACGTTGTTTTAAGTTTCTATCTTCAACCGTTTGCCAGTAACAAGCAATTGAAATTAGGTCCATTCGAGCGGTCCACCCTGTATGTTTATTAATTAAAATGTAGCACAGGCGATCAACTGTTACAGTTCCTAATCCAGAGCGTGGATATATTTGGATATATTCCGGTATTTACTTCGGAATAATACAAGAGCTAATAGCGGTCGACACCGGACCAATTTTATTAATACTATGGCGAATCTATCGCGATTTAACACACTGTTAAATACTGGTCTTCACTCGACCAAAAATAAATTATTATGTTGATATAACACCTGAATATTACAGGTTCGCCTATAATGCGATAAGCACACTGATGTTTTTAAAATTAACTTTTAAACTTGCCGTTAATTACCGGCCTAACACTTTTTTAAGTGGCTAATAAGTCGCTCGCCTGCGACCGGCGAAATATACGAGTCCGCAGTGCCGCGGAACTCAAACAATTAATCCTGCGCGGGAGTCTTATGTTAATTTTGCTCCTCTCGGGAGTCCTTCCCGGAGCAGACTGCTTTCGCGATATTTTCCAATATCCATACTCCATCTTAAAAACACAATTTCCAAAACCAATATTTTCATTGGCTGGACATACAATTAACATATATAAAAAAGCCTTACTCGCAGAATAATATTTACTTATGGACACTGATTGGACATTCTGGTTCCCACTCTACTTAAACCAGAATCTCGGGAAAATCATTGGTCCATGTATTTCCAGGGTGTGTTTTCACACGGCTGGTGAGAAGTTAGCTAACAAAGGCGGAAATTGGTCATTAATTGAAATGTAAAACAGATGGACATAGTTTTTGGCTACTGTCTCTATCTCAACAGACGGTCTAGTGGTCTTCGACACCGAAGACTGACCGTCATTTATCTTAATGGAAGGATGACTTCCAGAGCCGGACAAGGGACATTTCCTGTCTCCAGCAGTGAGACCTTTTTACTAGAGGAACAATTCGTTCCGGCTGTAAAACCATTTAAACTTACATGTGTTCATCTTCAAAACTTGAGATACAAAGACAGAAATGTCCTCCTAGTATTTACTCAAGCGTAACAGATTTAGTAAAACCTTCTCACGAAACCTTTTTTTGGACAGTGTAACTACATATTTAATAATCATGTTTAATAATAAAATTAATTAGTGCAGTTATTTCTGCTACACATACCAATTCATGATTTGTTAAAGCTTCAATTTTTTTAAGGAAGGATAAAAATACCTTAACAGTGTTCGAAGGTACTTGTATCCCCCTAAAAATCCATAGACCCGGCTAGGTTAGATTATTATTATCGAATCTCCAATATTATGTACCCTATTTCACCATCCGGTATGTTAGGGTTTTAGTTACAATACAATTAATTATTTACAATAATTTAGAGTATGGTTAATTTCTAGCGTTACATAATAACGCAATATGAACAAATAAATTAATTAATTAACAAACCCAAGAATTAACTAACTAAAAGTCTCTTAAAAATATGATGAATAAAGTCACACAGCTTTCTATAGCAACACTTCTTACATAAAATATTTGACAAAGGCAGTTGAAATCTATTATGGCAATAACCTACTTTTTTAATGAATTCATGTCTTTTGGAATCAAATGCGGGACACTCAAATAACAGATGTGAGATAGTCTGGCTGGAGTGTTTGCAAATACAGGTACCTATTTTAAATCGTTCCAAATAATGTCCAAATTTACCGTGTCCAGTCATAAATTGTGTTAATACAAAATTTGGTTCTACGTATTTGCACTTTATTCGGTCAAAAACAGTTGGGGAAAATAATGTTCTTGTCAAAGCACCATTAATACTGTTTAACCACTCAGTATTCCAATTTTGTAAGAGATCATGTTTTAATACTTCTTTAATATATGATAGAGGACAGAAGGAGTAAAAGTAATCCATATTTGAATTAGCTAGGTTAGATTCGACGATCTTTAGAACCAGAGTCCTTCACGTCATCCAGAAGCTGAGTAGACTAAAACTAATTTGTCAAATGTATTCACTGCACTAGAGCACATACTTAGTTTCATAAATTGGGGAGAGTGTGTGTCTTCTGCCAGAAAACTACAATTCAAAACTGTCGCATCTGGACTTTTACCTCTTTTGTAGAAGAAAGTCAAGCCAACGACATATGTTATTAATGTTAGTGGTTGATTGAAATGTTTTATGCAGAATTTCATTGCGGAAAAAAAAATAGCGGTCGCTAAATATATTTTTTTTTATAATTTCGTCTTTCAGGTAAAACTCCACACCTGCTGGTCCGATTTTATTTCAGTGACATATATTGAATTTCGTTGCGAAAGGATGGAAAATTGCAGAAGCTAGAGTGATTTTTAAATGTTCGATTCAGATTAACCTCCCCCACTCGTAATGATTCGATGTTGATGTTTAACGAACTCATTTTACTATCCATACTTGTTATATGTTTAATTTGATTGCATAAAACAAAACTTGCGGGTGCTGGAGCGTTAACACACAATACAAATATATCTCCTCTATGAGGCGACAGGCCTATAAAGCTCTAGGCCTATCAGCCATGAGCTGACCTCACATCCACATGTGTTTAATCACTGAGGTGGATGACCATCTAGTCAGTCTAGTGGCGACATGTGGTCAGCACTTCGAACTCCGGCCGTTACATCTGTTTTTTTCAACATTGAGTCGATATTTATTGTCGCTACCCAAATTCCTCACGATGCTGGGTGGGCACCGGTCGCATATTGACGGAAATTCTATTAGAGAATTCATTTTTTTGTTATATATATATATATATAATAGCTAATGCTCGGCGTGCGCTGCTACGCGTAAATAATTCAATTGTAAAGTTATACATTGCGACGTAATTTCAGGTAAACCTCCGCTTCTAAATGCCCGATTTTTTTTTGTAGTAACTACCTCGATTTATTTTAATAGCATATATTAAGTTTCGTTATGAAGCATCGGAAATTATGACCGCTAGAGAGATTTTTAAATTTTCGTTTCAGATGAACTCCTGCACTTATTGGTTTTAGAGCTTAATAGATAACGGCTAATACTCGCCTAAACACCTCTATGTACAAATTTTCATGAAGATCGATCGAGCGGGTTAGAATCACAAAAATATACACACATTCCCTTATATATTATCACCATTTTTATGTAGCAACGATTTTTTTTTCTCAAATGTCTGTTCATAGTACAAGTTCAATAACTAAATTCCTTTTGAATTCGCTAAAAGATAGAGTTGGTATGTCATGTAGCGCGGAAATACAAGGTTGAAGTGTTGGTAATGTGGTTAGACGTATTAAATATCGCAGCAAATGAAGTACACTTTTAATTAACAGCCCAGCACATATCAATAATCAATGTTCCACTCCAGACTTCTGCCTTTGACGACAAAAGCTAATTAAATTAATAATTCATTCAATAAATGAAAAAAAAATACTCATCTCCGGTAATACACTCCTCATTCTCTCTGTCTCTCTCTCTCTCCCTTTCTCTTTTAGTTTAACCTCTTCCTTCTTACGGACTTTGTTCTGCGCTACGCAACGCGGAACTTCAGAGGCACGACCTGTAGGGAGATGATTATAATTCTGGAAGTACATGGACGGCCTTGCCTCATGAATGATCACCTCAACATGAGCATTTAAGACATGGCACATCATTCACTGATGCGTGCATTCTAAAGGTGACAGATATGAAATGGATGATTACAATGGCCAGATTGTTCTCGGGGATTTATTTAAGTTTCTTTACGTTTATCTTACATACGAGCAAAAATCCGAAAAAAAACAGGAAACTTGTTCCGAGGGGAATTGCTTTGACGACGTTACTACTAATCACAGCACTGGACTCATTCCTCATTGCTAGGCTCTACAGGCCTATAATTATGTAATTTTATAAGTAACTTTTGATATAATAATAATAATAATAATGTTTTATTTATTCTGGCAGAGTTAAGGCCATATGGCCTTCTCTTCCACTCAACCAGCACAAATACAAATAAATATTTGACAAATATAGATATACACTATACTAATTATAAACAGTTAAAGATACATTAAATGTAGCAATGTAAATTTCATGTATAAACAACATTTTATACGATAATAACAATAATATTACGTACGATAATAATAATAATAATAATAATGATAATATAATAATAATGATGATAATAATAATATAAATATGATACATTATACGAGAAACACCAATTAATATACATACCTTACACTGGGTAATAATGAAATCGAGGTTAGAGCAATTATAAATTTAGATTTCTTTTAAAAGATGCCAATGTCCGACAGCCCCTTATTTCTTGTGGTAGGGAATTCCAGTTGCGAGAAGTGAAGATGGTATATGATATGGAGTATCAAGCCAGTAACTTTAACACATAACATAGGCCTACAGGTGAATGGAGAAAACTAGATGACAATGAATTACTGGATCTTAATTGTATTGTATTGTATTGTAAGCCTATGTTTTCCCTTTACAGAGATTTAGGCGCTCTCCCCCTACAGGGAAGAATTTGAACCATACTAATTTAGTTACACTTCTTTTCGTATAGATGTCATTTTGAGTGGTACGTAGTCAGCGTTCCGCCTCATACTGACATCTAGGAAACCAAGGTAGTACTAGGATCTTTATAACAGGTATAATAATAATAATAATAATAATAATAATAATAATAAATATAATAATAATAATACAGGCCACATGGCCTAAAACGAATTTGTTCATGATGATGATGATAATAATAATAATAATAATAATAAATATAATAATAATAATAATAATAAAAAGAAGAATAATATCTTCATCTAGTCTGTTGCCCTGTTCTAGGGTCCGAGTTTGGACAATAGCATCCATCTTTTTCGGTTATTTCATCTTTCCTCTGCCACATTTCCATCCATTGAATTTCTCATTTTTCGACACTCCTCTTAACTTGATCTTCTCATATATAACTCTGACGGTCACTTGGTCTCTTCCCTCTTAATCTAAACTGTACTGATTGTCTTCGTATCTTTCCATAGCCATTCTTTTAACGTTGTCATACCTTAACGATGATGATGATTATAATAATAGTAATAATAATAATAATAATAATAATAATGTCACTCCAACAGTTCAGAACAAATTGACAATAAAAATAAATGATTACATAGTATGGCTACAGAATTATATTACAGTATAAAATTGGTATGATGTTAGATCCCACAATCCGTTTTGAGACTCATTGGCCAACCTGAGGAAGTTGACTGAAAAGAAAGCAAACAGTTGACTATTACAAAGATATAGCCTATACCAATTAGATAATATAACTGTCACAGGATTGATGATCGGGGCAAGAGGTACTATACCAGGATTCTTAGCTAAATTTTGGAATTTCTTGGATTTGGATAGTGTGTATCTTTCTAAAATTTCCATCATTGCCATTAGAGGATGAATTTCAATTATAAGAAACCATCTTTACACAATTTATACTTTATAGAATATACTTCAATTACAATTTGAAATGTTTTAATGTATTTATGAAATGTATTTCATCAATTTTGAAAATTAATTGTCTGTTTCACTTTATCCTTGTGACAATCCTAATGAGGAAATTTTTATGTAATAAACATATTTGTGCTGATTTAGTATAAATTTAACGAATAGTGGATAGAAAAGTACATGATAGAATAAGTAATAAATATTTCTATAACAGGAATAGTCTCAAAGACTGCGATGGGTGGGATACGTTGCATGAATGGGGAATTAAAGAGGGACATTCAAACTCGAGGAAAAACGGAAAAAGCTGTCAGTAGGTAGGCTAACGTTAAACATGAATTGTACAGGGAGTTATTGGAAAACTTTATCTCGTAATAGGTATGTGTGGCCATGCGAATCTCCGGATTCGAAAACCCCAGTGAGGATCGTCTATTATTATTATTATTATTATTATTATTATTATTATTATTATTATTATTATTATTATTATTATTATTATTATTATTATTCAATATTATTTTTGATGGACAGGCCATATAAAAAGAATGATTAATAGTATAATATTAATGAGGAAGTGGAAAGAAACCCAGGTGAATATTTATTCACATTTATTTAAATATGAGAATACCTCGAAATGCGGTAGATCGATGGAGACTTGCAATTATTATCAGTTGGTGTAAAATAGCCGCAGAAAGAGAGGCCTGGAATATGGTTTTTAAGAAGGCCATAACCTGAGTTTGCCTTCTGAGCCAGATATTATTATTATTATTATTATTATTATTATTATTATTATTATTATTATTATTATTATTATTAGGGCCTATTATTATTATAAAGGGCAAACAACGTTCGAAATATGACAAGTCCATGTTTAGTGAAAATAGATGTTGCATTGATTATTATTTTGTTCAATTCTACCTATAGGCCGTGCATTCTATTTTTACACGCTTTATATTAGCTTGACCTGTATCTGTCTATGTAACGGACCTGTATCTATGTAACGGAATCTTTGAACACGATTGTCACCCACTTAGAAACATTGGATCCACTTGAAACTTTGTATATTTGTAAAGGGCCCATGACAATACAATAATTTCATATTTGTTTCTAAAATGCTGGCTGGAATTCTCAGAAAATAAAAAAAATAATAACTGGTATAATAGGTTGCGGACTTACCGACTTTTTAGTCAATCGTTCCAAGAGCTCAGTTGGTAGAGTCGTGGACTGTACTGGTATATAATTTCAGTAATCCATAGGTCACTGGTTCAAATCCGGCCCGGAGGATTTTTTAGAAGAGTATTGAGCAATTAAATTTTCATGGGATTCCGGTTTATGACAAACTAAAAATTAAAAAAATAAATAATAGTTTAAAAAACTAAAACAACACGCTTTATTAGAAAACCAAACTAAAAAATAAATAATAGTTTAAAAAACTAAAACGACACGCTTTATTAGAAAACCGAACTAAGAAATGAAAAATAATTTTAATTTCCAACACGCTTGGGATAAAATTAAAATCGTCAACAAAAAAAAATCATCCCCAACACATCTAGAATAGAACTAGAGTTATCTAAAAAAATATTTTTACCATCAAAAGCGTGGGGTACTTTTTATGGTTTTTACGTTTTCTTCTTAGAGACTTTACTTTTACCAATATCTGTTTATTATCAAATATATTAATTGATATAGAGCACCCCACGCTCTTGACGGTAAAATTATTTTTTTAATAGATAACTCTAGTTTTATTCTAGATGTGTTGGAGAGACTTGAAAGTAGTTTTTGAAGTTCCTTAGGACAGGTTACTGGCCCGACGCTAAGTAGTCCAGTGGTAGGGCTGCTACCTTTTAGTCTCTGGACAGACATTAGGATACTGCATTTACTCAGTACCTCAGTGGACGTCCTGGTCTTCTTCTTCCTGCAGGTTGATATCTTAACATTTGTTTGGGTATTCTGTGATCTTCCATTCGATGAACATGTTGCATCCATCTTGACTTATAATCAGAAATTTTGTTTTCTAAAGATTCCATGTGTAGAAGAATTACACATGGAATCTTTAGAAAACAAAATTTCTGATTATAAGTCAAGATGGATGCAACATGTTCATCGAATGGAAGATCACAGAATACCCAAACAAATGTTAAGATATCAACCTGCAGGAAGAAGAAGACCAGGACGTCCACTCAAAAGACTTCTGGATGGTGTTTCTCTTGAGGCCGAAACAGGTCAAAAAATGGCCTAAATTCGTGAATGTACTATGATGATGATGATGATGATGATGTGTTGGAGATGATTTTTTTGCTGACCACTTTAATTTTATCCCAAGCGTGTTGGAAATTAAAATAATTTTTCATTTTTTAGATCGGTTTTCTAATAAAGCGTGTTCTTTTAGCTTTTTTAAAACTATTATTTATTTCAAGCTGAGGTCAATGATAAGTCAGATCAGTGAGCGATGTTTACTCTTATTGACTAAGCGCGCGGGACTCTTCCCACCAGTTAGAATGTGACAGTACCCTTGGTGCTTTTTAAAACGAATAAAACACTTGCCAGGACCGGACTTAACATTTTCCCTTCTCTTCATCATCCCACTACACACAGATAGGCTACTTAATCATGCACTCATCTCTGTACACAATACGTATAAATATTATCTACGTAACCTGATCTACCGAAGTGGTGTGAAAATTGAAAAATAAAAGACCACATTAAGCTATATATCCGCTTACCGCCTGGAGTACGCAGTAGCGTACTAGATTAAGGCAGTACACTATAACCGGAAGATGGAGTCAGGGTTTTTAAACTGGTCTAAATCCCCTGGTGGCATCATATCCCTGGGGTCGACCGAGCCTCTAACGAAAATGAGTACCAGACGCTCATTTTTTGTGGTTAAGTCGGTAGTTGAGCATGTCTGTCAACTTGGCTCACAAATCATGTCGATTGTGTAAGAAAGCGGGAACTTTAAGCTCCAACTACCCGAAGTGCCTTCTCAAGACCTCTAGAGGGTTTACTTTACGTTTTCTTTTTACCACTGTAGCGCTGACCCGAAGCACGAAAAGTTTAATGGGTGGCATTGGCACACACACACACACACACACACACACACACACACACACACACACGATATAAGGTTTTATTAAATTAATTTAATTAATCGAAATATTTACAAAACAATTTTATTTCAACTTGGCGTTGAGTCCTGTACGTGTATTCTGTGTATTTATATCGTTCCTTGCTCTTCGAATTTCACCACTTCTTCAGAATTTCCTTCATATTGTTAAGTGTTAAGATTATCATTTAAATCAAAATAAGTAATTTCTCCAGAAAAAAAACTCATACGAGAAAGACAACAGAAACACATTGTCCAGTAAACATATCATTCGTGATGTTACCTTACATATTAAAGCGTCTATAAATAAGAAAGAAATTAAAAAACGTCCTTTCTTAGTTTTTTTTTATTTTCATTGACTTTAAATTCTAAAGTGTCAGATTGTAGACGCATTTTTCATTCAAATAAAAAACTTGGATGAATCTTGCCAAGAATTCCTAGATGACGGTAAAATAACTTAAATACATAACATTTTTTCCACAGCTTGTAAGAGTTCTATTGACACATAAAATACTCGTAGAATTTTATTGTTTTCCTTCTATTTTAACTACTCTCTTTAGTAAATAAGTTTAGACGTAGTTGAAATGTGCGCAGAAATTTGAAGTAGTTAGAATTTATTGCGCATGTGTGTAGTAAAATATAAATTATTAAATTTTATATTAAAATATAACGGTGTAATATTTTCGCTTTCATATTATGTCTATTGTGACTACGTCATAAGGCTACTTTCTGACGAACTTTCTTTCTTCCTTTTTTCAGTTTCACTATTTTTGTTTCCATTTTGTTTGAAGAAAAAAAATATCATGACCCCGTTAGTCAAATCCGACTAAAATTTCATGTAGCCTACAGTGAGTTAAAAAATGATCGAACAGCTAAACATGTTTTAATAAAAGTCTAAAATATTGCCAATCGATAAAATATTTAGTATAACATATGTTTTATACATTTCATAGTTAACGTTCTACTCAAAGCTATTATTATTTCAAATTATATTAGAAGTGTAAAGAAATCAAATTGAAACGAATGTACCAAAACAGGACTATATATCCATCCATAGTAATTCTGCCCGAGGGCAGGTCCTTCACTGCAATCATAGCATTTTCATGCTATGCTTGCAACTTTACTAGGGAATTGTAGGTGTGGTAGCTTCCCGTTGCTTTCCACACCAGTGAAGGATGATGGTGATGATGATGATGATGGCCATCGGGGACCGTTTGGGCCTTAACGTTTTCCTGACATTTGTCTTACAGGTGAGGAAAAACCCCGATAAAAACCTCACCCAGAAAAACTGCCCCGACTGCGGATCGAATCCGGGCCCGCTGCGTGACAAGGCAGCACGCTACCTCGAGACCACAGCGGTGGACGGCCTACAAAAGCCGTATACTGCAAGTTGCGATTGTATCTTGCTGTTATGGATTTTTTAGGGGGAACTTCGGGTTCCACCGAACACCATCCATTGGGTCGAAGCACTTAGGTTGAAAAATGTTACTCTATATGTTCACAAAGACAGACACAGAATCAGCCTCGGATGGAATGAGAAAAATTTCAGTTACACAAAATCACATGTCAGAGAATTTGAACTCTTGGTCTCTATATCCATATCCAGAAGCGTCAGCATTGAGTGTAAACAATTGTATAACTCAGCACGTCGCGCCGGTCTGGTGGACTAGTGGCGTTGTGCTCGCTTCTGGTCTCAAGATTCTGGGAATCAGACTCGGTCGAGTTCGATGTTTTTTTCAGGGCATATTTATTCTCAATATGGCTTCCTTCCGAGGGGAAGTAAAGCCGTGGGTACCAGTTTCTTTTATGTAATCCTCCTATACTGGGCGAAATTTCATGAGAAAATGTCTTCTTCCATCGGGACTTGACTAGCGCAAGTCCCATATTTCTACACGAATGGGTGATGTCCCAAACCACTAGGATATGTCGCGGGACTATCGAGGTATTAGAGCCTATATGGAGGTAGCGTGCTGCCTTGTCACGCAGCGGGCCCGGGTTCGATACCCGGTCGGGGCAGTTTTTCTGGGTGAGGTTTTTTTCGGGGTTTTTCCTCACCTGTAAGACAAATGTCAGGAAATCTTTAGGGGCCAACGGTCCCCGAAATCGTATGGCCATCACTATCATTATCATCATCATCATCATCCTTCACGGGTGTGGAAAGAAACGGGAAGCTACCACACCTACAATTCCCTAGTAAAGCTGCAAGCATAGCATGAACATGCTATGATTGCAGTGAAAAACCTGCCCTCGGGCAGAATTACTATGGATGGATATATACAGTATATGGAAGATTACAGTGCATAAGGCGGCCTACATTAATTCAAAGAAAAATACTTAGAAAACGCACACACGATTGTAATAATTTGTGAATAACAACCTAAGGATTATGTATGTGTTATATTGTAGATTTACGCGGATATATGTATGATTAAGAAACCTTTCTTAATTTTTTTCTCTGAAAGCTGAATGAGAAGTTGAGATAGAAATAGCTCTAAAAGACACAAAGTTACAAATCAACTGTAAATTCATGAAACAGACTAAAAATTTAAATAAAATCCGACTTTGAAGGTCATCCTGATCTTATATTAATCCATTTTCCTTAATGTACCATATGTTTTTGTTTAGTGTTATTTAAAGATTCATATACTGGCCATTGAAGAAGTAATTTGCCTTGTCCCACGTTGTGGTGACATTTTGAAGCAGTAATTCTCTTCATGCCCGATGTTGTAGTAATATTATGAAGAAGGATTGGTGTCCCAAAAAGAATTACTGGTTCAGGTTGGGTTTTATTTTCTGTAGAGCCGGATTCTCTTCTCAAGGTCGGAGGTTGGTACACTGGATAGGAAAACACTTTAAAATCACTGAAAACTGTTTCTTGTAGAAATAATTACAAATTTATTCACTTTGTAGGTTCCCAGCAGATTAAGTAAATTTAAGTGGTATTATTCTTCACTATCAATTAAAATAAATTATTTTCTTTTCTGGAATCAATTATTATTGTATTAAATATTACATTTTATTTTGAAAACTCTTCTTGCTTCTATATTTTTGGAAAGTTGTATGCAGAATGAGTAGTGTAATTCTTTTATAATTTTAAAGAACATTATTACATCACATGATGTTAATTTTAAATTCTATTGGTTAATAGTCCATTAAATATAAGGTTTAAATTTGATTTGTTAAATCAAAAAGTTAATTGTTTTAACATCCAATCAGAGTTTATTTTACTTTAATTTAAAAATATGATGTTAGGCAGGTGTTCTTATTACAGTTTTAACAGAAGGATTTATAATTTTGACAACAATGACTTAAAACAATTTTAAAAGCATTATTTAGAAAGACTTATGTAATACAATTTATTTAATTGTTACTGAGCCATTTTTATACAACAATGAAAAACAATGAATTATTTAGATGTGTTTCTTTATTTCAGTTATATTTAAATATTAAAAGAATTTTAAAGTATGAAATTATTAACTTTAACTTTCATATTTATTATTATATTAAAATCCTGCTTTACGATGTACAGTAGAAATGCAAATATATATATATATATATTATATATATATATATATATATATATATATATATATATACCCTCCATGGTATCTTTACCTTGTCGTGGTGGAGTGGCTTGTGTGCTTAAATGATCCTGAGAGCTATGCCGGCGGTAGCATTGCTGCCGATAGGGTTACCCATGCCGGACTGGTCGAAGGTGATAAGCCAGACGAAATAAGTACCTTGGTCGAAAGAGTGACGATCTTTCACCGTAAAAATACAACCGTCAAGAAATGCGGACATGGGTTCTACTGGGGTAAAATTTTCCGGAGGTCAAATAGTCCCCCATTCGGTTCTCCGGGCGGGGACTACTTCAGGGAACCCATGCCAAAGGCTCAAACACAGGGACATGTTCCTAGGAACATGGAATGTTAGGACTTTATACAATAGCGGGGCACTAGAGATATTAACGCGGGAATTGGATAAATCGCCCTTGGATATAGTCGCTTTACAGGAAGTTAGGTGGCCAGGAGAAGGTAGTCAGGAATCAGGAAGCTTTGCATTATACTATGGGGGTGCAGAAAGACCTGCATTTGGAACGGGTTTTTTAGTCAGAAGGAGGATCCTATCCGCTATCCGAGATATTAAGTTTGTTAGTGATAGGATATCATACATAATTCTAAAGGGTAAACGACATGATTTTATAATTGTAAATGTACATGCCCCCACAGAAGATAAAGATGACAAGATCAAGGATGAGTTCTATGAAGAATTAGAATGCTTATTTGATAGCCTTTCACGATATCATATGAAAATTGTCTTAGGAGATTTTAATGCAAAAGTGGGGCGGGAAGATATATTCAAACCAACAATAGGCAAATTCAGTCTTCATGAAGATAGTAACGACAACGGGGTTAGATTAGTCACATTTGCCACATCAAAGAATCTCATTGTTAAGAGCACAACATTTCAGCATAAGGATATTCATAAATACACCTGGACGTCCCCAGATGGAGAAACTCGGAACCAGATAGATCATGTATTAGTGGATAAACGCTGGCACAGTAGCATCATTGATATTAGATCAGTTAGAGGGACAGACTGCAATTCAGATCATCATCTGGTCAGGGTGAAAATCAGACAACGGCTATCGCTTATGAGAGGAACAAACGCTAAAGATGATTCTGTAAAATATGAATTAAAAAACTTGAAAAATGATGAAATGCGGCAAGAATACCAAATCAAAATTGCTAATAGATTTGAAGTACTGGAATCTTCAGATGACAATGTGGCAAACGAAGAAGAAACTGATATAAATAAAGAATGGGAGGCTATAAGAGATACTATTAAATTGTCAGCATCAGAAAGCATTGGTTGTTTAAAAAAGAGGCAAAACAAGAAATGGTTTGATGAGGAATGTGCCGACATTGTAAAGAAAAGAAAGCTAGCAAAAATGAAATGGTTACACGAGCCAAATGAGGTAAATTTAGAGCAATTGGGTAGTGTTAGACGGGAAACCACCAAGTTACTAAAGAGTAAAAAGAGGGAATATTTGAGAGAGAAGATTAATGATCTTGAAATGAATGCAAAAAATAGGAACATTAGAGAATTATATCAGGGAATTAGTATAGAGAAGAAAGGGTTTCAGGCTAGAACAAACATAATTCGGAATGAAAATGGGGATATGATTGCAGATTCCAAGAGTATATTAAATAGATGGAAAAGTTATTTTAATCAGCTATTAAATGTACATACAGAACAGAACATTGAGGAGGATAAGTTACAGACAGCAGAAATGCTAGTCGCAGAGCCAAGTGCATTAGAGGTTGAAATGGCAATTGAAAAATTGAAGATGTATAAAGCATCAGGTTCAGATGAGATCCCAGCAGAACTGATAAAATCAGGGGGAGATAAATTGATGGACAAGATACGCTGGTTGCTTAGTATGATTTGGGAAAAAGAAGCTCTTCCAGATGAATGGAAGGAATCAATTATCGTACCAATTTATAAGAAAGGAGATAAAACTGATTGCAACAACTATAGGGGCATCTCATTACTTTCAACTTCGTACAAAATTCTAACAAATATATTAGTAAGCAGACTTACTCCCTATATTGATGACATTCTAGGAGATCATCAATGTGCATTTAGAAGAAACAGGTCTACAACAGATCAGATTTTTAGTATAAGACAGATTTTAGAAAAGAAATGGGAATATAATGGTACTGTACATCAACTATATGTAGACTTCAAAAAAGCATATGATTCAATTAAGAGGGAGAAGTTATATAGTATCCTGCTGGAGTTCGGAATTCCTAAAAAGTTAGTTAGACTTATACGAATGTGTCTAAATGGCTCAACGAGTAGGGTGCGTGTAGGCAAACAGTTTTCAGACACTTTTGAAATCCAGAATGGGTTGAAGCAAGGAGATGCACTATCTCCTCTACTATTTAATTTTGTACTAGAGCATGCCATTAAATCTTTAGAGAATGAGGAAGGCTTACAACTGAATGGTATTAATAAGCTGTTAGTTTATGCTGATGATGTAGTACTACTGGCCGATAGCGAGGAGGATACTAAAGGCCAACACGCACACACTATTGAGTAACACTAAGAAATTAGGACTGGAAGTAAATATCAGTAAAACTAAATATATGGTCACACGTAGAAATGCATTATATAATGGAAATGGACAGCTAATGACAAATGAGGGAAATTTTGAGGAATTGGCTGAATTCAAATACCTAGGAACAATAATCACAAATAGGAATGAGATGCACAAAGAAATTAAACATAGGCTCAATTCTGGAAATGCATGCTATTATGCATTGCAGAGACTTTTGATGTCCCAACTCCTTTCAAAAAACGTTAAGCTGAAAATATATAAAACTATTATTCTACCAGTTATATTATATGGGTGCGAAACATGGACTCTTACTTTAAGGGAGGAAAGGAGATTACGAGTATTTGAGAATAAAGTTCTTAGGAAAATTTTTGGACCAAAGAGAGATGAACAGACAGGTGAATGGAGAAGACTACATAACAATGAACTACATGGTCTTTATAGGAAGCCAGATATAATAAGAACAGTTAAGTCCCGTAGACTGCGATGGGCAGGACATGTTGCGCGTATGGGGAATGAAAGACGTGCATGGAAACTTCTTGTAGGAAAGCCAGAAGGAAAACGCCCAGTTGGTAGACCAAGAATGAGGTGGGAGAACAACATTAACTATGATTTGAGGGAAGTAGATTATACAGGGAATGATTGGAAAGCATTAGCTCAGGATAGGGATGTATGGAGAGCTTATGTCCGTGCGGCGATGAACCTACGGGGTCGATAGTGCCAGTGATTAAGTATATATATATATATATATATATATATATATATATGTATACGCACAGTTAGGGGCCTATAATAAAATAATCGCTATGACATTGCCAGCAGTTCGTGTAATTGTTTTATTACATTAGCGTTCAGATTCGACGGCAGTCTGCGATACGGCCGAGAATCAATACGAATACAGCTTCCCAGTCCTCAAATCGATCCATTCAAATCTGCTCATTAAACTTGCACTCTGACTGCCACCGCTATCACACTAAGTGTTCTATCGCTTTCTGTCTGTTGATTCCGATACAAATATCACCGTCTCATTACACTATTTCAATCAATCAGTTTTGGGCTACTTCAAACCGAAGTCGATTTTTATTTTTCATTCACAAAGGTGCTCCACATCTCCACTTTTTCCACTTCTTGTAAATGGCCTACCTATGTGAGATGATGATACAACTTGTCTTTTGAAC
Source organism: Diploptera punctata (assembly GCA_030220185.1). Taxonomy (NCBI): domain Eukaryota; kingdom Metazoa; phylum Arthropoda; class Insecta; order Blattodea; family Blaberidae; genus Diploptera; species Diploptera punctata. The sequence goes on from JASPKZ010007837.1 coordinate 652,919, forward strand.
GTAGTTTTGGTCTGCAAATGTCATGTTGTCTCGTGGATGATTTAATTCCTTTCAGCTATAGAATATAGTAGATGTATCTTACTATTTGGGAGGGATACAATTAGAAATAAGGAATCAGCTGCATATTGAAGAAATAAATGAATGGGTACATAAAAGATATGAATGGAATTTGCATAGCACTTGACAGGATGGTTCGTATATTAAGAGATAATGTGCCGACAGATGTAAGGAGGTCACTTGGAAGACCAAAGAAATGTTTAAAATATTCTTGGTTTGTGCAGTATGATACAGAAGAGGAAGATTGCTTGGTGGTCTGGAAGTTAAGTTCCTTGCCTCTTGTCCGGGGTTCGCGTGTGCAAACTCGTCCGGGGTCGATGAACTTTTAAGGGTAGAAAAATTCAAGAAACAAGTCTTTCGGGAGCGGCTTCAAGCCGTTGGTCGTGACGTGGATCATAAAAGAGCTTCAAGTTTATATTAGAGACTCTGAACAAAATTCATCGTCCTCTCTCATCCAAGTAACACCTCAATTGCCTATTAGATGTCTCTTTGAGGTGATGAGCTAACAACTTATCATTCGATGACATTTGTAGAGAAAGAGACGTAATTAAATTAGGTTGGTTAATTAATTCCCACAAGGAGCACCCTCTTCCCACGTGGGAATACACGGGTATAGACAGACGGATTTTATTATTTAACTGAAATAAGTATAATAATGTTGTAATGTTTATACATTGCCATTTAATATCAAAACAATAAATTTGTAGCAGAAAATACTGTTTGGTGTCATGTGCCACTGGGAGCCTCAAATTAAATTGTCCAGAGCTATTTTTATTGGTATTGTCTTACTATGTGACCTTGTCTAATACTCTTCACTATTGCTACAACATCCAGCTCTGTTTTTTCTTATTCATCTTCCCTCACAACAAAATAACTGTTACTTTATTTACGTTTCAAGGGTTCAAAGTTAGGTTTTACGGATGAATTGAGATATTTACAGCCGAAGTGTAGCTAACATGGAATTTCGAAACGAATTCGTAAAACACTTTCAATCCTTGTAATTTATTAATTATCCATCCATAGTAATTCTGCCCGAGGGCAGGTCTTTCACTGCAATCATAGCATTTCCATGCTATGCTTGCAGCTTTACTAGGGAATTGTAGGTGTGGTAAGCTACCACACCGGTGAATGATGATGATGATAATGATAAGGATGATGATGGCCATATGATTTCGGGGACCGTTTGGACCTTAAAGTCTTCCTGACATTTGTCTTACAGGTGAGGAAAAACCCCGATAAAAACCTCACCCAGAAAAACTGCCCCGACCGGGGATCGAACCCGGGCCCGCTGCGTGACAAGATAGCACGCTACCTCGAGACCACAGCGGTGGACTTATTAATTATATATAGCTCATATTAAATTGAATTACATCATTTTAAATAGCACTGTACGGCTACAAAACTTATGTTACACGATCTGTAAGTATACATCCAGCGTGGGGACACGGGTGCTCTTAACCAGGCTAATTTACTTACGCTTATTTTTCTACAGATCTCAACGAGAGGCGTGTAGTTATCACACTGCCTGAAAGACACATCTATTAGGCAACTAAGATATCACTTGGATGGATGAAGGTCGGTTAAATTTTGCGCAGTGGCATTTTTTACTCAGGCTGACGGTTCTTTTACGAACCTAGAATTTTTCAGACTCGGGACCCATGGCTTGAAGTTCCTCCCGGAGGTCTTGTCCATTGAATTTCTCCATCCTAAAGATCTATCGACCTCTGCCAGTTTTGAACCCGCGACCCTTCGGACTAGAGGCAAGAAACATAACCACTAGACCATTGAGGTCTGCTCGTCACAGGAACTGGTGTATATGTAACGTTGTGGCTTTTGAGTCATTTCAGGATGTAATACGAATCAAAAGTAATAGGCCCTACATTAAAAAACAAAATATTAGCCATTTCGTAAATTTACAATTATGAAGATATAGTCAAAGGTAAAGTGATCTCGCTACATGCCTCAGGACGCCCTTGGTACCTGATGCGAGTCGGGTTGTCAAGCCTGTGCGATGGTCGACTTTACCCCCGTAACGAATGTCTTCTACTAATTTCTGTTAGAGGCTGAGTCGACACAATGGCCAAGATCCCACCAGAATATTTAGGCCAGTTTAAAAAACTTTGTCTCAGTGGGACTCCAAACCCCGACCTTCCAGCTTGTAGCGTATTGGTATGTGTAGTCAGCCATTGGTAATATTACTTATTATTTGTAACAAAATTAATTAAATAAATAAAGACTAATTCATTCAGTGCTGATGAACACTGCCAATTGACAAATTAAATGCAAGATGTTAAAATTTCATTTCGTTTGTAAAGTGAAATAATTTATTTTTAATCGGTCTTATGATGAAATAACCCAATTCCATTAACTTGGTTTACCTCTCAGAGGTTATATGTACTTTTTAGATGCCACACACTATCGACCTTATAGTAGCACGATCTGCCGGGAGATGGAATATAAATTTAAACTATATGAATCACACACATACTTGTTGACCTCACAAGGACATGGATGGCCTCAGCTCAATGTCAGGGATTCCTCCAAGACAACACAACATGTGAAACACGCCATTCGCCCACACATTCGTACTAAAATGGAAAATATGACACTGATGATTATGATGACCCGGTGATATTAGGGGATCGTTCGGTCTTAATTTCCTGACACTTATCTCGCAGTTAGGAAACCTCTTCCCCCCCAAAAAAAAAATCACGCAGGAAACTTGTCCCGACCGGAATCGAACCCGGGTCTGCTGCGTACGAGACAGCAACGCCACCCCGAGACCACAGCGGTGGACATGATAAAATAAATATTGATTGCATTAACTTATTCATTTATGTTAGTGGAATTTATATTTCCTTAAACTTGCTTGTTTACTTGAAATAATGCTAAGAAACTTTGGCGTGAATTGCCATGAACCTCCGGGTTGGATAGTGCCACCGAGTTGCTTATTAATATTAGAAGTTGCGTCCGTTTTTGCGAATATCCTGCCCATTTTATAAAACAGTATAATAGGGCTGCTAAAATGAGACAAAGTACATAGTAACACTTGTTTAAACATAAATGAAAAAAATTGCACTTAACCGGTACATGAACCCGAAATCTCTAGCTTTAAGCGATGACGCTCTAATGTTCAGTTTCTTATGCAATCCCCAAATAGACTTGTGCGCATAATAACTCTCCATTTGTGTCCCATTTTTATGAGAGAGAGACAGAGACAGAGAGAGAGAGAAAGATAGAGACAGAGGCAGAGAGAGAGAGAGGGACATAGACAGAGAGAGAAAGGCAGAGAGAGAGACAGACACAGAGAGATAGAGAGAGAGACAGGGAGTGAGAGTGAGAGAGAGTGTGAGTTTGAGTGAGTGAGTGAGAGAGAGAGATAGATAGATAGAGAGAGAGAGAGAGATAGACATATTACCTTTGCGCAGAAATGTTCCTGTAGAAACTATCATTTGTAAGAAAACATTAGTTCAGACTTTCTTATTTGTGTGTGGTTTTATAAGTGATTTATGCAATCACATGTTTTTTTATTTAAGGATTATAATTTAAGTTTTCTGTGGCCTATTGTGACCCAAGAGGTCAATATTGTTACAGCAAGCGATGGAGTTGCTCTATAATAGGCTATAATGTAGGTAGAATGCAGAGTTATTATCTACCTCTCCCCGAGTCCTTCGTAAAGTACTATCGGTCCAGGTGGACTAATAGTTACTATCCTCATCTCCGGGTCGAGGTTCGCGAGTTTAAACTTGACCGGAGTTTTCAAGGGTGTAAAATCCTGACATGCGGCACGTAAATAACCTCTTGTCTAAAATAATACGTAACTGAGCAAAATTTTAGTGCTTTGAATGAATTTTCATCAATTTTTATGACAGTAGTATAATGGAAATGGACATTTAATAACAAATGAAGGATTTTTTTATAAGTGGTTGAATTCAAATATGTAGGAACGATAAATACAAACAGGAATGAAGTGCATAAAAAATTAAACATAGGTTCAACTCTGAAAACGTATGTTGTTATGCATTACAGGGACTCATTATGCCAACTTCTCCAAATAAAAAGTTAAACTAAAAATATACAAAATGATTATTCTTCCAGTTGAATGGATTATAAACATTATCACGTACTTAAAGAGATGAGAAAATATTACGAGTATTTGAGAATGAACTTTTTAGGAAAATGTTTGACTCACAGAGAGACGAACAGACAGTAAATGAAGAAAACTACATACAGTGAGCAATATGATTTTTATGGGAAACCAAATGTAATAAGAATTGTTAAATCTGTAAGACCGCGATGTCCAGGCATGCAGCACTTATGGGGAAGGAAAGAGGGGTATGGAAACTACTTATAGGAAAGCCAAGATTGAGATGAGATTTCAGGGAGATGAATTATACAAGAAATGGTTGGAAAACAATAGCTCAAGATAGGGATGTATGGAAAGCTAATGTCTACGCGGCCAGCGAATTAATTAGTTGATTATTTAGTCACATTATTGTCGTTTATTGCCTTGGTATTTGACAATTTAATGCATAGATTTTCGGATCAGGAATTTTTTAATAAACATTTATTAACTTCCCTCAATTTTTCACGGAATTTATTTAAGCAAATTCCTTCATTTTGTAGAATGCCGTTCACTTGTTACTCAGGTGAATTTCTGTTTCTTTCATGTCCAGGATTTATGAAAACATTTTTGCTGTGTTGTTTATGTTTCCATGGAAGCAGCCATTATTATATTCTTGTCTTATTACTTAAATGTATGTTATGTGGATCTGGATCTCATAATGTGACCGACTGCTGTGAGCAAGTGGTTTCATCTTCTGCAGAGATATTTCTTTGTTGTGCTGTAATCAATATCTATGGTTATATGCATATGAAGGCGAGCTATGATGAGGCTGTTTCTTCAGGAATGGATGTCTTGCATCCTTTACGTACCAGACATCAATCACCCTGGTATTTAAGGGTGCAAAAAATGTATTGAAGTGGTTCATTCCTGAAGAAAGAGCTTCAACATAGTCCGTCTTCATATGCGGCACTCACCATAGTTATGTCACTTTCTGTATTCTTTTATTTCATACTGTGTCTCATTTGTATACTTCATGACTTTACAAAAATGTCGGAAAATCGAACATTACAGTACCGTATTGTAATATTCACAATAATGAGCGCAACTATCGCCAACATGTGAATAAACCATGAAAAACACAATAAATAAGTAAAAAGCAATGACAATCAATAGAATTTATCTCTCTCCATTTTCACTTTAGTTTAACGTCTCCCTTTATAAGTACATTTACATGGACCTTGCAAGGACACGACGTGTCGGGAGAGGATCACGTACCCATTGCCTACTTGTTTTTGCCAAAAAAGGACCTGCAGAATCTTGCTGGATGAGTGATGAACTCAATTCCAGGGCCATCTCCGAGACAACACGAGCATTTAAAACAAGACACATTATTCACTCATTCATTCATATTAAACAAGGTGAATATGATATGGATAATTATGATGGCCCAGGAATGAATAGAATGAGGGTTAGATATTCTCAGAGAGACAGATAAAAAAAATACAAACCAGTACAGTACTTCGTATCTGTAGTATAAATGTACTGGGGGACGTAAATTGCTTTGTATCCCACTGATCAGATATCATGCCCTTTATGTATCGAAAGTCCACCGCTATGGTCTCGAGGTAGCGTGCTGCCTTGTCTCGCAGTGAGCTCGGGTTCGATCCCCGGTCGGGGCAGTTTTTCTGGGTGAAGTTTTTATCGGGGGTTTTCCTCACCTGTAAGACAAATGTCAGGAAAACTTTAAGGCCCAAACGGTCCCCGAAATCATGTGGCCATCATCATCATCATCATCCTTATCATTATCATCATCATCCTTGACCGGTGTGGAAAGCAACGGGTAGCTACCACACCTACAATTCCCTAGTAAAGCTGCAAGCATAGCATGGACATTCTTTGATTGCAGTGAAGGACCTGCTTTCGGGCAGAATTACTATGGATGGATGTATCGAAAACTACACAAAGAGAGGAACGGACTTCTGATAACTAGTTGGCGTTCTGGACTATTTGATTCTTAAAGTTTAAAGATATTTGGTCTTACAGGTAATAAAAAACCCTGAAAAAGAGTCACCCAGAAAACTTCTTCCGACGCGGATCAAACCAGGGCGGGCGCGCTGCGTATGATATCACAGCGGTGGATCGCTATAAATTATATGAAGTTAATAGTTCATGTCATTAGTAGCGTAACTTATTTCATTTTAAGTGTAAATCAAAGTACATTATTTTATTTAAATATTTATTTTTAATGGTCACTTAGCATTTCATTTTCTCAATTGGCAGCGTACAGATTGATATGTACTTTGTTAATTTTGTTTTACAAGTAATAATCCAAATAGCTATCTACACATTCTTAACTGAAATGCAGTGTTTAATTTATGTTAGCATATATTTTGGATAGTCCCGCGTTGTAGTCGAGCGATTTATGGCATCATTCTTGGCGCAGAGCTACGGTTCTTGCGCTGGTTCGAATCCTCGTGGGGGAAGAAATTTTCTCATGGAATATCGGCCAGTAAGGGAATGCTGCCCACCCAGGATCATGATGTCTTTGGGTAACTACAAAATACATACATACATACATACATATATACATACATACATACATACATACATACATACATACATACATACATACATACATACATACATACATACATACATACATACATACATACATACATACATACATACATACATACATACATACATACATACGTACATACATACGTACATACATACGTACATACATACGTACATACATACGTACATACATACGTACATACATACGTACATACATACGTACATACATGCGTACATACATACGTACATACATACGTACATACATACGTACATACATACGTACATACATACGTACATACATACGTACATACATACGTACATACATACGTACATACATGCATACATACATACATACATACATACATACATACATAATGGTCTGCCGAAGAGCAGGTCTTTCACTGCAAATTCAACATTCTCTCTCTCTCATCATGCCATGTTTGCAGCTTTACTTGGGATATATAGATGCGGTAGCTTCCCGTTTTTTTCTCACATCCCACACTCTCTTTTGCATCTTAAAATCTTAAAAGATCTTGAGAAGTTTCGGGGGTGGGGCTACTTGGAGGTGAGGAGATTGGATTTGGCTAAGTTAGACCCTCCGGACTTGACCGAAATTCGTCTCAGAGGTTGAATCAGTTCCATCGGGGTTTTTGACCAGATCAGAGATCCAGAAATCCCGATTAGCATCTGCCCCTCCCCTACCATGATACGAAATCAAATTATATACATTGCAAGAGTTGAAAATGTTTTACGAATTCCGTTTTGTAACATCTCACAGGCTAACGAAAACAGCATTTTCATTATCTTGTATAACTTCATATATTTGTTCAGGTATTTCAGTTTATTTTTTCTGAAATACGGCAAATACAATACTCATATTCCTCCTCTTCAAATTCGGTAGAAGAATATTTTTTCAGTATTTAGTAAATATATAATTTATTTATCCAATTACTAGAGATCCGTGAAATTCGCGAGTCGCGATAACGCGAAATACTCTATTTTGTAATTTTCCGGTACCATTTCTTAACTCCACTTCTCATAACCGCAAAAAAAAGAAGCATTTATGATTCGCGAAATCCTACGATAACGCGAAATAACACCGAAATTTAAAATTTTCAACGAATTCCGGAGATTTTTTTTGTTCTATTCGTGAAAATTTCATAATGTGTTTTAAACACTTTACGGATTTCATCTTTATTTAACTGCCATATTTGATGGCGCCATATCCATCCGATAGAGGCACTTCTCAATGTTATTTTTTTACAATTGCCGCGCGTAATTTTAACCGGTCACGCTGGCTCGGTCGCGGTGACTCAGTTGCATGGAAAGTCCCCTATCCATCCCCATCCATTTAAAAATAAAATTGAAAGCTCAACACAAGCAATGCTATTTTGTAAACAATTTTCGCATGATTCTTACTCTCTTCAGAAAAAATACAAGGACTTTGCCAACGTTTCAGATGTATTTAACTATAAATTATTTCAGTTTTTTTCAAAATGCATTAAAAAAGTTGACTAAAATAATTTACACTATTTCCTAAGCATTTATTAAAAAAACTAGACGAGCATAGTAGATAAAGTAGAGCACTGTGAGGGAAGTCGTTGAAAAAGTTGTACAACAAAAATATTGGCATTTTTTAAATTCTTTTTCTAAAGAAATAACAATTAAAAACGCAAAATTGTTTACAAAGAAATATTTCTTGTGTCATTTCTATTAGGAAGTATCGAACAGGATTTGGATAATGTATGTGCTATGGCAGTAACATTGACAGCTCATTCCAAACTAAAGGTTATGGAGAACGTGCTTGATTTATTAACAAAAGGTATTCTCGACACAACTCACAACTTTGTTGCAATATATGACAGCTCTCAGGAAAGCTGAAATGATGAACCAGTTAAAAACTACTGCACAAAAGAGTCTTAAGAAGCTGAAAAACTTGATTGCAGAAGACCCTTCAAAATTGGTGTTTGTAGCAGTTAGTAAATTATTTGACCTCAGGACACTTAGTAATCAAATTCTCAGTGCTGAAAGTGCCATTGTGGAATTGAGGAAATTGTCACATGCAAGTGCCATTGAATCTTCTAAGTTTTACGAAGGCTATGTTGTTCCCCAAGGCCTCATAAAAGAAGAGTTGAAACGACCAGAGTGTACCCATGTAGACATTTTGCAAAAATGATTTGCTCCTTCAGGGAAGATTACACCGAATTTGTCAAGATACCTCTTGAAGCCATCTTGTATCCAACTTCAAATGTGGACTCAGAAAGATCTATATGTCTCAGTTTGGTGTTGTGGTGAGTGATCCAAGGGGGAGATTGAAACCTGAGAATTCAAAGATACTCGCCATGGTTGCTTTTTCTTAAAAGATAAATTTTACTTACAAATTAGTGGCTAATTTAAGATGTTATGCATTTCATTGTATAAAATCGATATCAATATTGTACAAGTTAAAAGTTGACCTTAAACTATGAATATATCATTTTTATTGGGTTTAATATACTAAACTTGGATTAAAAATACTCATATTTGCATTTTTGTAGAATAACACCGTAAAATCCCCAATAACATCGAAATCTTGAAATTTTAAAACGAATTTACCCTAAAAATAAACCACTTTCACGGATCTCTACTAATATTGCTCATACCGTATAGCTGACTTCTTCACCACACTCGCTGCCTTGACCTTGTGATCATGTGTCTGCGCACCCTTGATGTGTTGGTTCTCAACCTAACAAGCACCTGTTTCCTATGCATAATTCTGATCAAGTTGTAAAAAAGTCTGTGACGCAGGAACTGGGTAAACTAAGCCAATTCCTTGAGTTAGTGTATGACCCTATTTTGCTCGATTATTGAATATATCTTTCTTTTGTTATTTAAATCATATATATTCAGTTACGTTGCGGTAAAACTATCGTGACGACCACTAGATTGATTATTAAACTGCGGATTTCAGGTAAAACCCCCGCTCCTAATGGTCGGTTTTGAGAATTTTTGGAAAATACATAATTTATTTCAATTACATTATACTGAGGTTCGTTGCGAAAAATCGAAAATTCCTCAAATTACACCGATTTTTAAATATTCGCTTCTGGAAAATCCATATTCCTAATTTGCTGGTTAAGGAGCTCGACCTTACTTACTCAGTGGCACTATCGAACCCGTAGGTTCATGGCCGCGTGGACATAAGCTCTCCATACATCCCTATCCTGAGCTAATGCTTTCCAATCATTCCCTGTATAATCAACTTCCCTCAAATCATAGTTAATGTTATTCTGCCACCTCATTCTTGGTCTACCAACTGGGCGTTTTTCCTCTGGCCTTCCCACAAGAAGCTTCCATGCAAGTCTTTCATTCCCCATACGTGCAACAAGTCCTGCCTATCGCAGTCTACGAAACTTAACTGTTATTATATCTGGCTTCCTATAAAGACTATGTAGTTCATTGTTATGTAGTCTTCTCCATTCACTGTCTGTTCATCCCTATTTGGTCCAAATTGTTTTCTAAGTACTTTATTTTCAAATACTTGTAATCTCCTTTCCTCCCTTAAAGTAAGAGTCCATGTTTCGCACCCATATAATATAACTGGTAGAATAATAGTTTTATATATTTTCAGTTTTACGTTTTTTAAAGGAGTTGGGACATCAAGAGTCTCTGCAATGCATAATAGCACGCATTTCCAGATTTGAGCCTATGTTTAATTTCTTTGTGCATCTCATTCCTATTTGTGATTATTGTTCCTAGATATTTGAATTCAGTCACTTCCTCAAAATTTCCCTCATTTGTCATTAGCTGTCCATTTCCATTATATAATGTATTTATACGTGTGACTATATATTTAGTGTTATTGATATTTACTTCCAGTCCTAACATTCAATTTTCCTAGGAACATGTCCCTGTGTTTGAGCCTTTGGCACAGGTTCCCTGAAGTAGTCCCCGCCTGGAGAACCGAATGGGGGACTATTTGACTCCGGAAAATTTTACCCCAGTTGAACCCATGTCCGCATTTCTTGACAGTTGTATTTTTACGGTGAAAGATCGTCACTCTTTCTACCAAAAGGAACTCGACCTTACTTCTTTTATTTATTGCTATATGCTAGGGTTCATTCCGAGAAAATACAAACATTGCGGCCGATACACACACACACATACTCCATCGTTATTTTCGGTGTTTACTAAGTAGGGCCGATGAAGATTTTTAAATAGTTTTCAGAATTATTTTCACGACAACGAAAATACGTAGTTGTATTCTTTCGGAATCCGTTAAAGAAATGTGAAAGTTAGCTATTTATAATGATGGCAACAGTTCCCCTAGATCACGTGATTGTGATGGAGTCATTAATAACGCGTATAACAAAGGATGTGTTATTCCTGCGCGGAATATGAAAACTAATCGTTCCGTCGATATTCCAGACTTGGTGAAATATAAAACATTCATAGCCTCGTACATTCTTGGTTTCCGCTATTGAAAAGCAAGTTTGTGGCTCATTAAAAAGAAGGCAATGGCTTAATGACATGTTTGTAATTCTCGCAGAATGTTAATGTATGTATAGCTGCCAATGAAATAAAGATTCTCTGGTTTCAGAGCTAAAAAGATTTATGACCCGAGAACAAAAGTCTATTTAATTAAAGACCACGTTTTATTTTCTTTGATATTCTTTCAGGTTGCAACTTGTGGAACATAAGGAAATATTTGTGTATTGATGACAATAATTTGTCTTTATTATTAATACATTTTTGCTTTAATTACTTAACTTTACTGCTATATTTTCCGGAAAGTGGTTTAAAGTATCAGATATCTACAGCATAGTTCTGTTCTGACCTCAAAGTGTGCTCTACCCATCTATTCGATGGCCATCTTATCTCTTATATGTCAGTTTGTAACCTAGAATCCTTTTTGGGGAGTCAGTGATCTTCCATCCTTAAAACATGTAACATAATAAGAGTCCTTTAGTTCTTTATTCGGATTGGGCGGGCAGACTTCCTTGTACACCGCGTTCTGAAAGATCTATTGCGCTATCCCAGTATGTTATGCATACATAGAATGAAGTATACTCTACGATGTCACGTGAGTTGTAGTTCTTCTTCCGTGTCCGGCACACCAGGTTCTTATCTAATGGCTTACCGCCATTTTTGGATTGGACCCTTGGCCGCGAGGAAGAATTACTGATGTCTCGTTGGTCCTTTCTGCCCTTCTTTATCGGTGAGGCTCGGAGTCATGAGCCATCACACTGGTTACCCCATTAGATCCACGCAATTATGTATTTTCAACATCTGAGGACGCCAAACAAACTATTATTTTCTCTCATAAGATGATATGAAGAATAATATGAAATGAATGAATAATTTAATTACATCAATGGGAGGAAAGGGGGAATGTTGGTGGGATGAAATTTGGGAAACATGAGAACTTCGAGAAAACCCCGAAAAATTCTCTCTGTAACCACGAGGATTCGAACGTGGGATCTCAGTCGGGGCAGCCGCGCGGGCTAGCCACGCATGTACCGAAACAACTGATATGAGTTCTAGTTTTTAAAGTTTTTGGTCCACCTACTGTACAAGAGTATTCTTATCCTTTTATTACATTGACTTACGAGTAGAACCATCTTAGAATTAATATTAGTCTTTGCCTCCGACTGAGCGAACCTGATCAGGACAAGTTTCCTGGATGGGGCTCCTATTCGTAGTTTTTCCTCACCTTAAAACAAATCTCAGTAAACTTTAAGGTCTAAATAATCCCCTGAACACCATACTTGTCATATACGAAACTAAATATCTGTGTATAGGGAGAAGAAATGGAAAATATAAATTTCAACAATGGAAAAGAACTAAAACCTGGCATTGAATGCACTTATTTAGGAACAAAAGTAGACCATTCAGGCGATAGCACAGTGGAAATTAAAAATAGAATCGCACAAACAAAACAAGCAATAAATGCTTTGAACTCTGTTTAGTGGAGCAAAAATATTACAAAAAATAGAAAATTACAAATATATCAAACCATAATTCACAGCATTTTAAAATATGATGCTGAAGTCTGGCAAATTCCTACCATGGAAATAAAAAAAAAAGTACAGAAATGGATGTTTTAAGATGAGCTGAAAAATCTAGAATGGATAGAATATGAAATAAATAAATAAGGGAAATTATGGGTGTACAAGAGGAGCCGGACATCACAGACATTATAGAAAAGAAAAGATTAGAGTGGTATGGCCATGTTAAAAGAATGCCAGAGCAAAGATTGCCTAAAATTGTTATGGAATGGATCCCAATAGAAAGGAGGAAGAGAGGAAGACCGAAGAAAACTTGGATAGAAGGGGTACAAGCATCTATGAATATCAGAGAATTGGAGGAAGATCAATGGATGGACAGAGAGGATGGTGTTTGGTTTCCGGAAGACGGCGGCAGCTGCCATGATACCGGATGAATAATAATAATAATAATAATTACACTGGGGAACAAAAAAATATTTTTTTCTTGGTGCCTGAAATTTTTCACCTGATTCTGGGTATTTCGGCACTGCTGATTCCAAAAATGTCATCCATTTTGTTGCAGCAGCTCTAGTTTGCAAGATATTGATGATACTGCTCTTATGTACCACCATTGTAAATCGATTGTTTGCATAATACTAATTGATTTAATCCAAGTTATATTCATGTTGTTGTTGCCGTTTTGCATATGTAATTTTACTAATTTGACAATTGTTTATCCTTTTTCTAGACTGACATGGCTTCAACACGAAGAAAATGTGTGAATAATCCTGATGTGTTTTGTTTCATCTGTGGGGAGTACACATTCACTCAACAAAGAAAACCTATAACTGACTTTGTAAGAAGAGCTTATTTGGCCTATTTCAAAGTACAACTGGGAGATCAAGATAAGCCTTGGGCACCTCACATTGTATGTAAAACGTGCACAGAGCATCTACGACAATGGACAAATGGGAAACGGAAATGCTTGAAATTTGGGGAACCAATGATCTGGCGAGAACAAATTAACCATAGTGATGACTGCTATTTTGTTCAGTCAATGTAAAGGGCATCAATAGCAAAAACCGGAATAGATGGGTATATCCCAATCTACGCTCCGCAAGACGCCCTGTTCCACATTCAGAGGAGATACCTGTTCCAATTTTTACCAGTCTTCCAGAGTCACCAGAAGAAGAGGATGATTCAACTGAAAGCTATTCTGAGGGAAATGACAGCGATTTCCCAGGACCTTCATCAGTTTCATCCGGTTTTAGTCAAGCGGAACTGAACGACCTCATAAGGGATCTAAGTCTTCCAAAGAAGTCATCTGAGTTGTTAGCTTCCAGGCTGGCAGAGAAACAATTCTGTTACCGGGAACAAAGGTCACAGTCTATCGCAAAAGAGAAACAGACTTCCTGCCATTCTTCACAGTAGAAAATCAATTTGTTTTTTGTATGAATGTTGAAGGACTGTTAATGAAGCTGGGTGTAAGAAAATACACACCAAGTGAATGGCGGTTATTTATAGATAGCTCCAAACGCAGCCTAAAATGTGTTCTTTTGCATAATGGGAACATATACAGGTCAATCCCAATTGGTCACTCAGTTTCTATGCGTGAAAATCAACATACAATAGCTACAGTGCTAGAGAAGATCTCTTACCGTGATCACCAATGGGTAATGTGTGTCGATCTCAAGATGGTGAATTTTCTTCTAGGACAACAAGGTGGGTACACCAAATACCCATGCTTTATATGTTTATGGGACTCTAGAGCCAAAGATCAACATTGGGTGAGAAGGCATTGGCCTCTTAGAGAAAGCATGACCGTTGGAGAAAAAAACATCGTTGCAGAACCTTTGGTTGACAGAAACAACATCATCTTGCCACCACTGCATATTAAACTTGGTTTAATGAAACAGTTCATCAAGGCGTTGAATAGAGATGGAACATGTTTTGGCTACATATGTACAAAATTTCCTGCACTGAGTAAGGAAAAAATAAAAGCAGGTATATTGGATGGACCACAAATCCGCCAACTTATTAATGACCATCAATTTCAAGACTCAATGAATGATACTGAAGCAGCCGCATGGTCTTCGTTCTGTATGGTAGTGAAGAATTTCCTTGGAAACTATAAGTCTCCTAATAGTGATGAACTAGTGGAGAATATGCTCACTGCTTTTTGTGCACTAGGTTGTAACATGAGCATCAAATTACACTACCTACACAGTCATTTGGATCGATTTCCAGACAATCTTGGAGATGTAAGTGAGGAACAGGGTGAGCGTTTTCACCAGGAATTAAGTACAATGGAAGAAAGGTATCGTGGACGGTGGGATATACATATGATGGCGGACTACTGTTGGAGCATCCACCGAGAATGTCCAAGATCATTGCATCGGAGGAAATCACAGAAACGGGGATTCTGCGACCTGATGGAGGAAAATTAATGATTCTAACGAGACTAATGTGTAAATAAATTATGGTAGTTATATAGATACAGTTGTTTCATGAAAAAGAAAGTATTTGTTCTTTTGTATTTAATTGTATGCGAGTAATATAGTTGTATATGTGGACCAGTATTTTTGAACTGGTATATAATTTGAATAAACTCTATCTCAAAAACTAGAGCTGATAGGACGAAACTGAAATCATCTTTGGAATCAGTGACCCAAATATACCCATAAATAGGTGAAAACATTAAGGCACCAAAATCACTGTTCCCCAGTGTTATTATTATAATTAAATTAAATTAACCCTATAATATCCCTTGTTACATATGTGTAACATCGATAATTTATCACATTACTTCCACTATAAATTAATGTTTGTCGCGAATGCCTGATTTACATTTATGTAACGTTAGGAATGCATTTGATTACGCTACAACTAGGCCTACATGTTATGTAACTTTTAAGCCGTAACTGGCGTAGCTTTTGGTTTTAACCGTTAAGGGTTAAGTTAATTTAAGGTTATTAAACCTTTTGCTTGGAATTAAATTTTATGCATATCTACTGTATGTATATTTAAAAGTCAGTGGTTCACCCAACTCAGATCATTGTGGAAGGGGTTCGCGAGTCGAAAAAAGTTGGAAACCACTGCTTTAACATAGGCTATATTGTTTCAGTTTATAGGATACTGCGATACAAGTGCATCTTAGCAGAATCGAGAAGTAGGCCTAGTTAGAAAAAACGACACGATGTAGAGTATTTTTCTCTATTTCCGAGAACCTGCTAAGACACACATGTAAGATATTACATACTGTTTTTTAGAGGACCTAATATATATGATGGGTATTAATGTTAATTAAAGTATAATAATAATTGAATTACAATATTTAATATAAACAGTTACTATGAGTCGTAACAATTTGACTTACCGCACACGTTAGGAAATATTAATTTCAGTATTGGGTTTTCTTTTGTTTGCATAGCAACCAGGTTAGGTGTGGGAATGCCAACTTTGGATTCAAGACAAATTTAGTAACTACAATATAATAGTTACTTCATCTAAACTTTTTAATAAGGCTATGGAAAACCGAACACGTATAAATTACTCGTAGAAATAGCTGTGTGGGCATTGAATAAACATTGAAAAGAAACACACTAAAAATGGCAAAGTTAAAACCACAAAATTTTGTCTGTTTTAAATATTTTTAAATCACATTATTGATTATTTTGTGTGTGATAAAAAAGTTTTATTTTTAAAATCCAGTCTCTAGTAATAAGTTAATTAATATTTTTTTGTTTTCATGGCGGTCCGACACATTTAAATAACTGCCACAGCATTTAGCTCCGCAGAAAAAATAACAAACAAAACAAAATACTAAATAATTAAGACGAAGTAGAACAGGACGAACTCCAACGCATGATATTCAAATAATAAAACTAAAAACAAACCGGTCCGGAGTAGAATTGCACAGTTGTTGCTTACGACACAAAATGGCCATATCATTACATTGAATGTGAAATTATCAATCAATCTGCAAATTTTACTGGAGCAAATGGACTCATGTTTTGGAACCCGGATCCCATTTAAGTGAGGGCTGGAGCGGATCGCAGGCAGCTCGCCTTTTACTTTGACGAGGAATTGGTTTTTCGTCAATTTAATGGTTAATTCATTATTGAATTACTGACAGGTTGTTTGAAAATTAGCACATGGAATCGTATGCTAATTTGCAAGACATTGTTATTGTTGTTTGAACTTGAACGTGGGATACCTTGTTAACACTCAACTCCATACTACGTATCTAAACGATATATATTCCCTATCAAAATAAAGCTATTTATAAGATATTGGGGGTTCGGCACCAGGCTGTCACCTTTGTTTGTCATCCCTTCTCATCAGGGGTGGAACTTGGGCATATCATCGGAACCAAACAGATAAACAACCCCCACAAGTTATGGATTCCACATTAACATCGGTGTTTTTCGATTAATTTTACATGTCATCCCGCCCTATGGGATCTCTTATCTCCATTGTATCTTTTTTCTTTTGTTGTATAATATTACGTACGAATGTCTTGAGAGACGGAGATGAACGATTAACGTATTTTAAATTACATGTGTACTGAAGTTATTGAATATAATGAAATGGTTAAGTGAATCTTCTTCCTTCATTGAATTATTGTAACCAGTTAAAGTTTTAAATTGTTTATGTGGGTTTAATGTAATAAGATTTCATAAAATTAAATTTCGCGAGGGAATTAATAAAAATGGGGTTTGTTTGAAATTGTTCCAGCAGTTCCAGAGTTATGTGGAAAGTACTATTTTAAATTTGCCCCCCTATAGTGTGTGTTACTCCTTATTCCCACTTTCCAGATTGTAATTAATGTGTCCCAAATTTGGTTAAAATTACACCAGGCGTTCGAGAGTTATGCAGACACATACATTCACACACACACACATACACACACACACACACACACACACACACACACATATATATATATATATATATATATATATTGGACACTTAATAAACCAGATAAAAGAAAAATAGAAGTAAATGAAATTCTTATGTCCAGTGGTGGGCTATTCATTGTTGGATAAGAAATATAATGAAGAAATAAGAATCGAATTAAACAGTTATAGTGTTATAGATAGAATTCAGAATTTAAGATCTAATTGGCTCCAACATATAGAAAGAATGACCCCTACAAATTTTACTTCACTACAATCCCAAAGGAGTGTTGCGCGCTCCATAACCGTCTCTTGATATAGAAACATATCTATGGCCTAATTCCATGACGTAGAAGAGAAGATATATATATATATATATATTATAAATATATTTTTGACATTTGGCAATGAAGGCAAATATGATATGAAAAGAAAAAAGAATGCTTGAGTCGGGATTTGAACTCGAGTCTCTAAAGTCTATACCTTTAGCGCTCTAACCAACTGAGCTACCCAAGAATTCCAAGACAAACATACAATTTTCTTATACATGTAGTATTCTCAATTCACACAAGAGGTAGCGGAAATATCATTCAACTACCATCTAGCGGCTAACCTAACAGTTAAGCAAATTATTAAAGAGAATATTTACTTTATAGCAGTAACGCTTGTTTATATAGATATTATAAATATATTTTTGACATTTGGCAATGAAGGCAAATATGATATGAAAAGAAAAAAGAATGCTTGAGTCGGGATTTGAACTCGAGTCTCTAAAGTCTATACCTTTAGCGCTCTAACCAACTGAGCTACCCAAGAATTCCAAGACAAACATACAATTTTCTTATACATGTAGTATTCTCAATTCACACAAGAGGTAGCGGAAATATCATTCAACTACCATCTAGCGGCTAGCCTAACAGTTAAGCAAATTATTAAAGAGAATATTTACTTTATAGCAGTAACGCTTGTATATATAGATATTATAAATATATTTTTGACATTTGGCAATGAAGGCAAATATGATATGAAAAGAAAAAAGAATGCTTGAGTCGGGATTTGAACTCGAGTCTCTAAAGTCTATACCTTTAGCGCTCTAACCAACTGAGCTACCCAAGAATTCCAAGACAAACATACAATTTTCTTATACATGTAGTATTCTCAATTCACACAAGAGGTAGCGGAAATATCATTCAACTACCATCTAGCGGCTAACCTAACAGTTAAGCAAATTATTAAAGAGAATATTTACTTTATAGCAGTAACGCTTGTTTATATAGATATTATAAATATATTTTTGACATTTGGCAATGAAGGCAAATATGATATGAAAAGAAAAAAGAATGCTTGAGTCGGGATTTGAACTCGAGTCTTTAAAGTCTATACCTTTAGCGCTCTAACCAACTGAGCTACCCAAGAATTCCAAGACAAACATACAATTTTCTTATACATGTATGTTTGTCTTGGAATTCTTGGGTAGCTCAGTTGGTTAGAGCGCTAAAGGTATAGACTTTAGAGACTCGAGTTCAAATCCCGACTCAAGCATTCTTTTTTCTTTTTATATCATATATATATATATATATATATATATATGTTATAATTATAACATCTATAAAGCGTCACTGCTATAAGGTAAAAATATTCTCTTTAATTTGCTTACTTGTTATAGTTGGCTGCTAGATGGCGGTGAAGACCGAGTTCTCGCGACATCTAGTAATAATGGAGAGTATAATACATATATAAGAAAAATAAGTGTTTGAATTGGATTCGCCTGGTAGTGTAATGAATATCACGCTGAGGTACAGACTCAGAGATCCGGGTTCGAATCCCGTCCAGGCATTTATTTTTCTTATCATTCCATATATATATATATATATATATATATATATATATATATATATATATATAACCTGCAGGAAGAAGAAGACCAGGACGTCCACTCAAAAGACTTCTGGATGGTGTTTCTCTTGAGGCCGAAACAGGTCAACAAATGGCCTAAATTCGTGAATGTACTATGATGATGATGATATATATATATACACAGATTTATGGATAGAGATAGCCAAAATTGTCGAATGGGTCCAAATGTTATCAAAACTGATAACTTTTTATATTTTTAATTTACTTAAGTATACTGTTTTACTGAGATTTTTAAAATCACGATAGAGTGGGAAAATGTGCATAAAAAGCGAGAAGCAATAATTTATCCTGGCTTAATTACTTTAATAAATACATTATAATGGTTAACCATTTTTTAAAATAGTAACATTTAATAAATTGTATTAATATCATTTTTAGTGTTATAATTCCTGGGTCATAACATATTTTCTTTTTGGTCCAAAATTTATACTTACAACTCCATAACTTGTGGGGGTTGTTTATCTGTTTGGTTCCGATGAAACAATTTAAAATTTACATATAAAAATATAATACCTGAGATGTCAGTCTTCCTCAACTTTAGATAAAATGATGTGGAGTGCTGAAGATGGAGCATATGCTCCGAAAGTACTATACATCCTACATCGAAAGTTGAGGAAGACTGAGATCTCAGGTATTCTATTTTTATGTTGTAAATTTTACATAGTAACCTCATCGGTGTTTCGTCATGAATTTTAAAAGTATCAACTTTATTCTCATTTATAAAGAAAAATATCCTCAACTCGCGTCCAACTTGGGTCGAGTCGAGAGATGAAATTAGCCCCTATACAGAGGTCTGTGAATGACAAGGGTGCCGGCTGACCACGCCAGACGCACAATCACGGGGCAGATGAACGAAATGAAATTAAATAGATGAGATGACTACGAAAAACCGATTAAATAAAATTGTGGCGGGGGAAAACGGGAGAAAACTCGGGGAAAACCTGCCCAACCATATGGAGTGATCGAGACTCGAGCGTCTAACCGCTTGGTCCACAGAGCCGCCTATTCTCATTGATATTAGGCATATTTTATTATTATGTAAAAATTCCAAGGCGCGACCAGCGTAAACCTGTTCATTTTGCATTCACAGACGTGGATGATAAAATAGATGCAGTGTAGTTATGTCATGTGGTCAGCATGTCGAGTTTCCTAGCCGCTACACCTGGTTTCCTCAACCTGAACCTATTACTTATTGTAACTATCCACATTCATCACGAAACCTGCCCCACACTGGCCGAAATTTCATGAGAAAATTTCTTCTCCCATGAGAACTCAATCAGCTCGTGTCTCGTAGTTCTGCACCAAGGCATAATGTCTTAAACCGCTCGTTTATGTCTGATGGACAGTATGTAACAAACCTATAATAATACGTGAGTTTAATAATTTTTATATGAACATCTTAACTATCACTGTATGCAAGATATATGACATCAATATTTGGACCATAATGAAATGCCTAAATTTGAATTTTTACAAGTATCTCTTACGTTTAGTAAGATAGTCTACGCTGTTTAAAAACTTTGATTTAGATATTTTAACATCAAAGCAACACACATTAAAACAGAAAAAAAGTACTAATTTTATTGCTTGCAGCTTTACTAGGGAATTGTAGGTGTGGTAGCTTCCCGTTTCTTTCCACGCCGGTGAAGGATGATGTTGACGATAATGATGGCCATATGATTTCGGGGACCGTTTGGGCCTTAAAGTTTTACTGGCATTTGTCTTACAGGTGAGAAAAAAACCCCGATAAAAAACCTCACCCAGAAAAACTGCCCCGACCAGGGATCGAACCCGGCCCGCTGCATGATAATGCAGAACGCTACCTCGAGACCACAGCGGTGGACTAATTTTATTATAATGTTTACAATTGAAAATTGAACATAATTTATTTTATTTGAAATATACATTGTTAATTCTGCAGTTTGTGAAATTTATGTGAGGAATGGTGAAGTCTTTGTCACTTTCAGAACAGGCGCATGCCATTTTAGATTGTTGCTTTGAAA
This sequence comes from Diploptera punctata, assembly GCA_030220185.1. Classification (NCBI taxonomy): domain Eukaryota; kingdom Metazoa; phylum Arthropoda; class Insecta; order Blattodea; family Blaberidae; genus Diploptera; species Diploptera punctata. The sequence goes on from JASPKZ010007837.1 coordinate 674,403, forward strand.
TGTTGCGCGCGAACTACACGAGAGAAGAGTTGAATGGCAGTGGCGGTTATTCTCCTGTCGGTTCCTAGACATGAAGTCCATTTTAATATTTTTAATTGGTGTGCCGAAATATGAATTAAATTTTGAACAATGTTTTTCTTACTGTTTTTTTTATTATTAATGTAGAATAGTAATCGTAGTCGTTTTGCAGAAGTGCCACGATGACAGCCTTCTTGGGGACTATTGTAGCACTTGCTCTTTATTTGGGGAAACCCAAGTCAGAATAGTTGGTATCGGAATCTTCGCCAAATTTGTCATATTTATGGTAGACGTAAGGGAGCATGGCTAATCTTTATTGATGTGTAAGTAATTACATTAAAAAATACCTTACATAACAAAAATAACAGTTACTTAATGTAAACTTTATCGTTTGCGGAAATGTTCACTTACAGTGCTGTAATGATTGTTATTAACATAAAGTTACATGTTATAGTGCGGCCGAACAAAATATTTATTTATGAGGTTTTCCAATGTTGGCGTATGCCAATTTTCCTTGTTATTCCAGTTTCCAACTTTCAATCCTCTCCCCCTTCATGTTGCTGAAATCCCATGGGGTCTCTAATGACCACATAACTCAAGAAATGACACGTTAAGGCGTAAAATTCTGACGGTGGGTCTCTTTCGGAAGGCTGCTGAAGTCATGGGGCCCCGTGTCATAGATTTAGGGCATATTAAAGAACCTCAAGCCTGATTAAAAAGTTCTCGAACATAATTTGTCGGCCATTTGAAGCCTAGGCTTGAATTATGACGTTTATTTAGATCAGGGGTCACCAATTACATTTCATGGAGGTCCATTTTCAAAGTAGTAAATTAAGTCGAGGTCCGGAACCACAGTTCATTAAACATACAAAGTTTCATTAAGTAATTAATATTATAAGGATTTCATGTAAATTATGTTTTGGGTGTGAATTGCACAAAGCACATGGTAAATACCAAAAACATACAAGCACAATAGTACACAGTTATTAACTCTAATGCTCATTAGCAAGTTTATGATAAACTTGACATATACTTACTTACTTACTCACTGGCACTATCGAACCCGTAGGTTCATGGCCGCGCGGACATACGCTCTCCATATATCCATATCCTGAGCTAATACTTTCCAATCATTCCCTCTATAATCTACTTCCCTCAAATCATAGTTAATGTTATTCTCCCACCTCATTCTTGGTCTACCAACTGGGCGTTTTCCCTCTGGCTTTCCTACAAGAAGCTTCCATGCAAGTCTTTCATTCCCCATACGTGCAACATGTCCTGCCCATCGCAGTCTACGAGACTTAACTGTTCTTATTATATCTGGCTTCCTATAAAGACCACGTAGTTCATTGTTATGTAGTCTTCTCCATTCACCTGTCTGTTCATCTCTCTTTGGTCCAAAAATTTTCCTAAGAACTTTATTCTCAAATACTCGTAATCTCCTTTCCTCCCTTAAAGTAAGAGTCCATGTTTCGCACCCATATAATATAACTGGTAGAATAATAGTTTTATATATTTTCAGTTTAACGTTTTTTGAAAGGAGTTGGGACATCAAGAGTCTCTGCAATGCATAATAGCATGCATTTCCAGAATTGAGCCTATGTTTAATTTCTTTATGCATCTCATTCCTATTTGTGATTATTGTTCCTAGGTATTTGAATTCAGCCACTTCCTCAAAATTTCCCTCATTTGTCATTAGCTGTCCATTTCCATTATATAATGTATTTCTACGTGTGACCATATATTTAGTTTTATTGATATTTACTTCCAGTCCTAATTTCTTAGTGTTACTCAATAGTGTGTGCGTGTTGGCCTTTAGTGTATCCTCGCTATCGGCCAATAATACTATATCATCAGCATAAACTAACAGCTTATTAATACCATTCAGTTGTAAGCCTTCCTCATTCTCTAAAGATTTAATGGCATGCTCTAGTACAAAATTAAATAGTAGAGGAGATAGTGCATCTCCTTGCTTCAACCCATTCTGGATTTCAAAAGTGTCCGAAAACTGTTTGCCTGCACGCACCCTACTCTTTGTGCCATTTAGACACATTCGTATAAGTCTAACTAACTTTCTAGGAATTCCGAACTCCAGCAGGATACTATATAACTTCTCCCTCTTAATTGAATCATATGCTTTTTTGAAGTCTACATATAGTTAATGTACAGTACCATTATATTCCCATTTCTTTTCTAAAATCTGTCTTATACTAAAAATCTGATCTGTTGTAGACCTGTTTCTTCTAAATGCACATTGATGATCTCCTAGAATGTCATCAATATAGGGAGTAAGTCTGCTTACTAATATATTTTAAACTTGACATATGGCCAGAGTAATATTTAAATATCTCACTTCACAAATTTCATGTTTTTTACGATACCAGGTTTCAAACGGAATCCGTTGATCTTCAGTGAAATCTCCGACCATAAGCAGTACTGCCAACCGAACCAGCAATAATATTACCATTTGACATGAAATTTAGAACTGGTTGTATTCGATGTTTGACCGTTTTTAAAATTTTGCATTAATTCGATATTTAACCGGTCCGGAAACCAAAGCCCCAGGGTCCGGATCCAGCGGTCCGCCAATTGGTGACCCCTGTCTTAGATTAGATTAGATTAGATTAGATTTATTTAGCCTGGTGGAGTTAAGGCCATGTGGCCTTCTCTTCCACTCACCAGGACCGTTAAATAAAAATAGCAAAAAACAAAAACTATTTAAATATTTAAGTCTACTACGGCCGGGATAGGATCGGCGTGTTTCAGAACTACGGGCTACGACATCCAAGCCTACGTCGTAAGTAAGCTACTTCAGTTTTTCTCTGCAATGGACCTAATTCAGTTGTGAACGTGGTTGTTCAATTGTCATCCCGCAAGAGGATAGGGTAGTAGTACTGTATAGTCAAGTTTGGCAGAACATATACAATGTAATTAAGTTTTGTGAAGTAGAGAGGTTAAATTTATTTCGAGTATCGTGCTTTTCTTTTCTTGTTTTTTGGACTTAAGTTTTCCCTTTCGCTATTCTAGCGACACTCTTATATTCCGGCCTTTGTATACTAATAAAACTACTTTTTACACGCTTTATATTAGGTTGACCTGTATCTACCTATGTAACGGAATCCTTCAACGCGATTTTCACCCACTTAAAATCATTGGATAGACTTGAAACTTTGTATATTTGTAAAGGACCAATGACAATGCAATAATTTCATTTTTGTCTAAAATCAAAGGCCAGAATCATCAGAAAATCAAAATAAGTGTCTGTGTAATTATGTAACGGAATGTTCCAACACGATTTTCACCCACTTAAAATCATTAGATCGACTTGAAACTGTGTATACTTGTAAAGGACCAATGACAATACAATAATTTCATATTTTGTTTCTAAAATCAAGGCCAGAATCAGCAGAAAATAAAAACAAAAGTGTCTGTGCAATTATGTAACGGAATCTTTCAACACGATTTTCACCCACTTAAAATCATTGCATCGACTTGAAACTTTGCATACTTGTAAGGGAACAATGATAATACAATAATTTCATAAACGTTTTCTAAAATCCTGGCCAAAATCAGCAGAAAATCAAAATAATAAATCCGGTATAATAGGTTGCGGACTTACCAACTTCTTACTTAATCGTTGTAACAGCTCAGTTGGTATAGCGCTGGTATATAATAATATTAGAGTAATCCATAGGTCGCAGGTTGAAATCCGGCCCGGAGGATTTTTTTTTAGTAGAGTATTACTTTTTGCTCATACTACAATAGTATCGAATTTAAAAATATTTGCGTTTTTATCTTATTCTGTAAAATATTAAAAATAAAAAATAAATAATAGATTAAAAACCAAAACAACACGCTTTATTAGAAAACCGAACTAAAAAATTAAAAATAATTTTAATTTCCAACACGCTTGGGATAAAATTAAAATGGTCAAGAAAAACAATCATCTACAACACATCTAGAATAGAACTAAAGTTATCTTTAAAAAAATTAGCATCAAAAGCATGAGCTGCTTTTTATGTTTTTTACGTTTTCTTCTTAGAGACTTTACTTTTACCAATATCTGTTTATTATCAAATATATTAATTGATATAGAGCACCCCACGCTTTTGATGGTAAAATTATTTTTTTGTAGATAACTTTAGTTTTATTCTATATGTGTTGGAGATGATTTTTTTTGTTGACCACTTTAATTTTATCCCAAGCGTGTTGGAAATTAAAATTATTTTTCATTTTTTAGTTCGGTTTTGTAATAAAGCGTGTTGTTTTAGTTTTTTAAAACTATTATTTATTTATTTTATGTTAGTGGTAGTTCGAGAAATAATTACAATGCACAGTATTTTTGTATACATTGTCGGATGGAGGAGAAAATTTAATCGTCTTAACCATTGCATTGTATAAAGCAAAGGGGGGGACATACAATAGAAGTTTGCTTAAAGAAGAATACGTACGGAAATTTATAATTTTGGAACATTCTGCAACGTGAGGACGGTGTTTACTTTGTACAGCTGATTCGGAATAGAACTTGTATTAATGTGTACCATGGCTTGTAGTCAGCTGTTTCAACTCCCTGAACACATCTCTCATTCCAGATTATTAGCAAAATATGTAAGCACGCATTATTATTTAATTTAACAACAATTGCATAAACAACACATATTTCTAAAGCTAATATTAACTCCTTGGTAGGTACATTTACGGTTCTAATGGTTTTCGTGTTTTACTAATGATACAAGCAGTATATCGCAAATAAAACTAGAACATAATTTTTTTCTGAGAAAACAATACATTTTTGTCTTTATTGTATGGACTTTTTTTTTGATTCTGCAGACCGTCCCCGATAACTGTGAAAATGACGGCACTTATACCCTTTTGTATATGGGAGGTTTCGGCAATAACGTTAGGCCTATTATGTTCACAGACGGTACAATACCAAAGTAGGTAACGGAGGGGAGGAAAATTACAATTGGATGTGCGTTTGTAGTTTATGAAAACTCGTCAAAAATGTCTTAGCTTTGTTCAAAATTTCTTCACAATGTTCCATTTTTCGGGTAGAATTTCTAGCCGTAAAGAAGCTATGGTCTGTAACTAATGAAATAAGTGCTTGTTCACACAGCGACTCACAAGCAGCCCTCAAAGCAATTAATGATAAATAACCCAATAGCTTTCGAGATTAAGGAACAGACGAAGCAAGGCTCAAAACATTTTTCTATCATGAGTAGAGGGCGGATTTCTGCATATATGCATGTTTTATTCTTTCAAAGATAAATATATGCATGGAAGAGGAAAATACGTTTCATGTCATTTGGAATCAATTGGGAAAATTTTATAGTGCATATAAATGCATATTTACGGGATTAGCGCATATTTCACAAATATGTACATATGGGTGTATATATTATACTTTTTTCTCTATTTAATATTAAATTATTAGTTTGTAACCCCATACAATGACAAGTTTCTGCTTTATTGTCATGTTTTTGCAAACAAAGACACTTTTGTTTTCATAGAAAGCCAGCATCCCTGTTCCGCATTTTCGCACAACAGTAGCAATGCCGAGCTGCAGTTTTAAATCTCAACAGGTCAATAAAGCAATCTGGCCTAAACCATTTCCTGAAATGATTTCCGGCGAGATGAACGTGCTTACCAACAATGGACAGTTTATTGGTGGTAATTTCCTTGCTTTCAACCAGCGATATTCTTTGAAGTTCGAACATCGGCTTTATTGTGACTGCATACACAACAAAGATTAAAAATATACTTTCATGTGTGCAAAATATACTTCATTTCACACAAAGGAAGCCTGTTGTACATTATTGACCACGGTGACAAAACAAATCGGGAATCGAAGTTTAAATTCTTTTCTCAAATACCACTTTGTGAGTGTTAGTGGACAAGACAAGCGTTTTCATATTACAGACAAAATTAATAAGAATGGCTAGGAGCGAAAAAAGTAAAAACGTTACAATTGTTGCTTCATAAAAAATAATAATATGATGTGAGAAAATAGTATAATTTACTATAAGAAGAAAATTAATTTTTGTGCATATTTTTTAAATTTTAATAGCATATTTTCAACTTTTTTGCAGCATAGTTGCATGCATATATTTATGGTTTTTAGTGCATATAAATCCGCCCTCTAATCATGAGTATACTTGGGCATTGCGGGATATCAAGAAACAATCAGATGCCGATGTTTTAGCCAAGTCTGCAGCAGATTATATTTCACAGTATGATCTCTGTCGTATTTCTTTTTTTTTTTTTTTTTTTTTTTGTAAGCCTATGTCTTCCCTTTACAGAGATTTAGGCGCTTTCCCCCTACAGGGAAGAATTTGAACCATACTAATTTAGTTACACTTGTTTTCATATAGATGTCATTTTGAGTGGTACGTGGTCAGCGTTCCGCCTCATACTGACATCTAGGAAACCAAGGTAGTACTAGGACGGGAAAATTCGGTAAATTTTGCTTAGATGCCTTTTCATTCATGCTTAAGGATTTTTTACGAGCCTGAAAATCTTCAGACTCGGGACCCACGGCTTAAAGTCCCTCCCGGAGGACTTGCTCCTTGGATTTTTCCGTCCTAAAAAATCCATCGAACCCGGCCGGGTTTGAACCCGCGACCCTTCGGACCAGAGGCAAGGAGCATAACCACTAGTCCACCGCGGCCGATGCATTTCTTTCCTCAAGTCGCAAATAATAGCAACGTGTGGCTCAATAGTACTACAGAAACATTGACAACACAGTTCTTTTCGAGTATTTGTAACAGAATAAAATGCAAACACATTGTTCCAAATTTCATACTAACACAATCACTCGTCACGGAAAATTTCCTCCAGAGATTCAACATCAGATATAATGCAATTTGTAATTGTGGTATTAGCAACCAGATTTCATATTATCTTTGATTACCTTTGTTCTGGAATGAAATGTACAAATCACCTCTCTTCTTAGTAACACCGCCTGTTTAAGTGAATCACCCATTACGGAAGTGCTTTCGACAGAAAAGAACTACCAATGTTTAATACGTTTATAAATAAAATTAATAAAGAAACTTTGGTTTTAGATAAAATTGTATAATGTATCACAACATAGACGCAAACTATAACTCTAATATATCTTAAGGTAAAAGAGGGTTTGTATATTAATAATAATATTATTGTAGATTATAAGGAAATGACTTATGAAAAATGCACTCCAAATATTTATGGGATACCATCCCTCCCCCGTCCCTATCCCCAATCACTGGTTTCAGTTAATTATAATTGTGTCATTTCTAGCTGTTAAGTTTAGATGGCATCAATGTGTATAGTGATGGAGAACAATATTAGGATAAGAATGTTGATGAATTTTTATTTAATGTTTTGTTGAAAAAAATCGTTAGAATATTATTATTGTGATGGTAGATTATAAGAATATAGCTTTATCATTAGCTATATCGAAAATTAAAACGTTTATGAGTATTTACACAACTATAATAACGAGAAACATAGCCTATGTAATTGGGTTTCGCCAGGACAAAAGTAATCGGATAGTTAACGTAAAGAGGAAAAATACTGTAAACACTGTGTTTACGGTAACTTGCATTTCCAAACAATCTGTTCCTGATACCCATAATTTGAAAACATAGAATTACTTGGAGCGTAAAGGTAAATAAACGTCTATTCAAGAAAGAAAATCATGATGAAATGAATTTGTGTCAACAAAGATGAAGTTGTTATAAATAGCCAAACAGTGAATTGGAGTTTAAATTTAAAAAAAATAATTAATTAAGTATAGGAAAGTGTTAAGGCTCGTCTCCGGTTCAGTGATAGCTAACTTATAAATGAGACGAGCTTAACATTAAATCAAGGTGAGGATTAGATATTCGACAAAGAATAGCAAATCAAGGTTATCAAAGCAGACACATACGTTAATAAAAGATGGGACATGATACCATTCTTCTTCTTTTTCTTCCTTTCCAGGATTAGGTCAGTGCGACCTGTTCCGGTCTCAAGTCCATCATTTCCTTGGCCGTCCCAAAGATCTTTTTTCATGTGGTTTGTAGGCGTTGATCTTTTTGGGTAATCTTGTATTGTCCATTCTGTCTAAATGATCTTTCTATTGGTATTTGTGCTCGTCTAGTTTATCGAGTATTGAAAATATCTCCAGTTCATTTCTTATTGATTCATTGTGTAAATCTATCCATGCGTGTACATCGTTTTACGGATCTTAAAAATTTCATGTCAGCAGCTTGAATGTGTGAGATATCTTCTTTTAAGTACCCAAGATTCAGATCTATATAAAAGAACAGGAATAGCCTTAATTTTATAAAACCTGAGCTGAGTTTCTCTTCGAGTCTTTCGGAGGGTTCTTCTTATGGTGCCACACATCATTGATTTAATTTATTGTGTATATCCCAATCTTAGCTGTATGTTATATCTGAACCAAGATAGTTAAAGTGTGCTATCTGTTCTATTATTTCATTATTGATTACTATTTTTGCTCTGACAGGCATTTTGCCCTGAAAAGCCATAATTTTAGTGTTTGAAGTTGAGACTTTGAGATTATAATAAGAGTCCTAATTGATTCCACATGTAAATTGCTCTTTGTAAATCATCCTCTGACTTCTGTATAATTATCAGATCGTCTGCATACATTAAACTATTCATATACATTTCCTTATTAATTTGTATTCCTATGGGACTTAATTTTTTCAATTGTCGTATAACCTCGTCAAAATATATACTAGTATTAAACAATGTAGGTAACAATATACACCCTTGTCGAACTCCTTGATTTATTAAAATTTCTTCACTGGAATAATTATCTAAATTAAGGATAATTTTCGTGTCATTAAAAAAGACTTTTTATTCCTTCTATAAGTTGAGCCGGGTACACTCTTGCCTTCATTATTTCCCACAATTTTCTTCTTATCACCTTATCAAAGGCTCTTTCAAGATCTACGAAAGCTAAATATGTGGGTAAATTGAATTCTCGTCTCTTTTCTATTATCTGTCTCATAGTGCATATATTCACAGAGCAAAACCTTCCTTGTCTAAAACCGTTCTGTTCTTCTAAAAGCAATGCATCTGCTATTGGTTTTAATCTATTAAGTAATATCCCTGCATATATTTATATACAGAGTTCAAAATACTGATTCCTCTATAATTACTTGTTTTATTTCTATCTCCTTTTTTAAAAATTGATATAACATTTGCAATGAGTCATGTTTTGGGAATTTCTTTGTTTATCCAACACATATTAAAGATGTGTAATAATCTTAATTTTAATAACAAACCTCCGTATTTCAAAAGTTCTGCATTTATGTTATCAGGCCCAGGTGATTTTTTGCATTTCAATTTTCTTATTGATGTTTCTGATTCATCCATTGTGATTAAATCGCATCCTTCAAATGTATTATCTACTGGAGTGTGAGATTGTTCATTCTCATTAAACCACAACTGTTTATAATGTTCAACCCATACTTTTGGTTCAATAACATTTATATTAGCTGTATCATTAAAAATATATTTAACATAAGTGAAATAAACGGAACGAGTTTATAAAAGAACGTCAAATTGAATTATTATGAAACATACACGACTGAAAAAGGAGCCTGAACAAACACATTAGCTAAGGCCTTAATAAGCCTCTTAGGCTGTAGGCCTATCTCTCAAAGCTGAAGTTTAGAACTCGAAATATTGAATCAATATTCCATGTAAAGTATCCAAACAAACTGTAGTCTTACGTGAGTCAGTTATGTTGTGGACGCAGTGTTTCTGTGATTCAGCTTACAAAGGGTGTCGAGCCATCTTTTCAACACCCGACGAGATCTCTTTTTGAGGAGAAAACCTCGAGTATATGTACTTATAAGTACGTCACTTTCATCTCACGGGAAAGAGTTTGCAAAATATGTTTTTGTGACAATATGTGTCAGGTACGAAGTAACCGGATATATATGCATTTTTATTAACTAAATTGGCTAAAAGGACCACAATGATTATATTAATCCCATATTCAGCAAAATAATTAAATACAATATATTTAATTTCTTGATTATCCTAAGATAAATTACAGGCCCAATAATTATTGGTTAGTCTTTATAAAGCTAAAAGTTTAGGGGTATAACAGAAGGAATACATGGTTCTTCATTTATTACCTAACGGGCACGGCGTTTTGCCTGTGCGCGGTTGGGTGTGCCACAGCCGGCTTTGCTCCTACATAAACTCTGCGGGAAAGGCCTGTATAAAAATCTTACCTTATAGATACTGGGTCACCTTGTTTTAAACAATGGACAAGTGTACACTTATAAGGTTTTAATTTTAATAATTTAGTTCCTCTATGTGCAGAATACTCTGAAATTCCCACCTGTTATGGTATGGATTTTATTGGTGTACGTTCAAAACTTGCGCCTATTTCGTCTAATTTTTCCTCTGTTAAAGTTGTATGTTTCTCTGCCATCCTCATGAAATTATCATTTCTTCAGTAGTAGAATAGATGATGGTGATGATGATTGTAATAATAATAATCGTTGCAATAATAATAATAATAATAATAATAATAATAATAATAATAATAATCGTAACAGTAATAATAATTGTAAAAATAATAAATTATATCACCAACGAGTTAAATAATTTCACAAAAATAACATGAGTAATAAACAATGTATTTAAATAACAAAGTAAAGAAAACAAGAATTAAAATATAAATATTACCTTGGCAACTCATACTCTTCTATATATCATGGACGATTTTTATACATGATTTACGCACGGAGTTTATGTAGGAACAGGCAAAACGCCATGTGCCCGATAGGTTATAAATGAAGAACCCTGTACTTAGTTGAATGGTGTTCGGAAAGGCCAAACAAATAAAGTTTACCATCAGAGAAGTAAGAAAAGTTTTCAATGTTGTGAAGAAAATTAAAATAGTTATTTAATATGTCGCGCAAATGTTACGAAACATAGATCTGCATAAAAATAAAAAATAACTAAAATAGTTAGCTCATCTCAAATAGCAGCACAGATAAGTCCAGAATTGGTGAAAGATGTTCATCCAAAACAGAAAAGAGAACTGTTCATCGGGCTGGTTACAATGCCCTAGTGTCAAGAATAAACCCATGTATATCTGAGGTAAATAAAAATAAACATAATTTACAATGAATTTTGAGGGAATGTATTTGGAGTTCTGGAACAAAGGCTTATGAGGTGAAGTAAATTTCATATAGGCATTATTTCATTCATATGTACATACTTGGACTGCAAAGTCAAATACAGAACTAGAACAAAAGAATACCTAGTCCAAAGTGAAAGAGATGATTTGGAAATTTATTGGTGTAGATGTGTTAACGGATTCGGGAGAATCAGCTTCTTATCATAGAAGATAAAATGGACAAATATGGATACAAGAAGATATTGGAAAATAATCTCCCACAAACTGCTGAAAAACTTGTTCTTGCTGTGGATTACTATTTCCAACAAGAGAATGACCTGAAGTATCCCGTCGATTTAGTCTCCGATGATCGATCATCTGATCTACTAATGAACAGAATTCAGGAGAAACATCAAGTGAAAGCGGTAAAAAAAAAATCCGACGTAAAAACTACTAAACACTTGAATGTCTTCGGGAACTTGTCGAACTTGTTATACAATCTGAATCAAATATTCGTCGTAGAATATATGCTTCAGTGCCGTGTGATATACCGAGTGAAATCGATACGTGTTCAACATGCAGTGTGATTAATGAAATATGTCAAGATATTGAGTAGATTAATAGGAAGATAAAAAAACTCCAAAAACTGGCAGAGTAGTTAACACATTAACGTATGATGGCACATTCACACTTACTGTGGTTCTTTCTTATGTCAGTAGCTACTAAAACAACAAGAGTTATTCACGTTTTAATAAAAGTGAAAGCAAGCCTCGCATTAGAAACCGAACAAAATCAAGATATGAGAAATCATTTAATATCAAAATTTTCAAATTTAGAACGTCGTCTAGCACGTGCTTGCATTGGTATAGTCACGGATCTTAATAATGTTAAATATAGGCTAAGAATGCACTATAAATGTTTAATACGGAGAAATTCTGATTCAAAACTTGTAATGATTGATGTTGTAAAAGAAATATTCGATTGGATCTCCAAAATCGACACATATGTGGACAAATGTTTAGACGATTTAAATTGTGCGTCTCTCTAAGATTAATTCGCGAAGAAAAAGAAACTCAAAGTAGAAAAATAAAATTCCAATTAACATTATGTTTACTTTTAGCAATAACATTGGTACTGACTATTTAACTCATGCCCCAAATGGGAGTCAATGACCAATCACGTTTCAATGCTTTCTGTTTTACAACCAACCACAGTCGTGTTTCACCAAATATTTATCAATATTAAATTTACCATATTAAAAAAGCTCCTCCTTTTTAATATTCTGAACATGTCTGACCATTATTTTGCAGTGACTGACTGCAAGAAATACGGCTACCAGATTGTATATATAGTGCATGGATGTCAACACAAAGCGCTTGCAGGAGTTAATATAAAAACATTTGTAGCAATTGATTATACCACCAAAAAAGAAACCACTGTTTGCACTTTCTTAAATGTATTTTTTCCCAGGTAATAATCGAGAAAAATACAATTGTCATATTTACATCATACATCAGAAATGAATTAATATACAGTTTGATGTGTTTCATTTTTTCTCCACTAGAGAGCATTCTTACAATATTGCGTTCCTTTGGCAATAAATAGTATGATCTGGTTGCAGTGATAAACAAAAGAAGCAGATGAAGCGTACCAATCGTTTCTCATTTGTTTTCAAACATAGCTGTTTACATTAAATATATAAATATTTTAAAATACCTATAGTTAAATAATGATGTGTGAGTAAACAGCTTGATTTTATTCGTTAAATAGCCCTAACAAATGCCACTGTTGATTTCCAAATTATCTAGATAAATTGTAAATCACTCGTGGCATTACTTATGATAATTGCACTGTATTTTCGTGATAAATTACACTCTAACTAATTTCAAATATTTTAATTGCATAAACTAATTTGGCTAGTTTTCTTTAAATTACATAACAATTAGCGATTTTCGCGTGAAAGAAAAATTTTAACAAGTTTAGACTTACATAAGAGACGGATATTAGTATCCATGTTTGTATCTAATCTTCGGAGGGCTACATTTATATCGACAGAGTATTCTATAATACAACATAGAACATTTTAAATCATTCTAATGAAAGTTTTATGTATATTAGAGAGAGAAGTCCCTGTAATGCATAGCAGCATGCAATTTCCGTAATTGAACCTATGTTTAGTTTATTTCTACATCCCATTCTTGTTTGTAATTATTGTTACTATGTATTTGATATTACCCACTTCTTCAAAATTTCCCTCATTTGTCATTAACTGACCATTTCTATTACATAATGTATTTCTATGTGTGACCATATTGTTAGTTTTATTGATGTTTACTTCGAAATCAAATTTATTAGTATTACTCCATACAGTGTGCATTTTGAACCTTACTACTTCCTGGCTGTCGCCTAATACTGCATCATCAGCATAAACTAACAACTTCTTACACCATTTCTTCTGAGTCATTCTCTTCAATATCCTGTTCTGCATGTACATTTAATAGTTGATTAAAACTAATTTTTCCATCGACTTAATGTACCTCCGGAGTCAATATTCATTTTCGTTCCTAATTAAGTTATTTGTTCTATCCTGAAACCATTTTTTCTTTATCCTATTTGGGTGTAATTACCAATTTAATTCTGATGTTCCTATTTTTTGCATTCACTTCAAGATCATTAATAATATCTCAAATATTCCCTCCTTTTACTCTTCAATAACTCTGTGGTTTCCCGTCTGATGTTACCGAATTGTTCTAAATTTACTTTATTGGCTCACGCAACCAATTATTTTTTGCAATCTTTATTTTCTTTATAATGTCGGCGCTTTCCTCATCAAACTATTTTTCTGACTCTTTTTTTAAAATAACCTACGCTTTCTGATTCTTACAATTTACTAGGCCTATATCTTACAGTCTCCCATTCCTTATTTATATCGGTTTCGTCCTCGTTTGCCATATTTTCATTTGATGACTTCAGTATTTCAAATCTATTAACAATTTTGATTTGTTATTCTTGCCGCAGTTAATCATTTCAGAAGTTTTTTAATTCAATTATTTTAGAATATATTTAGCGTTTGTTTCTCTCATAAGCGATAATCGTTCTGATTTTCACAGTGACCAGATGATAATCTGAATTTTAGTATGTGTCTCTAACAGATCTAAAATCGATGATATTACTATATCAGCGTTTATTCACTAATGCATTATGTTTGTGGTTCAGAATATCAGCATGTAGAGACGTACACATGTATTTGTGAATATCCTTATGTAGAGCGTTGTGCTCTTAACAAAAAATATTATTTGATGTTGCAAGCATGACTAATCCAACCCCATTGTCGTTACTTGTCTTCATGAACAGTGTATTTGCCTATACAGCGTGTTTCTAAATTATACCGACAAACTTTGGGAGTAGATAGTTAATCTTCATTGAAGCTAATTTTGTTAAGGAACAAATAGGCTGTGACGCTTCGTTTCAGTGCAAGAGGGGTCTTAGAGGAAGGGATAGAAGGAAGGTGCGTGCAAATAAGTCATTCTGTGTCTCATAATTCTGTGTGTTAATCCAAATACTTTACAGACAAGCAGAAACAAAACGTACTTAATTCTAAAAATAAATAATCACTCCAGTGTTGCATTGTCAGGATGGATCCAGTTTATTGTCTCATCACAAGTTCTGGAACACACGTCCAGACAAACAGTGCATCAATGTGCCATACTTTGTCGTATCCTTCCAAAGATGCCAGGAGTTTCCCTTATTGCAGCTGCTGCGCTGACAGTGCCTGTTACAAGATCTTCAGAGTCAATATCGGTTTCATTAACCATTGCATTCATGTAGTCCCAAAAAAAAATAAATCTAGGCAGGTCAGGTCAGACGAGCGTGCCAGTCAGGCAGTGTGCCCAGCCCTACCTATCCAACAGATCGTACCATTGAATGTAAACAAACTTGGTGTAATAGGTTCCGAATGCTACTGAGCTCCGGTAGTAAACAAACCAAGCGATAGTAGTAATGACCAAGGAACGGAAGTTCATGCCCTAAAAACATGAAGAATATGTATGCATTTATGCCGTAAAAATAGCTAAATATGCCACAAAATGTGCTGTAAAAATAGCTAAATATGATACAAAATATGCATAATCAATCTGAGATTATTTTAACAGAATAATACGTTGTAGGTTTATAGGTAACTTAGGTTTAGTATCTGGATTTTGAAGTGCTTGCTTCATTGCTGAATGCTCCATTACTACTGTTGCAGTTCACAACTAACCAGTGACGTATGTTTGTGTTGTAAATCCTCGCCTGTTGTCTCTCAGCACAGCTTTGTAGCGCGAAAAACTTCATTCTACGTCGCAAGAAGTAAGAGGGGCTTGCAAAAAAACTGTGATCTGTCCTATAGATAACTTTGTTGGTTTGTTTGGTGTTTTTCCTTCGAGAATATCTCGAATTTCTGCAAGTTTATAATAGCCAGGGTTTTTTGAAAGAATATTTTATGTTTTTTCTTTCATTATATCTCCTACATTTCCCGGAACTGATATTAAACTGGAGATCGTTCTATCGAAATCTGCTAAAGACTGCAGTAAAGGAATACCAACTGCTTCCAATGACCTAATTGCTTTAGGAATAAAATGAAAATGAGATGATATGAATACAAGATTGATTTTTAATTCATTGTCTGATACAGTTTTCTGTGCTAATTCGACAGATGCTGCTTCACTTGAATCAAAAATATTTATAATTTCTTTAATTTTAGAAAAAATGTTCTGAATAGTATAGAGCAGCTTCCAGCCATGTGCCCAAACGGGTTAAAATTGGCTGTGGTGGGAGGGGAACGTCAGGCGCTATTGTTCTGAACTTTTGAACTCTGGACGGAGCTTTCTTAAATACTTTCTTAACAGACGACACTAGCTTGTCCACTAAAGGATAACATGTTCGAATAGTCTCTGATATAAGATGAAGGCCGTGTGCTTGACATGTTAAGTGAATCATATGAGCGAAAATACCTTTCAGTGCTGTACCTGATTTTATCATATAACTAGCAGAGTCCTTATCAAGAGGAGCACATTATCGTACTTAATGCCATCAGGCCACATTAGTTTAAGCGAATCAATAACAAACTGAGTAATTGTTGCATTGTTAGTAACTTCTAACACTACAACATTCAGAAGATACGGAGTTGTGGGATTTTCTTTACAAAGGGCTCCAACTATAAAGTTCGCTATGTAACGACCTTCACAATCCGTCGTTTCATCAACACTAATCCATACAAATTGATTCCTAAGAGTATTCTGAATATTACACTGTTGTAACACTGGCTTACATATGTTTTTCGTAAAGTACTTTCATCTGGTACATGTTCGTTGGTGTATTTCTGAAGAAAATTTCTTAGCGTTGGATTATTGAGTTTAAAGAAAGGAATATCGCATGCTATAAAAACCTCACACAAGTCTGAAGAAAACTGAGTTAACCTACTACCTAAACACTCCCAAGTTGTTTTTGCTTTGGATTATTTTCCGTTTCACGTTTTTTTTAATTACTAATTCCTTATGTTTGGATGTGTTTATATGCTCCAACACTTGAACCCGTTTCTCACTGCCTACTTTTTTCTCACATGCTTTACAAAATAAAATTCTATTATCCGTGGAAATAAACTCGTTACGAAATTCATTTACAAATGATTGAAGTCTACCTGAATTACTTAATTTAACTTTGGGCATGGTTTAATAGCTGTATAGAAAGCCCCCTTAACAGTTTACATCCACTTCACCACACACAAAAACTAGACACTTGTTCAGTGAACGAAGACACAACAACTGCTCGTGAGTCCGATGCGTAAGACTTTACTGTTGACCTTCGCTGCACGTGGAATACATACGGGGATTTACCAAAGGACCGTGTAAAAAATTGATGCCACCTCACGAAAACTTGAGGGGCTCCTAATGGGTGTGCCATTCATCGTTAAACAAAATTCATAAACATAAATTAATCATGTTTATTACGTTACATTTTTTAATTAACTATTTAGTTTAAATTAATGAAATTTTAAATTTTTTAAAACCTTTAAATATTTGAAAAATACAAATAAATATACCAAAAATATACCAAATATGCATCTTCCCTGCATAAATGTTAAAATATGATGCATTTGTAAATAAAGGTAAAATATGCACTTTTATGCTCAATAAAAGCAATATTATTGTATTCAGAAATATGCTTCAATGAAGGTTATCTATCTGATCCCAAAGTTTGTCGGTCTAATTTAGAAACACCCTCTCTTTCATACCACCCACTTTTGCATTAAAATATCCTAAGAAATTTTGATATGATATCGTGAAGAACATCAAATGCGCATTATAATTCTCCATACAACTCATCCTCGACCTTGTCATCCTTAATTTCTCTGGGGCCACGTACGTACATTTACGATTACAAAATATTGGTATAGTAGTAATGCTATTAATCAAAGAGTTTAAAAATGCAGGATTTTATTTCAATATTTTGAGATAAGAGTAAACGATATATATTTTATTATAGGCAATATTATTTTTTTTAAATTGACACATAAATAAATACAATGAAAATTATTTCAGAAGTTGTGTATTAAAAAAAAACATTTTAAAAATATAATTGAAATTATGACGTAATATATACTATAAAATAGTTGATTCTATTTAATAGAAAAATAAATTGAAATTATTATTATTCCTGAAGTATTGTAATATGTGTATTTTTCAACCGTAAAACGAAATCTCTCTCATGGTATCCCAATATGTCCTCAATCGTAATTCACGACACATTTAACGCTGAAGTCAGACAAATGTAGATTTATTTTAGTTTAATTATGTTTTTTATTCATTGACTTTACCCTCCCTCCATATTAATTAAAAGGAATGTGTAATTGCAAAATACACGTAAAATGCTTCATTAAAAACATTATTCTAATAACCTGTACGGAATGTTCTTTCCTATATTGCCACTATTACATAACTTGACCCAATTAACATTCTTTCTCCTGCTAAATGTTTATTTCCTTTGTATGCAGAAATGTGTCTAAACTCTTCCTTCCGTTTTTTTTACAAGATCTTCACAGTGCCTTTTCTTATAACTTATATATATATAACGTCCACCGCTGTGGTCTCGACGTAGCGAGCTGCCTTGTCACGCAGCGGGCCCGGGTTCGATCCCCGGTCGGGGCAGTTTTTCTGGGTGAGGTTTTTATCGGGGTTTTTCCTCACCTGTAAGACAAATGTCAGGAAAATTTTAAGGCCCAAATGGCCCCCGAAATCATATGGCCATCATCATTATCATCATCCTTCACCGGTGTGGAATGCAACGGGAAGCTACCACACCTACAATTCCCTAGTAAAGCTGCAAGCATAGCATGATAATGCTATGATTGCAGTGAAGGACCTGCCTTCGGACAGAATTACTATGGATGGATATGTATATACATACACACATAGGTTAGAAGTAATATAAGTGCGCAGATTTTAAGTGTGGGTAGCTACAATAAGTTGAGAAAACGAGCTATTACGGCTAGGGAACCGAAATGCTGACCACACCTACACTGGATGGATGATAGTCTATCTCCGTGATTAACGCATATATGTGAGGCCAGCAGTCGGCTGATAGGTCAAAGGCCTTCTAGGCTGTCGCGCCATGCAGTTGGAATACTGTTATTTTTAACGCTCGAGAGCAAAATACAACGAAACACAGGACTCGTAAACACCATGTTTGCCCCTTAACAGAAAATGTTTCTCTATCGTTCCCACAAGTTCGTCGGTGAAGCCCTATTACACCTTGTATTCACCAAATGTACTCTTAACTACTGTTATGCGCTGAGCTGTAGTGACGGGTGAGCGTGTTCAGACAGAAGCACTACATATTTTCAAAACATTCGGAACAACAGCAAGTCAGAAGAGCAACGATGTATTCCCTGCAGATGTACTATATCCCCCTACAGCGGATTGTTCAGATAACAGCACTGCTACTCTGTTTATTTACGCAATTGTTTGCTACCGGCTGAAACCACTTTCATGCATTGAAGGAGAATATTATCGGAGCTACTTTCTTTAGTGACCTACTCTACACTAGAGTCAAGGCTGCGAGGAGAAATTAACAAGTGCAACTTACGACACTTGTTATCATATGCCA
Organism: Diploptera punctata; assembly: GCA_030220185.1. Lineage (NCBI taxonomy): Eukaryota > Metazoa > Arthropoda > Insecta > Blattodea > Blaberidae > Diploptera > Diploptera punctata. The sequence goes on from JASPKZ010007837.1 coordinate 693,697, forward strand.
TAACAACCCTACCATTGTCCGCTTAGTTTCTAAGTAATCGTTTACAATTTGATTAAGGCCTGTACTTTTAATATCCTCAACTTGTGTCCAACTCAGGATCACGTTGAGAGATGAGATGAAACCCCTATTTTTATAGAGGTCCGTTAACGACAAGGATGCCGGCCGACCACGCTTAACGTACGGTCATGGGGGATGGACAAAAGTAAACGAAATGGATGGAGACATTTTGGAATGAAATTTGGGGCAGGGGAAAACGGAATAGACCCGAGAAAAACCTTCCACCACGAAACCCACATTGAGTGACCGAGAATCGAATTCGTGTGGTGAGAGGCGAACGTCTGTTCGCTTGCGCCACGGAGTCGCTTGGGAACTTATAATAATAATAATAATAATAATAATAATAATAATAATAATAACAATAATAATAATAGTAATAATATAATAATAATAATTAATAATAATAGATGAGACTGTTAGCTAGAGTGAAAGCAACTGATCTATGGTGGACTCCAGAAAAAGTCTCTGGTCCTCCAGGTTGGGGGTTGATGCTATGGTTCAGCTCCTCATGCATTGTAAAAAAAACTAATGCTAAAAAACCAAAATATATAGCCTCGGATATGAAAATTAGTCTCAGAAATGGACTTTTTAAGAAAATCGGCAAGAATATCAAAATAAGCAAAATAAAAAATAATTGGACTACAATACGAGAAATTATGAATATAGAAAACGAAATTGTACAAGAGATTGAAGAAATCCAACTAAAATGGTACGGACATACAATGAGGATTCTCTGCTTAGCTTTCAACGAGGCAACATCTCTTGAAATCAACAGCAACGTACTCTCCTGAGCGTCAAGTCATCATGGTAGACCATCGAGACTTTTCGACTCGTTAGTAGTGCTGCAGTGTAAAAACAAAAAAGGAGTTAGGCTGGTAGCTCCGCTTACTGTGATTGGTCGTGTATATATAAGGTGATCGAAACCGACCAATAGACGCGAGGCAGCTAATTTCTTAATTTTATTGACCGGGCCTAGGCCCGGTCCATTGGATAGTGTTTTTGTGTTTTCTAAATATAATTTCTTTGTGCAAAGTGGCTAACAGTGTGGTGTTGTGATTTATTCACAAAAATTGTGTAGTGTAAACCTGCCTAAGTGGTAAGTGTTTTCTGAAAATTTAATATATCGGTGAACTAAGTCTTGGCTCATATGTTAAATATAGATGATCCAATGGATAGTGAAAGTGAGGATCCCGGGGCTTTCGCACGCTGGGAAGAGGCAGCTCAAAATTTTGAGAAATACAGTGCTAAAAATAAATTTGAGGAAAATCCAAAATTCAAAGATATCATCCACCATATTCGTGGAACATTTTTGATAATTACTAATTATCTTGCCACCTTCAAAGCGTGCGATAAATCCGAGGCAGTTGGTGACTTTACAAAATTTAACAAAATTGTTCAAAACATATAGTGTAGAACAAAGCCTATTTAATGCCATATTGAAGGAGTTGAAGGCTGATTTGGTTGAACTCCAATCAATGAGGCTTCTTACCTTAGATGAACCAAATTATCTCCTGCTACTCCGAGTAGCTCTGCTAACTTGGAAGGCAGAGAGAATCCAAATCCATCTCAATTTCTAAAGACTCAATCAACTCAAGAGGTCAAAGTTAGTAAGAAAAGACGAAATAAAAGTAAAAGCAAAGGAACTAAAAAAGTTGTAAAATCAAATGATATCAAATCAAGTAGAAGACATGAAAGTCGGTCTAAACAGGTCGAGGCAAAGTCTCCTGCTGTAATTCCAGTGGTTGAGACTGCCAAGAGATTTTCAGTTTTAACTGACATGACAGAACCAATTGCTGGAACTTCCTCACAAGAGGTTCCACCACCTACTTCTATCGCCGGTCCTTCTACGACCACTAACAAAACTACACCTATCAGAATATTGGCTCCGCGAAACAGAGACCGCCACCCATTATTGTTAGTTGGCACGCGGATCTGTTTCGCATGAACAAGGAACTAAGAACACTGATTAGTGGAGATCTCCGAGTAGTAAATATTTCTGAAGGTCTGCGTTATTACACAGCTTCAATGGAAGACTTTCAGATCATGAAAACGTATTTTGATTCTTTACATAAGGAATACTATACGTATCAAATCTTAAAGGACACTCCATTGAAGGTAGCACTGAAACGTCTACCAGCAAATATCAAAATTGAAGAAATTGAAGAGGAGATCAGGTCCTTGGGATTTCCTCTTCAAAAAGTAACGCAAATTATTGCGAAAAAAGATAATTTGGAAAACCCCCTACCGGTTTTCATTTTGGAACTAAAGCGAACAGCAGAGGCTTTCAAAATGTATGATCTGAAAAGGCTATGTTATTGTGTTGTGGCCGTAGAAGCATATAAACCAAGGGCCGGTCTTAAACAATGTTTTAAGTGTCAGTCCTTCAACCACACATTTCCTGCGTGTAGCCGGACGCCACGATGCGTAATCTGTGCCGAGGCCCATGGGCATAAGGACTGGCCCATTAAGGCCTCTGCACAGAGAAACCCAAATTTACCAAAGTGTGTAAATTGCGGGGCATCTGGGCACCCTGCTTCATACCGTGTCTGTCCAGCTTTCCAGGCAGCGCTGGAAAAGTATGAACAAGCCAAAAAACCTAAAGTTAACCAATTACCATCCCTACAACCCAGGACTTTCACTTCGGTGAAAGTCAATCCTCATGTTACCTTTTCCCAAGCAACCAAACCTGGTACTTCTTCACAAACAAATGTGAACAACAATGTTCAAGATCGCACTATACCGGCGATACAATTAAGTACACATGTGGAGGAGTTTCTCCGAGATATTCAGCCCTTAGTGGCTAGTTTATCTACTGTGGAATTCCTCTTCATGCACAAAATATTTAACCTATGTTCTATAGGTTAAATATTGAGGAACCTTACATTATCCATATGGTATTCTAGAGAGAAAATATCTTCCTACTATGGCTAGGTTTAACATAAGTCATGAACCCCATATTGATAGCCATAAAGAAATTTAGCTGCATAAGTCGCCCATTGGGTAAGAATACGCAGTAAGTGGGATGGTGCTAGTCACCTCCGATTAAAAAAGAAAAAGAAAAAGACATACAATGAGAAGGGACACAGAAAGAAAGAAGTATTGAAATGGATACCTCCTGGAACAGGGAAACATGGTAGACCAAAGCCAACTTGGATAAAGAGAATTCAAGATAACACGAAGAAGAGAAATATGACAGAAGCAGGCACACAAGTTCGGGAAGTATGAATGAAAAAAAGTGTATATTTTGGTTGAGGATAGCTGTGTAAATAACAGAAACAATCCTAAATAAACATATATAATTTCTTTGTTTCTTTCCCTATTCATAGCTTAACCTTTCCCTTCTAGGTACTTTACGTGTCTCATGCCACCCGGGGCATTACAGTTACACGACTTGTTGCGAGAGAAAGTTTAAACTTGGATTACAAGACATAGAAATCACCCTTCCATTTAGTTGACAAAAGACCTTGCCCTTTAACAAGGGCTATTGGTACTTGAATACTTTTTTTTTGACCACACAAGGACATGGGAATGAGGGATCAGTCCAATGCGAGGCAACAGCAGGAACACTTAACGATCCGACATTTTGCTCGGAGGTCTATTTTTATCAGTGAGATATTTTTAATACAGAAAATCTATGACACGAATCCCAAAACTTCAGTTCCTTTCCAAAGTACATCACACTCAGGATTTTATGCCCCGACCGAAGTCAGAGAAGAGTAAGAACAGAACAGAGGAGTTGCGCTTCACTATGACGAATTCATCTATTTGATATCTATCCATTCAGTTGGTTTTGTTTTCGGGATTTTGACAATAATATAATAATTATTATTATTATTTGTATATTTGTTTGTTTAAACCTTCTGCATTGTTGTATTTTTCCCCTCAACAAATGAAGTTAAAATAGTAGGTAACATTTCCACTATATTATCTTATTTATCCGTTGTTCCTATTCAACGAATCAGTCTTTTCAAAACCTTCCTATTCCATTTATTTTCTTACTGAAATGTTCTTACTCAGATTATCCAGTTTCCATTTGGTCTTCCTTTTTTGTTTCTCCCAGCTGATGTCCATCGCATAACTTCCTTTGATAGGGTTCCTTCTTTCATTCTAATTACGTACACAAACCATATATATTTTTTCGTGTATCACTTCTACTACATTTTTTCATGTTCATTAAACGTAATAATAATAATAATAATAATAATAATAATAATAATAATAATAATAATAATAATAATTGTTTGACGAAGGGTTTAAATAGGAGTTTGTTTTAGTTGAAGACGGACACATCAGGTATTGATTTTAAGATTTTAATAATAATAATAATAATAATAATAATATAATAATAATAATAATAATGTCCATCGCTGTGGACTCGAGGTAGCGTGCTGCCTTGTCACGCAGCGGGCCCGGGTTCGATCCTCGGTCGGGGCAGTTTTTCTGGGTGAGGTTTTCATCAGGGTTTTTCCTCACCTGTAAGACAAATGTCAGGAAAACTTTAAGGCCTAAACGGTCCCCAAAATCATATCACCATCATCACCCTTATCATTATCATCATCATCATCCTTTACCGGCGTGGAAAGCAACGGGAAACTACCATACCTACAATTCCCTAGTAAAGCTGCAAGTATAGTATGGAAAAGATATGATTGCAGTGAAGGAACTGCCCTCGGCAGAATTACTATGGATGGAACAATACTAATAAATAATAATATAATAATATTAATAATCTATCTCTATATATCTTGGGTTTTTACAGCTGCTGCCGTCTTCCCTTGCCAAACCTCCAAAGCCTGCGATCTTGGGCATCTTCAATGCTTAGCCCTCTTGCTTGCATTAATATCTTCACGTTTTCCTTCCATGTTAACTTTGGTCTCCCTCTCTTCTTCTTTCTGGTCGGATGTCATTGATATAGAATTTTTCTTGGCCATCGCCTTCATTTCCCATTCTTAAAACATGTTAATAATACTAGTTAATAATAATAATAATAACTTCACAGTGGGAAATTATGTGTAACCATTCTTTACATTTCTGTCAATTGGTAGGTATCGGAAGTTGTAAACTAGCCATGGTGGCAGTTTTACATGAAATATTACCTTCAAAGTAATCTATGTACCCAAGAGAATGTATCACAATACCTGGGATACACAAAACAGTCTCCAAAATTAGGGGGGTTCAAAGTCCTGTTCAAAGGTTGCGTTTTGAATGCTAAAGGCTTTACATTCCATACCATTTTGCATACGTAACGTAAATGACGACTTTGGCAACTTAACTGCTGTCATAAGCAACGCAAAGTTCAATCTTGACAACAGGATTTACGATGCGGGTACCTTCTTGCCGCGGCCACGACATTTCCACCAAAACACGTAAACGCGTTGCCTAGTTCTGCAAAATTCAACCGCATGTGTCCAGTGCAGATTTTTATTCAACGCGGTTTTTGCGCTTTTATGTTACCGAATTCGGAACGAATATTAATAATCATTTTCCTCGTGGAAACACAAATGCAAATAGGCATATTTGGCGATCCTACTTATACCGCATCGAACATGAATTTTTCATACGCTATATATATATAGAGCTGTATAAGAGCCTATATAAATAATTCGATCTTCCTTGCTAATATGGACAAATTACAATTAGGCGATAACACACCAAATATAAAAAGTTCATGATTTCTTGTTATAGAAACCGTCAGCTGGCCATTTGTGAACGAAGTTTCATTGCCCTTACGATAAATACATCATACATGTATAGGAGGAAAGAAAAAAATTATGGTTGCATTGAGAGCCTGAGTATCGTAAATGGTAGCACACTGCGTATAAAGGTAGAGATTTCGGGTTCAAATACCAGTTCAGGCCTAATCTTTATTTTCAAATAATGTATTATACTCGTATATGTACTAGATGGCCCGGCGAACTTCGTATCGCCTTTAAAGTTATTTTTACGTTATTTCTTCCGATGTTTTTCCTGAAACATCCATAATGTTGCAATAAGAAAATAATGTTCCTGTCCGCATTTAACACATCTAGGAGGACGCTGTGCACGTAGCTTTTTTTTGCGTGGTGACCAAAAAACAAACTAGAGTAGACACTGAACTATATCCTTCTTTTTGTAAAGTGGTTCAAAGCTAATTTTTGCATGTAGTAATGATTCAATTTGGTAAATTTCCTTGTTATTGGATTGAAGCTCCAAATCAATATAAAGAAGTGGTAATGGCTCCTTTGTAACTCTGTGTCGAATGTTATATATGTTACGAACTCGATGTCCTAGTTCTAGCAATTCCTCAACAATACTCTCTGTTATGATGATCTTGATGAAGATTTTCGGGCTGTAGACCGTGGTCGTGAGGCTCAAGACAACCCTTGAGGATGCCAGACGCAGTCTCTGGCGAAACGTCGGGGAACTACAAGCATCACGACCACGGTCTACAGCCCGAAAATCTTCATCAAGATCATTATAGCAACTCCGGCCGTGAAAGTCTACGTGAATACAATACTCTCTGTATTTATAGAATAATGCATATTATGAAGAACTACTCGGAAAGCCCTTTCCTGTTTTAACTGATACGTGTGATATTTTGCATTATTCTCATTTAGCAATCTCACCAACGATCTGTAAGTTTCAGTAGAGGTTGGCAGGATTTTAACCTCTTCTTTATACATTTTGTATGAGAAATTTGAATCAGAAAGTTTTTGTTTTACACAATTTATTAATTCTGGTACGTTAACTACACCCGGTATAAATATGAGTGGTGGTTTATGTGGAAGTGGTTTTGTTGATTGAGATGAATTTATGTTGTCTGCATTCTCAGTATCATCCATAAGTGTATCATAAGGATTATATACATTTATTGATGGAATATTTTGAGGAGGCTTGCTGATTTCATTATACTTTCGTTTTTTTTTCTACGAACTTGTTGGCAGTTTGGATTCTCATCATCATCAAGAAGTCTCTGTATAGTAATATCATCTTGTGATATATTACAGTCATCTTGTTTTTCATTTAATTGAAGCATGGAGATTGTTTCTGTAATATTAGGCATATTATTATAACTAACATACTTACTTACAGTTCTGTTATTCCGTTCCTTAGGACCTTCATGTGTTTTTAAATTGACATTCGTCTTAAATGTAAGATTTATGTCACATAGGCCTATACCAATTTGCGGAAATTCACTTGATATCTTATCATTCATGGTCTCTAGAACTGATTCGCCATATTGTTCAATGCCCCTTCTCGGTCCAGTTAAATTTAAATTAAGTTGCTGTCTTTCAGCCAGATTACTTAAAACTAATACTTACACAGGAAATTAATATTATTATCAATATATTGAAAATAAAATAAACACTGAACACACTTAAATTATGAAATAATCAATATTTGTAATTCAATTGAAATTCGCGGTTGCAACAAAAAGCACAGCCACCTGGATCTCTCTTTGTTAAATAATAAACTAATTACCTTACCAAATTACCATACACCGCCATCTGTTAGAATCGTATGGAACTCACAGATAATTATAACTCTTTGTTAAATAATAAATAATTTGCAATAAAAAATAATGCGACTATAAATTTAGTTATAAACTACCCTATGTCTCAAGTTGGATCAAACTACACACAATCGGTTCAGTAGTTTAGGATTCCATCGCGGACAAACAACGTGATACGAAATTTATATATATATATATATATATATTCATTCATTCATTCATTCATTCATTCATAGTGTTCTGCTCAAGAGCAGGTCTTCCACTGCAAATTCAGCATTATCCACTCTTTCCTTAACTCAGCTTTCCTTTTTGTATCTGCATACAAACCATTTATTTTAATACTGTGTATCATCTGATGTATTTTTCTGCCTCTAACTTTCTTTCCGTTGACCATTACTTCTAGAGCATCCTTCAGCAGACAGTTTCTTCTTAGCCAGTGGCCCATCCAATTTATTTTCCTCTTCTTTATGAGTTCCAGCATTTTTATACGTTCCATATTCTTTTCCATATCCACATCTCAAAAGCTGCCAGTCGCTTTTCCTCATTCCGTCGTAATGTCCAAGTCTCTGCACCATACAATGCTACACTCCACACAAAGCACTTCACTAGCCTCTTCCGTAATTATTTTGCCAAAGGTCCGCAGAAAATACTTCTCTTCTTGTTGAAAGCTTATTTTGCCATTGCTATATATATATATATATATATATATATATATGTTGTAATTAAATTTTTTACATTGAGCAATGCAAGCTTAATATGACATAAGAAAAATAAATGCTTGGACAGGATTTGAACTCTGAAATCCCGTCCAAGAATTTATTTTTGTTATGTCGTGTGTGTGTGTGTAGGCTATTTGTGCATGCATGCGTTTGTCCGGTAACATTCTGGCGACCGCGATTTTTTCGGAACTCCACGTAGGCCCTATAGCATTAAATTAAGAGGAAAGAATGTCGAGTCCGTTAACCAGCAAAATCGGAGTATTAGAAGTGGGGTATGACCTGAACCGAACCGTAGCGACAGCAATTTTAATTTTTTCGTAACGAATCTCGGTAGCCTATATGTCATTGAAATAAAACAAGGATAGTATTTTTAAAAAATCAGTGAATTGTGGCTATTAGAAATGGGATTTACCTGAAAGCCAAAATTTTAAAATTGCTCTAGCGGCCGCAACGAAACAAGATAGGCTTACATACGATTTAATTAAAAATAAAGATGTTCCGTAAATCAGCAAAATCCGAACACAAATTCGATATCCGAAAGAATTTCTAGTTCTTGCGTGACGGACTTTTTTATGATTCACAGTAATTATTTTGGTACCGTATTGTTTGAGTAAGCTTTATATAATTGCCGTGAGCATTAGTTAATTAACTATTGGTTTGATGGTTTAATACCTGAATTATCCTCTTAGATTAAACACAGTAACTACGTAATTGTACGTAAGCGTAGCGTTACAGTGTTTCCATGAAAACCGTCCATTTCAGTGAGATAAACACCAGTAATATACACAAAGTTTGTCCTGTTGTTTAGTGTAATCTAGATATTATTCATTATGCAAACAGACCAGTCCTGCAACATAATATTGTAACTGTCACTAGTGTGGGTGCGCCTGGGGTGTATTTGTTTTCAGCGCCAGTGTTACCCCAATGAACTAATGTACGGTTTACACCAACTTAATGTATGTTATAAGTAAACTCTTTACTGGTGTTTGGCGCAATGTCAGATCGAGAGATGAGATGAAGCCCCTGTCATTGAAGGTTTGCGATATTCACAGACACCCTGCTTGTCGCATCATCGGAAGAGCAGATTAAACGGGAAAAACCCCGAGAAAAACCAGGCCTGGTTCCGATTCATCCACTACGGACCCCATATGCACTGACCGTGACGCGTACTCTGAGCCAGGGCGTCTGACTAACCACTTGCATCAAGGAATAATAATGCAACATACGGAGTTGGGTTATTGAATGTAATAATTTAATATTTTATGTTAAAAGGACTTTTTTATGCATGAGTTGAGAGTTTGTGAAGCTCAATGTTTGCTACGTGCAATATTTACTACAGCTTAGGTGTGAACAAAATGCAGTCGTGCTGCATGTGTGTTAGATTTGAGGAGCATCGTTTCAAACCGTATTATGTCCACTCCTGGACAAAATTAAGTTTGATATCATTTCGTTATGTTTCTTATACGCTCTATCGACCTGTATGCTCAAATCGTGTCAAATCGCATTTTTTCCTTGCGTAAATGAAGCTTGAAAACAAGTGGTTATTTCATACCGTATTATGTCCTCATTCATGGTTGGTGCAAATCGCATTTTGTCCACGACTCTATTTTCCATGTTGTCTGCCCTGAAAATTTAATTTTTTTTTCTGTAGGATATACTGATCATATGATATTAGTTTTGCCGCGACAGTAGGCTTATGCATTGTTAGTGAATAAACATGCTACTTTTCTGTTGTGATATGGATGAATGTGTTAATGTGGGGGATAATTCAAGAGGCAGTCGCAGGAAGCAAAAACCAAGACAAACATTGCGGCTGCTTCAATCTGAGGAAAATTATGTAAAATAGTCAAATTTTCTTAAAATGGCCTATCTGCAGTTAACATTCTGTAATTTAATGTACCTATTACATCATTTGCTGATACAGTACTATAGGCTACAAATATAATAAATTATTTAATAAATTTATGTCGGTACCATTTATTTTTATTTTCTAATTAGGAACCGTGACAAAGGCCCAGACATGACTGAATGTTCATCTCCCTGTGAATTCTATTTCCTTTTGTTTCGATTTACAGCAGGTTCAATCTCTTCCCAAACTGTCTATAAATTAAGCTTATTATTCCCGCCAGTTAAGGTATTATGCTTTCTGTATCACTGATATAAGCAATAAGAGCCCTTATTTCTATGTTTGGACAGAGAATCAAGCAGGCAGGGGCTCACTTGAGGTCTCATCAGCTCTATTCGATTTTGTAGAAACATTAGAGTTTCCCCCAGCAACTGAGAGTTTAAGGCTTTTTGCTGATGGGTGCGGGGGTCAGAACAGGAACATGCATGTTGTACATGCTATGGCGTTCTATCTCCTCAACAATGGTCCCCATCATTTGAAGAATGTCACACTTTTTATCCCTGTAAGGGGACATTCATTTCTGCCAGCTGACAGAATTTTTGGAATAATTGAGAAGAAATTAAGAAGGAATTCGGAAATTTTACCACCAGATGATTATCAGGAAATTTATCAGACAGATGGTTCAGTTCATGTTCTAGGAAAAGACTGAGTAGTGAAGAATTAGGATTTGAGCGAACATTATAAGAAATGTGAGGGAATCAGGGAAATGAAGAGAATAATGCTCAGAAAAACAACAAAAGATGGGAAAGGCACAGTATCTCTTAAAATGGAGCCAACTTATAGGATTGATGATCCTTCTAAATTAGTCAATCCTATTTTGAAACGAGGGCAGGAAGGCACTTCATACGGGAACCGTCGGCTGTACCACCTATCAGCAAGGTTACTGAGGCAAAGCAGAGTGATGTTGAGAACTTGCTGAGGAAGAGATTTGGGGAAGACTGGAGAGACGAAAATATTTTACAATTCTACAATAGTGTCCTTACAATTCTACAATAGTGTCCTGGAATCAGAACCTGCTCCCAGTGAAGATCCCACTGACGACAATAACACTCTGTGCGACTGTTTAGAAGAAGGGTATGGGGTATCCATTTGAGTTGCTATGCTCTTTGCACTATTCCTTTATACAACACAGATTAATTACCCAGAATATTCACTAAATACAGCCAATAATCTTACTATATTATGTTTTTCTATTCTATAAGAAGTTAATAACACTCTAGAAAGTTATATTTTTGTGCTATATTAAACTCTCATCTAAATACAGGCCAAAATATACAATAAAAAGTTCTTAAATATTTATTTTTCCATTGTGGGTGTATCAAACCATATTATGTCCATTACAACCACCCTAATATCTTCAACAATATTTTGAAGTGATTTTATTCATTACATACATTAGTTCTGTATATTTAATGACAAATTTTAGACTTGTAAGTTTTTATATAGCATTCATAGTTTAAGAGTACTGTTTTTTGCATTTCCTGTAAAATTTTAAATTTTGGACATAATACGGTTTGAAACGATGCTCCTCATTTCTATGACGTAACTCTCCGTTGCCAGCCACGTTAGGAAGGAACAAGTGATAAAAGATGCAAGCTTGAGAGGTTTTTAATTACATCATATTCATTGTTATTGGTTATTACATAGCATTGTTCTATTGGTGACACAAGTTTCTAGGCAAGCAATACGAGTATTGGTACTAATTGGTTAAGAAAGAGGAGAATATCGGTCTGGGTTGCGAGAGATACACAGTAGTCAAGGCAAGAATGCATCAGCAATCCAGTTTATTCGTTGCCAAGCTTTAAATGCCGTCACTTGTATGTGACAGAGCTCGTCGGACATGGAAGGAATGTGTGGTGAGGATTGTTGAGTGACACTGTTGAAAGAGAGAAAATTAAGAATTATAATGTACCATGCGTTACAAAAACATTGACTCACCCATATCGCACTACTTTGCAACAGATTAGCTAATTCAGAATCACTGAGAAAAATGCTTTTCGAACGACGATATGTGTTGTGAAGAACTAATTAACTCCATTAACTCTGAAAATACCCCTACACTCTTTCTCAACCCACTGAAAAATCACCCCTCCATTTCTCCAAGCTTCATGTCCGACGAGCTTTGTCACATACAATAGTTATTTATCAAATTTTGTTTATTTTTACATGGCACGACAGGCCCCTGGTCTTCCACCCGGCTACTGGTCTAACATCTACATGTGTAATTTCCCGATATGGCAATAAATTGATAATTTAGCTGGAATATATGTAACATGTGACCAGCATGTTTGGTTCTCTCAGCCGATTTAGCAGCTGATTTTCTCAACATGAAGTTCGTTACATATTGTAGCTACCAAAATTTATATGGAGAACGCTGAAGCTTAGTTATTTAAGGCAATATACTACAAGCTGGAAGGTGAGATTCCAGTATCGGTGGGGTCAGGAATTTCAAAATTACCTAAATCTTCTGGTGACACCATGCTATTAATGTTGACTCAGCCACTAACAAATGATACCAGAGTCCTATTCTGGGGTAAATGTGACCGTCACGCAACGGTTTGCAACCCAAATGACATTCAGTGTAATTTATTTAGAAAAGGCCAGAGCCTTAAACCCCTAATACCAAAGTGACCACCCAAATTTGCAACAATATTAGGTATGCATTGCTTACATACTGTTTAAAATCCCATGAGAAAATGTATTCTCGCCATAGGGACTCGAACTGAATCGACTGAATTATTTAATTATTGAAGAACCACTGATTCCCTGCTTCGAAGCTTTGCTTACCTTCATAACGGTGAAAACCCCATGATTCTAACAACTGTAGTTCCTGACATATAACTTTATTTTAAACATTTAACTCTACAATGAACATCTGACTTTCTTGTTTCAGCTACCCTACTCTGGAAATATCAAGGACTGCCCGGCTAAATATTTCCGTAGACAATATAGAATATAACCATGTTCTAGGTATATTTTTTACTATTATTTTATATTCTTCACTTTAATTACAAAGCCAATTATTTAGTAAAATTATAGATTATTATATTTTTGTTCTTTCCTTGTCATCTGCTTATTATGTAGCATATGGCTATTATGTATTATTAATCAATTTATAGATAATCCATAATTGTTAATACCTGTATAAGTTAGCCCTGGTGAAGTGGAATAGAAGACCTTGCGGTCTTAAACCCATCAGGTAAAATAAACCATTATTATTATTAAGGTAAAGGGATTCCACTACAGGTCTCAAGAGATCCTTGGGGTAGTAGAAGGTTAAGGCTCCCACCTTTTCAGACAATCGGCACAAAATTTCAGCCGGGTTCTTAACCCTGCATAATGACCGCCTTTATCCCCAGGAACTCCGTTAGAGGCTGAGTCAATCCCAGAAGGTATGAGACAGTTTAAAAATCCTGACCCCGGGACTCGAACCCCCGACCTTTCGGCTTGTAGCGTATTGCCTTAACCAATTACGCTACTGCGTGCCCCTATTATTGTTATTATTATTATTATTATTATTAAAAACATGGTGTTGTATTCCATGTTATGCAATATAGACGATGTGTAGTTGAATGAAGTACGAGGGTCATTTTATAAACAAAGATCATTATTTTATACAGTCATAATTTAACACGCCAAAATTTGGTTTTAAGATATGTGTTAGCTTAATGTGTCATGTGTTCGTGGTACAAATTTCAAGGTCATCCCTCCCAGTTCCTGTCTGTGAGTGATGTGCAAGTTAATACACGTTCACTACCGCCTATGGCTATAATGGATGAGATCCAGAATTTATTTTTCATAAAGGCTATTAGTAATCACCGTTAATGCAATATTAATTACGTCCTTAGAGCAGATAGCTTGTGGAAAAGCAAAAATGGTTTCTTCTGATGGGAAAGTTATGGTCTGGGAGACCCGAATGCTGACCACATGTCATCCTTACATTGGCTGGATGATCCTCTACTTCTGTGATTAACACATGTGGATGTGAGGCCAGTTGCCAGTAGGATAAGGGTTGTAAGCCTGTCGCGTCATGGAGTGTTGTTTTATAGTGTTGATTTGTGAGTGGAAGCACGTGTGCAGTATAAGTGACAAGCGCGTGCAGCATATACTGTTATCATGCACGTGTACTGCAATTTAGTGTCACAAATAGACTAGATTTTATATCCGAGTCTAATTTCTGTATTGACGTGCGACTTTACTGCTTCAAAATGCATCTATTGCTTGCTAAAAGGCCTTGCAATAACATGTCCCGGGAGATCGATATTTTCGAGGCGGCAAGTTTTCCGACTAATCTTCCTTCCTTTAATGACAATGTCACTTCAAATTTAGTATTGGCGAGGAAAATGTATTTAATTTGTATAATCATCCCGATGGTCTAGGGGTTAAATTCCTCGTCTCTTTTACGGAAGGGTCGCGTGTTCAAACCCAGTCTCGGTCGGTGGATTTTTAAGATTAAAAAATCCATAAAACAAGTCCACCGGCAGGGACTTTAAGCCGTGGGTCCCAAATGTGAATATTTTGTTAGGTGTCGAAGTTCACCTCGGACTACACAGTTCCTCCATCGGCTCCTATTCCTGCACATTCTTCTCTTCTCTCTCTCTCTCTCTCTCTCTCTCTCTCTCTCTCTCTCCCTCTCTCCCTCTCTCCCTCCCTCCCTCCCTCTCTCCCCCCCTCTCTCTCCTTTTTTTTCTCTCCTCGCTTTCGTCTTATTTTGTGCAGTGCATTAAGTACATTTTCCTATTTTACTCTAGGACTACCCCTTCCAATTCTTCCCTCGGCTCTATTTCCTTTCTTTTTTGTTTTTTTTTTGTTTTGTTTAATTTTGTTTATTTTATTTATTTATTTGGGTTTGCTTTCCTCTGACATACATCATACATGCCCAAACCACTTGAGCTGTCTCTCTTCAATGGCCTCTATTAATGTCTTCTCCTGTCTGATCTCTTCTTTACTCTATAGTTTGTTATTTTATATCGTCACGTCTTTCCCATTGTTCTCATTTCTATTGCTTACTTCCCTATTTACGGAACAGTGCAATTCCCTACTAAACTATAGGAGGTATTATAATTGAGTTATATATTGACATCTTAATATTAATACTTGCGACTACCATATTGCATATTTCATAGCATGCAGCTACATTTTAATTTATGAATTTTTCTACTCTATCTTCCCATTTTTACAAAATTTTAGTTCGTAAATATTCAAAGTTATCAAATTCCTGTAATGTTTCGCTTTCACATTCTATAATGAATTCTTCTTGCGCTGCCGCTCCTCCTTAGAGACCCTCATAACTTTACTCTTTTCATTATTTATCACCGTTCTCTTTCTTTTTAATTCCTTATAACATTCATTTACTGCCTCTTCTTCTGTGTAAGTAGACAAGCCACAGTTTCCAGTTTCCTAGTTTCATCCTGTGGTCCACCGTGGTAGCATGCCTGCTTCCCGACTAGGGACCCGATTTCGATACCTGATGGGGTTGAAAATTTTGATTGTAAAATTAATTTAATTTAATTTATTGCAAAATGTTCAATTTCGGGACCGATTGTGCATTAAATTGCAAAACTCCGCGTTACATATGTTGAGAAGGCATATGGTACAGTTGATAGCGATTCGTCCGTTGGATGGGGATATTTCCTTCACAGTAGCCTCTGCCCGCTCCTGGAATTTCCTTCCTCAAGATATCAGGGGTTGCCGCACACTTGACACTTCTAAGTCAAGCTTATACAGTTACCTGTTGTCTAATAATTTTTTTTTCAATTTATACTATTTCATTAATATTTTTTTCTCCTTCTTTTATATATCTTGTACATATTTAATTCGTTAAATATAGAGTAAATCAAAATATATTATAAATATTAATTGTATTTATAACATGTACCGTAATCGTTTATGTATATTGTAATCTAGATGTAAAACTATTTTTTTTATTTTTTAAAACCTGGTTGAGTGCAAATAAGGCCTTAAGGCCTTAACTCTGCCAGGTAAAATAATGCCATTATTATTATTATTATTATTATTAAGCTTGACGGCCCCCTTGGTGCTTTTCGATAGAAGTAGACTGTGCCAGCACTGAGTTTCGCTTTCTCCCTTCTCTTCATAATTATATTTCATATAATATACTTTACACTTCATAAATATAAACAGACACTCCTCTCTGTACACAATACAAGAATAACTTAACATCGTCTACATTCTGTGGTCTGCTCAAGTAGTGCAAAAATTGAAAATAGACCACATTAACGCCACCTATCTGTCCACCGCGGAACTCGACGCACGAGGCTAGACACATATTTCCATCCTATTTAGGCCTATGTAAAAACAACACAAAGGCTAAATATTAGAGCATCTGAGCAAAATTTAATTGACTATGACTTTTCCCATCCTAGTAATATGTTGGTTGTCTGCTAGATTCCTCTTTAAGGCGATTAGATACCCAATTGTCATTTGTTTGCATCTGTAAGGAAATGAGTGTAAACTGAATTAGCCTAGTTAAGTAACCCCGAAAGAACTGATGTATTTGCTACTAATACGTTTATTTAAACTGATACATAAAAAAAGTCAAACTCTTTGAAGTCAAATATATCAATTTATCATAACAATAATGAGGGACAGCGCCACGAATTCAAATACAGGATACAATAATAATTATATTTAACGATACTAGAAATAAAAATAATTAAACCCAAAATAAATCATGTTGCATTGAATTAGCACAATACTTTTTTAATGTAAATGAAAACTTGTAGATAACTTATTCTTTATTAGAGAGAATAACATTAACTATGATTTAAGGGAAGTAGATTATACAGGGAATGAATGAAAAACATTAGCTCAGGATATGGATGTATGGAGAGCTTATGTCCGCGCGGTCATGAACCTGCGAATTCAATAGTGCCAGTGAGTTAGTTAGATTAGTGCTTCGGGCAGCAAAAATGTTAAATATGACCTTGACAATACGTTTGTGAAGTTACATTTCAATCTTCTCCACACGCCACTACTAGTTATAAATAAAAATTATTTTGCCACTCGAATAAAAGACAAAACTCGATGTGAAAAGATTTATACAGGCATCCAAAACTTCATGACATACCTGATGACGAGTCTTCGGTCCGAAATGAATCTTGATGTCCCTACTCTCTCCTTAACTTTCATTTTCCATTTTTTTCAATCCTTATTAAGATTTTAAAATTGTCCACCTCCATCAATTCTTGGTCGTCCTCTCTGAATACTTCCTTCCATACTTGCAGGTAATATCGATTTTGGAAATATTTTATCTTGCATTCTTTACTACATAATTTTTCTCTGAGGTTCCCTCTTGTTCATACCCTTGTAAGCAAGTGGATGATACGATTGTGGATATATATAGCCTACAGACATTAAAATGTATTAATTACTTATAGTAAATTTTGCGGGTGCAAACCCGACCGGGGTAGATGGATTTTTTACGATGAAAAATCCAAAAGATAACTCCTTGGGAGAAACTTTAAGCCGTGGGTCTGAAGATTTTAAGGCTTATGAAATAACCTCAAGTCTACATTAGTGTTTGTGAACAAAATATAACCGGCCTTTCCCTAGACTAGATGTCTCTTTGAAGCGATGTGCTGACCTCATGTCACTCGCTGACATTTGTAGAGAAACAAGCGTAACTAAATTACCTTGCTAAGAAACTGCCACTAGATAGCACGCATGTAGGGACGTAGACTACGTTTATAGTTAAAATAACACTATAAATAGCTAATAAAGAAAGAATGAAATATATGAAAATGATTATTTTATTGAAGGACATATCTACAATACGGCAGTTTTCCTTTAATCTAAGGTAATTTTATTTCTGATCACCTCCAAAGTTCATGGCGCGACAGGCAAAGAAGATCTTCTCCCTACGAGCCGCTATTTCCTCCTAACTCATGCATCCATTGATCTTCTCTTTTCTTCTTCCTTTGTCTTCTGCCTTCCATTATAAGTCATCCTGTCAAGTTGTAGGCCTAATGGCCTGATTCGGAATCTTAGGTCTTCCAGAAGGTTTCTTTCCCAGGGGTGTGTAGTGAACCATGTGTTGGCTACGTTACATTCTATGTGAAGGCAGTCTATATCGCTGAACGTAATAAACAATGACTGTTATTTTTAATTTTTCTGCAATGTCAGAATAATCCAGAAGACTATCGTAGAAATCTCCTTTCTGCAGCCATGATCGATTGTTCATCTTGGAGTGTAACGATCCATGCTTCGCTGTCATATTTTAGAACTGAACGTCCCAAAATTGTATATAGCCTAATGTAAGTTTTGTATACTATAGAACTTTTGTAACTAGAAATACATGCTTGATGGTTATCAGTGCTTTATTCTAAGCTTTGTTTGAGAGTATTAAATTAATAATAATAATAATAATAATAATAATAATAATAATAATAATAAACTTCGACCAGTCCGACATGGGTAACCCTATCGGCAGCAATGCTATGCCAGCGATAGTATTGCTGCCGATAAGTTACCCTTGCCCGGACTGGTTGATAAGCCTTCGGTTGATAAGCCAGACGAAAAAAGTACCATGGTCGAAAAAGTTACGATCTTTCACCGTAAAAATACAACCGTCAAGAAATGCGGACATGGGTTCCACTGGGGTAAAATTTTCCGGAGGTCAAGTAGTCCCCCATTCGGTTCTCCGGGCGTTGACTACTTCAGGGAACCCATGTCAAAGGCTCAAACACACGTACATGTCCCTAGGAACATGGAATGTTAGGACATTATACAATAACGGGGCGCTAGAGATATTAACGCGGGAGTTAGATAAATCATCCTCGGATACAGTCGCCTTACAGGAAGTTAGGTGACCAGGAGAAAGTAGTCAGGGATCAGAAAGCTTTGCATTATACTTTGCTGGTGCAGAAAGACCCGAATTTGGAACGGGTTTTTTTAGTCCAAAGGAGGATCCTGTCCGCTATCCGAGATATTAAGTTTGTCAGAGATAGGATATCATTCATAATTCTAATGGGTAAACGACATGATTTTGTAATCGTAAATATACATGCTCCCACAGAAGATAAAGATGACAAGATCAAGGGTGAGATCTGAAGAATTAGGTGAAGAATTAGAATGCGTATTTGATAGCCTTTCACGATATCATATGAAAATTGTCTTAGGAGATTTTAATGCAAAAGTGGGGCGGGAAGATATATTCAAACCAACAATAGGCAAATTCAGTCTTCATGAAGATAGTAACGACAATGCGTTTAGATTAGTCACCTTTCCTACATCAAAGAATCTCATTGTTAAGAGCACAACATTTCAGCATAAGGATATTCATAAATACACCTGGACGTCTCCAGATGGCGAAACTCAGAACCAGATAGATCATGTATTAGTGGATAAACGCTGGCACAGTAGCATCATCGATGTTAGATCAGTTAGAGGGACAGACTGCAATTAGGATCATAAGCTGATCAGGGTGAAAATCAGACAACGGCTATCGCTTATGAGAGGAACAAACGCTAAAGATGATTCTGTAAAATTTGAATCAGAAAGCTTAAAAAATGATGAAATGCAGCAAGAATACAAAATCAAAATTGCTAATAGATTTGAAATACTGGAATCTTCAGATGCCAATGTGGCAAACGATGAAGAAACTGATATAAATTAGGAATGAGAGGCTGGCTATAAGATATACTATTAAATTGTTAGCATCAAAAAGCATTGGTTATTTTTTAAAAAAGAGACAAAACAAGAAATGGTTTGATGAGGGATGTGCCGACATTATAAAGAAAAGAAAGCTAGCAAAAATGAAATGGTTACACGAGCCAAGCGAGATAAATTTAGAGCAATTGGGTAGTTTTAGACGGGAAACCACCAGGTTATTAAATAGTAGAAAGAGGGAATATTTGAGAGAGAAGATTAATGATCTTGAAATTAATGCAACAAATAGGAACATCAGATAATTATATCAGGGAATTAGGATAGAGAAGAAAGGGTTTCAGGCTAGAACAAACATAATTCGGAATGAAAATGGGGGTATGATTGAAGATTCCAGGAGTATATTAAATAGATGGAAAAGTTACTTTAATCAGCTATTAAATGTACATACAGAACAGGATATTCAAGAGGATAATTTAAAGAAAGCAGAAATGCTAATCGCAGATCCAAGTGCATTAGAGGTTGAAATGGTGATAGAAAAATTGAAGATGCATAAAGCATCAGGTTCAGATGAGATCCCATCAGAACTGATAAAATCAGGGGGAGAAAATTTGATGAACAAGATACGCAGGTTGCTTAGTATGATTTGGGAAAAACAAGCTCTTCCAGATGAATGGAAAGAATCGATTATCGTACCAATTTATAAGAAAGGAGATAAAACTGATTACAACAACTACAGGGACATCTCATTACTTTCAACGTCGTACAAAATTCTTCTTCTTCTTCTTCTACTACAAAGTTTAGAATATGCAGCCTGTTCCGGCGAAGTTAAAAGTGGAGTCCATTTTCTACGTGGTCGGCCAACATCTCTTGTTCCTCTGGGATTATACAGGAAGGTTCTTTTTGGTATTCTTTCGTTGTTCATTCTCATTAAGTTTTCTGTCCATTTATTATTATTTTCGCTGATTTTATCTTCAATTTTATATATATTTAATTCTTCTCGTATAGTTTCATTCCTTATTCTATCCGCTCTTATGCATCCTTTCACATTACGTAAAAATAGCATTTCCGCAGTCTGTATCCTGCTTTTATCCCTTGATTTCATTATCCAATTTTCACTTCCATACAACAACAAAGGAACAGCCATTGTTTTATATAATTTAAGCTTCGTACCTTTCCTTGTTTTCCGACCTAAGGTTCTTTTTATGGTTCCACAAATAGCCTGAAATTTATTTGCTTTATTTTCTATATCTTTATTTTCTCTATAAGTTATATCACATCCTAAATATTGGAAATGTGATACTTGTTTTATTATTTTGTTTTCCAGTACAATTTTTGATCTAATTCCATATTTACCGATAAATGCCATTACTTTTTACTTATTTATTGATATTTTACAATTATATCTATTGGCTATTAATTTAAATTTATATGCTAACATTTGGAGCTCATTTTCAGATTCTGCTAAAAGTACATCATCAGCGAATAATAAAGCATTTATTTTATCTTTATTATCAATTAATATTCCTTCATTAGTTAAAACCTTCTTCCATTCTTTTAGGATATCGTCCATATAAATATTAAATAATATAAAAATTCTAACATATATATTAGTAAGCAGGCTTATACTCCTTATATTGATGGCATTATAGGAGATTATCAATGTGGATTTAGAAGAAACAGGTCTGCAACAGATCAGATATTTAGTATAAGACAGATTTAGAAAAGAAATGGGAATATAATGGTACTGTACATCAACCATACGTGGACTCCATAAAGGCATACGATTGATTTAAGAGGGAGACGTTATATAGTATCCTGTTGGAGTTCGGAATTTCTAAAAAGTTAGTTGGACTTAAAACGAATATGTCTAAATGACACAAAGAGTTAGGGTGCGTGTAGGCAAACAGTTTTCGATACTTTTGAAATCTACAATGTTGAAGCAAGGAGATGCACTATCTCCTCTACTATTTAATTTTGTACTAGAACATGCCATCAAATCTTTAGAGGATGAAGAAGGTCTACAACTTAGTGGTATTAATGAGCTGTTAGTTTATGCTGATGATGTGGTACTATTGGGCAGTAGCGAAGGGATACTATAGGCAAACACGCACACACTGTTGAGTAGCACTAAGAAATTGGGACTGGAAGTAAATATCACTAAAACTAAATATATGGTCACACAAAGAAATACATCGTATAATGGAAGTGAACGGCTGGTGACGGATGAGGGAAATTTTGAGGAAGTGGCTGAATTCAAATACCTAGTAACAATAATGACAAATAGGAATGAGATGCACAAAGAAATTAAACATAGGATCAATTCTGAAAATGCGTTCTATTATGCATTACAGAGACTCTTGTCGTCCTAAGACCTTTCAAAAAACGTTAGACAGAAAATATATAAAACTATTATTCTACCAGTTATATTATATAGATGCGAAACATGGTCACTTATTTTAAGGGAGGAAAGGAAATTACGAGTATTTGAGAATAAAGTTCTTAGGAAAAATGTTGGACCAAAGAGAGATGAACAGACAGGTGAATGGAGAAATCTGCTAAACAGTGAACTACATGGTCTTTATAGGAAGCCATGTATATAATAAGAACAGTTAAGTCTCGTAGACTGCGATGGGCAGGACATGTGGCATGAAATGAGAATGAAGGACGTGAATGGAAACTTCTTGTAGGAAAACCAGAGTGAAAATTCCCAGTTGGTACAACAAGAATGAGATGGGAGAATAACATTCCCTATGATTTGAGGGAAGTAGATTATACAGGGAATGATTGGAAAACATTATCTCAGGATAGGGATTATGGAGAGCTTGTGTCAGTGCGGCTGTGAACGTACGGGTTCGACAGTGCCAGTGAGTTATTTATAATAATGAATTAGGGGTTCTATCGCCTTCGCCAAGGCGATGGACATGTTCGGTTTTTGAGTTATAGTTTTCTTGTATTAGTGAGTGGAATGTAATAGGCGGACATGGTTTTAGTTGGGTTGGTATTAGTTACACGAGGGAGGCGGAGTAGGAGAGTTCGTCACCCCCCTATACAGCTACATTAACAATCCATTGTTGAGTTTTTTTTAACCATCTGAACGACCTTTCTCCATACCTTCTCCTTGTGCTTATGGTTTTTTTTCCCTCCCCAGGGCTGCACCGTCTTCCCTCCCAGGATCACGTCTTGGTTACAGGCACCTTCTTTTACGATCCTTACTTAAAATATTTCTTCTTTCTTTTCTATTTGCTAACATTTTATAACTGTGTCCGAATATCGCCACAGGGGACGGTTTCGATTCCAAACTATACCTCAATACTTGTTAGCGAATTCAGAATCCTACCTAGACACTGAAAATAAACATGACAAATATTATATATACAGTAAAAAATGCTCAAAGCGGAATCGCATGGGACCAATTCTTTTCGATAAATTTCCGCATTATAAAAAAACTGAAATCTTAGATTATAGAGTACCATATGTCTTTTTACGTACCTAGGATTAATTTTAGTTCCTGTTCAGGTTTTCCCCCTCCAGTTAAAAGTAAACATTTCGATTTTTGCAGGTTATTTTACATTCTGGATCACTGTGCGATGGAGGCATTTATCAAAGTACATATCGGCTCGTGAAATGCGACATCTTTTAACAATGAACTTTAGGGTCAGTGACAATTAGGTTTGATTTGTTTTGATATTTATTTGTCCATTTGGTTTGAATCACTATTTGTAAAAACCTCCTTGGCACCTTCCTTCAGTAAAAAAAAAACTGTTGATGGTTAATAAATATATATATACCACTTGGATCCTAGAATAAAGAATTTTTTAGTCGCGAATACAGGAACTGTCACAATTTTTTAACCCCCGAATAAGGAACTTTTACTGTGCTTCACCCGGCGGCGGCAGGATTCTTTCCTTAATGTTTCAATGAAATGGGAACTAATTTATTTCTCTCTCTGTCTTTCCGCTTTATTTTTTTTTCATGAATTGTGTAGAAATATACTTCCGTTTCCACATTGGACAGATTCCGTTTTATGCAAAATAATACAAATAATATATATATATATATATATGTTATATTACAGATTTTCGCGGATACAAGTATGAATAAGAAAGTTTTCTTGGGTTTTCCGCGTCTTGGATTCAAGTTCGTCCCCTGGCCACTGACTCCGACGTTTCGGCATGATCCCACATGCCATTATCAAGGAATGATAAGTTCGAGTCACAGGTTTAGGTCTTATATAATTAAACAAATAGAGTTTTCGCTGTGGTCCGTTTCCGAAGACGTACACCCATCCAAGGTTTAGTTCTTATGTAGTTAAACACCTTTGTTTAATTATATAAGACCTAAACCTGTGACTCGAACTTATCATTCCTTGATAATGGCATGTGGGAGCATGCCGAAACGTCGGAGTCAGTGGCCAGGGGCCGAATTTGAATCCAAGACGCGGAAAACCCAAGAAAACTTTCTTATTCATATATATATTATATATATATATATATATATATATATATATATATATATATATATATATCCACCGCTGTGGTCTGGAGGTAACGTGCTGCCTTGTCACGCAGCGTGCCCGGGTTCGAGTACCAGTCGGGACAGGCTTCTGGGTAAGGTGTTTTTTTTCGGGGTTTTTCCTCACCTGTAAGACAAATGTATGGAAGCTTAAGAACCTACGATCCCCGAAAATCATCCGGCCATCATCATCCTTCACCAGTGTGGAAAGCAACGGGAAGCTACCACACCTATAATTTCCTAGTAAAGCTGCAAAGCATATATATATATAGCATTTCCATGCATAAGATCGGGATAAGTAGATTCCCGGGCAACGCCGGATAATCAGCACGGGGCATCTAAAAATAATTACTCTATAAATGTATAATTATTTTTCTGTTTACATATTCATCTAAATATAAAAGCACATTTAATTTATTTAGGCGTAGCAGCGCACGCTTGGCATTTGCTAGTCTATTTATATCTTAAATGTTTTATTTTGCTGTAGTCAAGTGGTTAAAGCATCATGCCTTGGAGCACATCTACGAGACATGCGCTGGTTCTAATTCCCACAGGAAAAACATTTTCTCATGTAATTTTGACCAATATGGGACCGGTACCCAACCGGCATCATGAGGAATTTGGGTAGCTATAATAAGTATCGGCTCCAGGTTGAGATAACCAGCTATATCGGCCGGGAGACCATACATGCTAACTTTTACTGGCTAGATGATCGTTTACCAGTGTAAATGTCTAAATAGCACATGCGGATGTGCGGGCAGCAAGGATTTGCTAAATCTATCGCGCCATGTAGTTTTATTAGAAATAAAGCCAAATATAATATTAGCAGCCCAAATTCCGAAAAAAAAGTCTAGATACACCTGCTCTCTCTTCCTACCCTCCTCTCATCGAGATGCATACTCTCGCGTATGCATGTACTTCGCTACCTGCCTTACCAACTGTCAGCTGGTTTAAAAGTCACTAAAAGTTCGCGCATATTGCGGACACATTTTTTATACCTCTAAGTCATGCCTGTTATTAAGTGTTCACTAGGTGTGAAAGGACGCCCCGTCCCTCCCTTTCTACCCTACGTTGGATAGGCTGCCGCGATAAGACACTCTTATTCATTGGGAGAACATTTGCATGCGGTTAGGAGCGGCAGATCGCCTTTTCACACCCGGTGAGCACTTATTAATAACCCTACTCTATGTGTACTAATGGTTACCATGTTCTTCTCTGATTCCGACGTTCACACTGACCGGAGTCAATTGATTTTTATTGTCCTCCTTCGAAAGGGAAAGCTTTCGGCTGGTAAGAAATATCTCAAGACTAAAATAAAAGCCTTGAGCAAATTTGTGAAGTAGTAAACATCGAAAATGAGTGCGGTTTCTGTTTAATTGTTTTGTTTGAAAACTACTAAGTTAATTTATTTTTTTAAACGACCGTGTTTAACATCTCAATTAATTTGAGTAACAATTTAAGTCCGGTCTTGGCCAATTAATGTGACTCTGCAGCTCCTTCAGGCTGGAAGTTCTCATACGTGCTGTAAATATGCGATTCACGTTTTACTTCCTCCTGTTTCCTGAACAAGGAAATTAGTCCAAAAGGAAACTGAAAACCGCCGCTCTCTGAGAGTCATTACACACAACAACAAAGAATTACTCGCAGGCTTGAAATGTATCAATAACTATGTTTCGGACTCGCAGAAGACGAAAATTATATTAGTTTTTTCCAATCACCTATCCGGAGTCAGATATTTCGACGACAACCTTTAGCAGAAGTGATCGTTTCCGTGAGACTCGCAAGCGCTATTGTCTCTCAAACTGGTCACCCTTCTTTTTCTTTTGCGTGGTTTTATTTGTTAAACCCTCAGGAATACACACACAGGTATACACCATTTCCTGATTGTTACTGTCAAATACGTGAAGTAATGGCTTGTAATACCTCGTTCTGTGCAGTTCGTCTTACATCATTGTGTTAGTGAAGTGTCGATATATGCATTATTGTGTATCATTATAAAGAAATTGAATTGAAACAATTTACTATAATATATTTTAATACGTAAAATTTAGTGTTTTTATAATTTTGCAATGTCTCGCCGCTGTAAGAATTCTCCTAATTTATTTTGTTACGTATGTGGAGAGTATTGTACAAAATCTCAGAGCAGAACTAGTTATAAAGGCGTACAATTTATATTTCGGGAACTATAATAAATTTTGAGATACTGATAAATATTGGGCCCCCAATTTTTGCTGTACAAACTACCGAAGGATTTTAATAGGGTGGTTAAAAGGTTCGCATTCGTGCTTGCCATTTGCCATTCCAATGTTGTGGAGGGAACCTACGGACCACATCACGACTTATTTCTGTGTGGTCAATATATCTGGTTTCACTTAAAAAATAAGCATTCTCTTCAGTATCCAAATTTGCAGTCAGCCATGCGACCTGTTAAACATAGTGATTCTTCACCGAACTTAGGTGACGTCAGTGATGAACATTGCGAAAGGTTCCACGAAGACATTTTAGAAATGTAAAGGCGTTATAAAGGGAAATCAGTGACAAACATGCTTGCTGATTACTGCTGGCAACTTATCACAGACGTTTCGGAGCCATCTTATCGGCGTAAGTCATCCAGGAAGAAGTTTTGAAAGGTGAGATTTTTGCTACAATTTAAGCATGTGTTGTAACGTAACTACTTATTTATCCTTCTTAGAAAAAAAAATAACTTTTTGGATCTTATATGATTTGGTTTTACATAGATCACTTGCTTGTAGCAATATTATTGCAAAAAAAAATTGGAACTAAGTGCAGATAAGCAATAATATGCTAAATATAACGAAAAACGTTCAACACGTCCTCGCAAGAAAAATGTTAGGTGATAGAGAAAAACGGACTTCAATTAGAAATCAGCGCATGCCAATTAATTAAAATCACCTATTTTCATTTCTGCTAGCGACAGAAAGTTAAAATTTGTTGTGTGTTATCTCTAGATCACAGCGATAGATTCAGTTATTGTGGTTGATAATTCTTACGTACGTATAACAAATTATCTAACTGCTATTTCTTGATTGTTTATAATTTTTTATTTCCCAGACTAAACAACCCACTATACGATATCGTCAGGAAGAAGCTTTAGTCACGACATAGCCACATTAGGACGAGCAGAATCAAACACCATACTGGATGCTGTAGAGAAGAATGAACTGCTGAAGATGGGACGGATGTCCTGAAAGGCCTACAGGCATAAAGATTATACGTTTTATAAGTTGAGGACGACGGATTTTACCTAAGAAGGTATATTTTAGCTTATTTTATTCTATGACTCTCCAACTCAACGGTTTTAACAATGAATTTTATTAGTATTGACTATATAGCCAGTCAGGCCAAAACAAAGTCTAGTTTTTTTAAAACTAAATTAACGCTACTAAAACTATTACCAATATATATTTCAACAGACAATGTTTAATTCATAATATTATCCCAAATTATGCCAAAATTAAAATAAAAAATAAAAGCTACTCAGCCATAAAAACAAAAACTAATGCAGAAATTAACTGGATAAAAAATGAAATAAAATTCTTATATAAAAAACAAAATTATAATAATAAATTATATTATCTTTCACAAGAAGCAAATAAAATATATGGTAAATGTTGGTACATCATAGAAATTCGTATACATGAAGATATTAATACTATTTTAATAAATACGTACCAAACAATCAACAAAAAACTTGAAAATCTAAAATCAACCAAACACAACAAAAAACACACAAATTTCTAGTAAACCCATAGAAGATAAAAGACTAATAAATCTAACAGAACTTATACTAAATAATGACGAAATTAAAATACTAGAAAATGGTTATAAATTTAATTTCCCCAATCCTAATATAAAAAAATAAAAGAGAACATGATAATTGAGAGCGAAATAGCAATTAATAAATTACAATTTAATAATAAAGAATATGCCAGACACATAACTGCCAAAACTATACAAGAAATCTCACCCACAATTGCGTTGTTTCGCGATAGATGAGTTGGATGAAGAGAAAAAGATCACGCGGGTAAATAATTTGTTCAATATTATTAATCGTTGTTCCTTTATTAATCGGCGGCACTACTAGTCATTAACATGTATGTCATTCGACCTCTATTATATCCGGATCATACCTTTGGTCCATTAACTTATTTATTCACTATGTTTGTGACACGACGTACAACAGTCGCGCATTTGACGACAAACGAAAAGTCAGTCGTATGCAGTAATGCGCCCTGGCGACTCAACTTTTGTCTACCTATCTTGCCTACAGTCAGATTCAACCCAGGAAGTTACTGTGTGTTTGGAATAGGGAACTGGGTTGCCATTTTAACGGTATTTTCTTGAGAAAAATCCTTATATAAAACTGAAGTATGCAACACAGCAAGTACAGAGTTGTAGTTGTAGCCGTCCAAGCTACCCCCTCTTAAAGAATAAAAAATAACAGTTACCACTGGTCACTGAGCTCGTGCGGGCCTGTACTATCCTGTATGAAAGTGCGACTCTTATATTTACTGTAAAACTAGTCTGCATGCCGTAAAAGAAAAACTGTGTTTTTTAAATGTACGCTATAATACATAGATTTGGAAAATGTACTGCTAACCTTGCCCTTCCCTAAACAAACAAATACCACCGTTATTATGAGTTTGGCAACATCTACCCTGTATAAGCCACGCAAGGGATTTAGAACAATGTCCTTGACGGTCAATCCATTGGACGAGGTACGAAGATTGCTGAGTACTGTAAAATTCCCTGCCAGACACGTGCTATCAAAACAATCTCACTTGTAATACTACGTCTGAGTACAGTCTCTTGTAAATTTTAGTGAGAAGGAACGTGTTGCTATCACATTATTAACAATAGTTCTTAATTTTAATAACTTGTGCCTTTGCATCCTGTAGTTTTAAAATTGTAAGGTGACGTGGATGTAAATAATTTCATAATTTTGAAGTACGAGTATATTGTTTTATATAACTCAATCCCTCTCACAGTTTCGAAGTTAAAAGGAGAAACTGTTCACAGTTAAATTTGGGTGACTATTTAACTCATGCCCGAAATGGGAGTCAATGACCAATCACGTTTCAATGATTTCTGTTTTACAACCAATCAGAGTCGTGTTTCACGAAATATTTTATCAGTGTTATATTTACCATATTAAATAAAGCTCCTCCTTTTTAATATTCTGAACAGGTCTGACCATTATTTTGTAGTGATACCACCAAAAAAAGAAACCACTGTTTGCACTTTCTTAAATGTATTTTTTCCCAGGTAATATTCCAGAAAAATATAATTGTCATATTTACATCATACGACATCAGAAATGAATTAATATACAGTTTGATGTGTTTCATTTTTTCTCCACTAGAGAGCATTCTTACATTCTTCCTTTGGCAATTAATA
The DNA here is from genome assembly GCA_030220185.1 of Diploptera punctata. Lineage (NCBI taxonomy): Eukaryota > Metazoa > Arthropoda > Insecta > Blattodea > Blaberidae > Diploptera > Diploptera punctata. Next base: position 723,431 of record JASPKZ010007837.1, read on the forward strand.
GTATGATCTGGTTGCAGTGATAAACAAAAAAGAAGCAGATGAAGCGTACCTGTCGTTTCTCATTTGTTTTCAAACATCGCCGTTTATATTAAATATATAAATATTTTAAAATAACTATAGTTAAATAATGATTTGTGAGTAAACAGCTTAATTTTATTCGTTAAATAGTCCTAACAAATGCCACTCTTGATTTCCAAATTCTCTAGATAAATTCACTCCTCACTTCGTGAGTCGTGAATTTATCGATAATTTGGAAATCACTCGTGGCATTACTTATGATAATTTTTAATGTCCACGTCACTAATTGGATATAAGAACATTAATAAAGGAAGAACATTTATCTTTATATAATTTCCAATTATTATATTTATATATTTTTTAGGATTACGTGAAAGAGGAAGAAAAATAAAACTTTGTCTTAGTTGTTAACAATGTTTCATACAAATACATAAATCTCCAACATCAAATTCCATGAAAAATAAATGCAAGCCGGGTCAATACAAAAAATATACTCACCGAGAAATATGACTAAAACATGTTTATATGATTCATTAATAAACCAACACACAAAACATACATAACTGACACAATATTAGCCGAAAATAATCACGTAGTTTGAGACTTCCACTTTACCATCCCAATTCAAATTCCATTTAATTATTTTGGGGAGATATAACATAGTGAGTTGTTAGTAAAAATACCATTTTTAAATTTAAATATTTGACCAGCCTTATTGGCTAGTGGTCAGAGCTTCTGACTACGGTTCATGGGGTCCTGGGTTTGATTCCCAGTCACATCACAGGTTTTTTTTAAATTAAATTATTCATGTGGTTGCATATGGTCTGGATTTAGGTTAAGTTTAGATTTAAGGACTCTCCTGGAGCTTCATTATCATTCGTCACCTATAATATCTTCGGGCCAACGTAACTCCGCATTCCAGGCGCCCCAAATTAAGAAGTGCATTACAATTCCGCCATGCCAGAAATATCATAAAGACAACCTGGTGGCATTGGTATGTATATTGAAAAGCTGTGTCAGTAAACTTTGAACATATTAGTAAAATAAATGGGAAAACATTCAATAAAGACAGCGAACGCGAGTACCGGGAAACAGATGGAATCATGGGGAAAATAATTGAGAAGAATAAAAGTAATGATGAAGAGAGCGATCATGAAATTTACCAAATGGAACATGGAGATGACAGGTCAGACGTAGAATTCGAAGACTGTTAAAAATGTATATTAAATGTGAAATTGAGCGCATATTAAAAACGTTAACAGACGGCCATCGTTTATAAAAGTTACCATGTACATATATAGTGAATATACCTTGTCCGCGGATAAACAAGAGCGCGTATTATTTAATAAGTAATCAGTGATTTTAAAAATGTTTAGCAGTGACTGTATGTTGAACTAGAGGCGGTGTTAGCAATGACATGTGGTCTTATTTCTACTGGCCAATGCAAGACTCTCATCTATGCTCCCGTTAAAAAATTGCATTGGTCAGGATCCCTTGCTATGGCTATACGTAAGGGGACACTGGCTTAGCCAGTAAAGTCTGTAGTAACTTCTTGGGTTGAATTAGATTGTAGTCGTAACTTCGGGTTGTGGGTGTGTTTCGAATATTGTAAGGTTTATAATTGGTTGCTTTATTATTACAATAATTCTATTGATGACCTGAAATTTAATTGGGTCTTAAGTCACGCTTTCTGGGAAAGTACAGAAAACATAGCGTCTTTTCCAAGGGTCTTGGAGTCTCTACTTGTTTACAGTGGAGTACCATGAATATTTACGTCTCCATAAAATTAAAAAAAAAAACATTATTCACAAGACTTTGTAAACCTTTTCAATAACACTGGCAGTTACTTCTCTCGGGCCTTTTCCATAATATATTAGTGACTATTTAACTCATGCCCCAAATGGGAGTCAATGACCAATCACGTTTCAATGATTTCCGTTTTACAACCAATCAGAGTCGTGTTTCACGAAATAATTATCAGTGTTAGGATTATCATATATTAAGCAAAGCTCCTCCTTTTTAATATTCTGAACAGGTCTGACCGTTATTTTGCAGTGACTGAGTCAACAGTAAAGCCGCCATATTTGAATGTTCAAAATGGCAGAAGAAAGATTTGGCTGTGCTTCAAATGAAGATATAGACGAAATAATCAAGCAATCTAAGCCCCATAACACTCAACGTAATAGGAAATATGTTTGGAATCAGTTCGAAAAATTTTGTCAACTACGAAATTACGTATTAACAGCAGAAACTCCAACCAAACACATTGCCACATACTGAAAGACTGGAGCATTAATATGAGGAAAAATAAATGGAGAAGAGTACAAAGAATACAGCTTGAAAACCATGTGGAATGTTACTGCAAAAATGATACAAGAGAAATATTTTATTGAACATCAACGAGATTTTAATCCGTTCGCCGATCAAGAATTTAATGACGCCAGACAAGCAAGAAACGCAAAAAGAAAAATTCTTCAAAACATGCTAGAGAAAAGAAAGGTGAGTGCAGTGGCTTTTAAGTCTGATGAATATGAAAAAATGATTAATAATTGTCAGGAGAAAACCCCTGAAGGATTACAAATTAAGTTCTACCTTATCGCTTCCCTAGAATTGGCATGGCGTGGGGGAGAAGCTGTAAAATGCCTAATTCACTATTTTCAAGAGGAACTAGATCATAATGGTAAGCCGACAGGAAGGATTGCATATAATCCAGTGTTTTCCAAGACATGTCAAGGAGGCGATCAAAAGCTCTGCGATACAAAATGGGCTAATACCAAATCAGGAAAACCCGAGAAGGTGCCCAGTGAGACTCTATAAACTTCTATTGGAAAAACGCACTGACAAAATCAAAACAGACCGTTTTTTCATTACTCCTAACCCATTCTACCAAAAGTCTGGAATTTGGTATAAGAATTGTCCAGTAGGGCAAAATCATCTATCGATATGGACAAAAATGTGTGCAAGAAAATCTGGATTGGACATAAACAAGCATAAAGTGAGCAACCATTCAAGTCGTTCAACTGCTGTTTCGAACATGCTTCAAGTTGGAATTCAAGAACAAGAAGTCTTAAAAATTACTGGTCATGTCAACGCAGCATCACTAAAACCGTATCTGCAAATAAACGAAGAACACCATTCAGATATCGTCCGCAGATTGAGAAACAACATGCCTACTACGTGTCGTCATCTACATTAAATATAACAAATAATGAACAGATTCCCTCAAACTACAAATTTGACAATTGTGTGTTTAATAATTGTGTTTTTAAATAATTATATTATATTACCGAGTTCTTTTTGATAATTCTGTGTTCAATAGTTGTGTTTTAAATAATGATTTTACCGAATTGTTTACTAAAAAAATAAATTAATAACCTATAATTTTGGTTATAATATACAGTTTGATGTGTTTCATTTTTTCTCCATTAGGGTGTATTCTTACAATATTGCGATGATATTTCAAGTTTCCCACGCCAGATGGCAATATATAACATTATATGATCTTGTTGCAGTGGATGGAGAAGCGAAACATAACGTTTCTCATTCGTTTTCAAACATCGCCGTTTACATTAAATAAATAAATATTTTAAAGTAACTATATTTAAATAATGATTTGTGAGTAAATAGCATAATTTTATTCGTTAAATAGTCCTAACAAATGCCACTCTTGATTTCCAAATTCTCTAGATAAATTCACTCCTCACTTCGTGAGTCGTGAATTTATCGATAATTTGGAAATCACTCGTGGCATTACTTATGATAAACTTCTACCTTAATACTTGCTAATCCTCTTGTTATTTCCAGAGATTTAAAATGTCCAGAGTACTTACCGTTCTCCTTTCATATTTTCCTCTAACTGCACCCTTTACATAAATGGTTGGAAACCTCAAAGGCAGGTAAACAATTAATGTTAATACCCTTTTATCTATTATTTATTTGACTATTATAGCAATAATTATATTTTAAATAATAGAAGTGAACAATTAATGTATTATTAATCTTCTCATTTTGAGGTTGAATCTGAATATAAATAAGACCTATCTACTACATAATTTAATTTAATATTTGTTAGGATATATTGCAGCCAAATAGCCAGGATTAAAGTAAGAATACATTTTAATTTATGTTATTGCATATTCACATATTGTCTTTCTTCTTTTTGTGCATAGCTCAATGTGATATCGGTCACATGTCTTTTCACATAGCATACATTTACAATCTATATTTGGTTCATGGAATTTTGTGTTCTTGCATATCAGGTGGTGGAATTCGTGGACTGCCAGCCTAGTGATGACGTGTCTCATTTCGAAATTTTCCTTTGTCCGCGCACGGTGCTGTAGAATTCTGGGTGTATTTCTTCTCTTTTCCTATTTAGTGTTGTAGCAGTTTCTGTGATGCGCTGATGCTGGGTATGTGCCATCCCCTTAATTGAGATAGAAAATCCTGTCTCAAATGTCATTTACCATTACAGTTAAAATTCTGGATTTAAATTCCCTGGATATATGGAAATAATTACTGAAAATATTGATGTGAAGGAATGAAGGAAAATGTTACCAAAATATATTTCTTAAGACTAGGGAAATTTCTTCTGGTTACGCTTAAATAATTTAGTTGATGAATTATTTCCTAAAAATCAATAATTATTGCTTATAATCTACCCGATGGCTTCAAAAAAAGACATGGATGAGTTCTCATTTTATTTCAGGATTTCTGATTGATGTACGATTATTTATATGAATCAGTATTAAATCAACTGACATTATTAGTTAGTTGCAATAATGGTCTATACGTCTTCCGAGCTAAGTTCCAGTTCTAATGTAAATATAGCAGATGTGTGACTACATTTTCATTGGTCGAATAACGATCTTTCATTTGAGCGTATAAGAAAATGTAGTTCCTCGCTAACACTCGAAATAGAGAAAATACAAGTAATAGCAATATGTATTATATAGGTCATGTCTGTATTAAGTTATATAGGAAATATAAATTACAATTTTTTTGAGATTCAGTATTGTTTTATTCTTGCGCATATGCAATGGAGAATACATTGGAATTTCAGTTGTTTCAAAATGACCTCCTCTGTATAATTATGACTATACTTTGCAATGGAAAATATTTGAAAAGCGGAGAAAAACAAATTATCCTGAATATTTTCGAAAAGTTTACTGAAAAATATCCTATATTAGCCATTGAAAATGTGGTGAAAATAATAGCAGCATTTACATTGGGACATAAATTGCAGTCGTAATAGAATTATAAATAAATATATTTATCGACATCATGGAAAAAGCATAAACGTTTGATTAGGTAGGCCTCTATATAATTTTCTCGTCATAAATAAATATTGAACGGAAGTTTTTACTTATTGGTACCATCTTACTTTTCATTCAGTCTTATTTTTCGTAGAATACCAATGTTGCATAAGAACAATGTTTTTATCGATGATAGTTTCGCACACAATTCCGTCATATGACGGGTAAACGTAGACGTCAATGGACGGTATTTGGCGAAATAATAGACCTATCTTATGGAGTTTTATTGCAGTACAACTGGAACTTAGCTCGGAATTGCTTTAGTAAATATTGCCTCAGGGAATTTTATTTGAAAAATTGAAACTTATTTTGGTTTTGTTGGGGAGAGAAGTGGCATAAAGAGGCTGAAAGCGATAGAATATGGTTTAGGAGACGAATAGGAAAGATACATTTGATAGACAAAAAACAAATCTAGTACTAGGATAAATATAAGATATATATTTATTCTTCAAAATCAGTGGCCATTTTCGGAGTTGACTCCATGTTTAATTTCTTTCTACACCTCATTCCTGTTTGTAATTATTGTTCCTAAGTAGAAGACAAGGACGTCTACCTAAAGACTTTTGGATGGTGTTTCTATTGAGGCCGAAACAGGTCAACAAATTATCTAAATTCGTGAATGGACTATGGTGATGATTAGGGAAAGGATTTTGAGGCGCGGGACCTATCCAAAAAATAGCTGTTTTCAAACCAATAGTTCAATATGTCTATTTGGGGGGAAGAAATGAAGCGAAATGAACACAATTTGTTGCACATTTTCGTGAGATTACTACATTTTGCCCCTTTTTATCTCTTTTTTTTATGCTTCAGCACCTTTTCCTCGACTCTTCTCTGCGTTTTTAAAAGATAAGACAGAAAAATGTACATTTTTTTCTTCTTGAACAGCTTTTTTAAAATCTCAATCAGAAGTCAACAATATTAGATAAACAATGCCAACGTGGTGGCATTGAATAAAAAAAACATAATTTATGTAATTTATACCCAGAAAGAATGGCCAATCTGCAGTGTGAAGTCAACAGTTGTAAATAATACATTTTAAAATATTTATGTAAACCACCAGTAATTTATACCCCAGAAACAATGACCAATCAGCAAATGTGAAGTCAAATTTAAATTTCAAGAGTGTAACAGTTTAAAATAAATTCAGTTATTACTGGCAATAATTTAACAGTTTTCTATCTACCGACTTCTTGTTGCCTGTGTTTTATTAGTCTGAACCACAACGTATCTTCATTAGTTACTAATGATTAGTATTACAACTAGGTTTTAGCAACAATAACATGGCGAATGTTAAGAAGGGTAAGTTGTATGCACTTTAAGAATTCAAAACGCAATTTATCGAAACTGATGGCATTCTTCGATGTTCCATCTGCGAAGTAAATATTGCAATAAACTAAAGAACTATGAATACCTCTTATGGACTTTATAAACAAGACAAATGGTGCAAAATGATATGCATATTATATAAACTGAGCTCATGTAACTGGTTTAAACCTTAATGCAATTGTTTCAGCAGCATATTTTTTTGCACCTTTTTGTGTGTATTTTCAGAACCTTTTTTTTCTCCCTTTTACGACCAAAATTTGCACCTTAAAATCCTTTCCCCGATGATGATGATGATGATGTAGATTACGAATATTTGAGCATAAAGTTTTTTTTTTTTTTTTTTCGACCAAGGTACCCTTTCAGTCTGGTTAATCGCCTTCGACCTGTCCGGCTGCAGGTCATTAAAGCAAGCAAGCCACTCTACCACTACAAGATAAAGATAAATGGAAGTACATGAATATGTGCACTGGACAAAGCCGCCTGGTTTCTTTCGGTTATTTTTATAATTTTTCTTAGGAAAAATGAAGTAACCTAAACGAGCTTCACTGATACTTTAAGTCGCGAGCCGCCACTGTTGTGGTGTACAAAGTTTAAGCATCCTCGCCCGACAGTTCGTCACATTGCAAAACCCGGGGGGCCAGTGGAATGGGTTACGTAAAAATACGTAAAAGAGAGAGGTTGAACTAATAATAAAGAGAAGAAGAAACAAAGAAGAAAAGCGGAAAGAACAATGGTTTCACTGAGGAGGTACGATAATGATCATGTTGCGGGAAAGTTACTACGGCAATCTGGCAACACTGCCACCAAGATCGAACAGCTCTTTGAAGAACCGATCATATTGTTCCGAGTATTTTTAAGATATAAACATGGTTGAACTGCAATAAAAGCTGTATCCAGTTTAAATCAAGCGAGAGAAAGGAATCCCGCATCTTGATTTGTTTGCTTTTCCTTGCGGGAAAGTAATAAAGTAATTTATTGCCTTATTTAACCGCTTCAATACACACACACAAACTATATGTATTACCGTTATTTTCATTATTTTCAAGAACATGTCTCGACATTCTACTTCTTCAATGTATTAGTGATATTTTTTTGTCTTTATTTGGGAATTTATCCACAATACAATGAAATCACCTTCTCCATTTGTAGCGGTCCTGAACATCATCATTTATAAGTCCCAGATCATCCATAGTCTACTTCTTTTCATACAATCCATCCAATCTTCTTTAGGATTTCCCTTTCTTCTTTTCCCAACACTATCCTCCACTCCAAGATCTTCTTATGGATTCTGTCAGATGTCATCCTCTTGACATGTCTATCATCTTAACCGTCTTTGTTTAATTGTTTGTAATCACGACTCTTTCAACTTTCATAATGTTCCTAATTTCAATGTTTCTATTTTTTTTTCTAATCTGGACTTCCGCGATGTTTTCCGGAAACTCACCTCTGTTTCTAATAACTTGTTAGTTTGGAATCTTTGTCCATGTCTCCGATCTATATAACATATGCCTAATACTCTCTTACAATGGCCGTTTTAATAAATTACTTTCTTCTGTAAAGGATGTTTTATTTCATAATACAGACTTCAGTACAGTAATTATGATGATGTTGATAATAATAATAATAATAATAATAATAATAATAATAATAATAATAATAATATTCCTCTCTTTCACCCTTAGTTTATACCTCACCTTTATAGGTACTAATACATGCTCCCAATGACTGAAATCCCAGGTATAAATATTGACGGTTCCAGAGATCGGTGACTGTCATACCGAGATTTTTCGGGTTTTTTTCTGGGTTCTCCCGTTTTCCAAATTTCATCCCACCAACACTTTCCATTCCCTCTTCCCCACTTTTCATGTCATTTAATTTCTCGTTCACGCATTTCATCTCATCTCATGTTAGGGAAAAATAGTTAGTTGGCAATCCACAGGTGTTGATAATTCGGAACCAGAGGCGACAAGGTAACCTCTAAACCGATGGGACCGACGAATGAGCACGAATGTTGTTAATATTCTTTCCTGGAGAAGTGTTGTTGGGTCCAACAAAATAATAAAAATAGTTTTGTGTTCATTAATAACAAAGACCTGCGAAGATTTTGCGACAAGAGATATTTTAATACAAATGTCAAGTCAAATCCCCTAATAACAGAACCGTTACTAGCTTTTGCGAATCACGTACAGATTTTTCACAATTCTATTTTTAACACAAACATTAGAGGGTGTGATCCACCACTTGTATGTGGTACATACGCGCTGTATTAAAATATGTAAACACCTAAAATAAAATACGTGTTTATAATATACGCAGTGGAAGCGTGCTGGGCCCATAACCCAGAGGTCGTGGATCGAAACCACGCTCTGCTACCATTTTGCGCCTCGTTACTCAAAAATGTTATTAAACCATGCGAATTGCAACCAACTTGCGCTGCAATGTTTCGATCTACTACCTTGTGTATATATATTAGCATAGAGTTCATAACTATCAGTACTATTCATAATCCTTTGCCCGGGCCCATGAGAGGCAAAGATTGATTCACCCTTCCTATCCAAATTCACAAACATTAATCAATAACAATTCTTAAAACACACTGTAGTAATTTATGATGCTTAGTTAACCTGAATGTACTATTATCAACCATGAAAGCTAGTCGGGAACAAGGAGCTCATATAACTTTTGAGCAAGCTTATGTACAGGAATTACAGCTGTAGCGTGGCTAACATACAATAATCAAACATTGATATTTACTTAAACTTATATTTAATGTTAAGTTGCACTTCTGAAGTTTGAAAAGTGGAATTAAAGAAATACATAACTTGATCATTCGAATACTAAATGACAAACAATAAATAATACCAAAAATAACATAATTTACACACTCAACCTCTCATACATACTTTTAGTCCTACCGAGGATGCTTTACCCTGGCTTGCCGGACCAAAACCCAAAATACGCATCTCGCGTCCTCCAGACGACAACCCAGTGTTGCAACGAAAATCTATGATCGAATGATAATGTTCACTATGTGTGTAGCCTATTTGAGCGTTCCGAGGTAGAAGGGGAAGTTGCGCACTACAAACAGAGCAAAGGCAGGGGTAGAAAGAAGAGTGGGAGTAGATAGAAAGAGAAAGGAAATTGGCATAGTTCAAGAATCTCACTATTGGAGGAGGATAACAGCACCGATGCAACGAACCGAAATACCACTTTCGCCTGATTTCATTCACACTAGTTTGTCATTGTGTTTAACTCAGTGTGGGTTCATCCCACGAACCTCTCCTAGTTGCATTACACAGTTTCCGGCGAAAAACTGTGGAAGCAATAAGCCGCCATCACAAGAGCTAGATATTACAATAACAATACAAACAACATTACCAGCACTCTTCCACCTCCAGCCAGAGGATATTTTCAATTTGTCTCTAGAATCAAAAGACAAAAATTCGAATAACATGCAGCATTCATCTTGACTTATAATTTAAAATTTTGTTTTCCATGTGCAATTCTAAGATATCTTCATTTTTCTATGATCTAGAAGTGTGTATTCAGCAATGCTTCGAAGATATATCATTTCAACAGATCTAAGACTCTGAATATCCTTCTGTTTCAATGTCCATTCTTCGCTACCTTACAAAAGAGTAGGAACAACCAATGTTTTATACACTTTTGATAATCGAATTGGTCCAAAAGGCCCTTTCTCCAATATTTTTTTTTGCAAAAATTGGTTAACTACAGTCTCAACATTGTTACATATAGACTATATGTTATAAATACACATTTTGTGCTTAAAGGACCTTCCTCCAGTCTTCATACAGAACCACAGTTCATTATTTCATTTTTAGTTTCGTGATAAATTCCCATACTTTAGGATACAGGGCCTTCTACCAGCTACCTTGTCATTTAGCTATATTGGAGAAAGGACCTTTTAGCAAAGATCAATTTAATTGTCATAAAGTTACTTTATAAGATGACAGAAAAAATATAAAAGAATCATTACTAAATATTACGCATCAAGTAGGAATAAATATACAAATAAAAACACATAAATGGATTTGGATGGAACATACAATTCGCGAAGTAATGAATACATTCCAAAAATCGACTCGGCTGGAACTGTTAGGGGGCAAAGAAAAGAGAAAAATCAAAGAAGGAAATCTGGAAAAAGAGAGAGACAAGCATCAAAGGAAAGAGTGGAGTGAAAGCACTTGCTAGCAATAGATTGAGGTGTGAGCCCTATGTTCCCTGCAGAAATAAAAACCAATAAGATGACAGATTTGTTTATCGTTTGTAGTAAATCCCTTTTCCCTCTTGTCATTGCTTTGTTTGGGATTAGTGATAGTGTTCATCGAGCCCCCTCTCCCTCTCAAAAATACATCTCGTAATCAGTTAATTTCCGATTTATTTTTCTTTAGAATTTTCTATTTTATTAATTTGTATTTAAAATATTTTACTTTTGGAGCATAACTTTTGATACATCCTATGTATAATTTGTTATGGTTTTTTAAAAATAAAATGAACTAGTAATGAGTTATTGTACTGCTCTCAGAGGACAAAATTAGCGATGATTAAAGGGTACAGTTATGTTGCATTTAATTTCTGGCAACCATACTGCATCCCCATTTCGTCCCACGCCAATGTCGCAGCCGAGAGACATGACTTGGAGCATAGCTACGGAGAACGCTGTATTTCAAATTACCATGGAGATAAAAAACTATACATTTTCGGCATGTATGGTACCGTTGCCCACGCAGCATCATGAGGAATTTTTTTCCCAAAACGATTTTTTCTCCTGGAATTTAAAAGTTCATTATTTTATTTATATTTTTGTGATTGTAAATTTTCTCCCAAATAGTGAGTTCCTTAGGTTTATCTGTTTGAGTAATTTGACTTTTGTCAAGAAAAACACAGAATCGAAACAAAAGCCAAATTACTGAAACAGATAAATCTAAGAAATTCACAAATTTGGAGAAAATTTACATCCACAAATATAGAAAGAAAATAATGAACTAATTCTCTGAGAAAAAAAAGTTGATTTGGAAGTTCATCGGTCAGCCAACAGAGGGAGCAGAAATCAACCTACAGGATCATCAACCGCCATTTGGACAGTTAGAAGGAATTAATAATGATACTCAAGCATCGAAACCCGGTTCTTGAAGAAAGCTACAAACATGAGGTGAGTCGTGCATATCTAACTCATATTATTTAAAATAAACCTCATTTACATATTAAACTAAGGTATTACTTGAATGTTGAAGGTCGGTAAATTTTGCTTAGATCCCTCTTTTTTCAGGCTTAAGGTTTCTTTAGAAGACTGAAAATCTTAAGATCGGGAGCCACGGCCTAAAGTTCCTCCCGGAGGACTTGTTCCTTGGATTTTTCCATCTTAAAATATCCATCGACCCCGGCTGGTTTTGAACCCGCGACCCTCGGGACTAGATAAAGGAACATAACCACTAGACAGACCACTGGAGCCGATGTATATTTGATGTGACTAATAACAATTTGAAGGAAAGCTAAGCGATTGAATAGAAATTTGCTCTGGATTATATGTGAATCGAGGAACACGCTCCTTGTTAGCATCAGAATGTCGTTCGGCAGATTTTCAAGCTACCGTCCGCGTCGTTGTATTCTCTGTAAATAAAATCGATGTTGAAGCGGTAAGCTGTACGGAGTAGACTTCCCATCCCAACGAGCTATCTAATAACGTAATCTACAGCTTGTTTGCTTGATTCTACTGTAGTCCAACTCCATACACAAGGGCTGAAACATTTTATTGTAAAACATGAGTATTTATTTATGTGTCCACCGCTGAGTTTTCGGAGTAGCGTAGCTGTCTTGTACGCAACGGTCAATCTACTGGGTGTTTTTTTTTTCAGGGGGTTTTCCTCACCTGTAAGAATGTCCGGAATCTATAAGGCCCAAACGATCTCCAAATTCATCTGGCCATCATAATCATTATCATGTTCACCAACGAATTTTTAAGTAATAGCGTGTTTCGTGTTGTCTCGGAGTAGGCCCTAGATTGAGCTGTCCACTCATTCGGAAGCTTCTCCATGTCCTTCTGAAGTTAAAAAAAGTATGTGTGTGAACCGAAAGCTTAAAATTGCTCTTCTAACATGTCGTGCCATTGTAGGACCCGCGTTGGGCACGTAAGTATACCTATAAGGTGAGAGGTTAAACAACGATGAGATTAGATTTATTTGTTCCACGAGAAGGGCTATTTGAGCCTAAAATAACATGAAAATTAATATATACACACGCAAGCCGGGTTTTTTTCTTTAGTTGTAGTTTAGTTACTTCTTTATTCAGACTGGGGAGGGGAGACTACACTGAGCGCCTCCAGTATCATGAAGATGAATGAAATGACACTCTATCGTGTAATGTAAATTGAAGGTCGTCTTCCAGGTCTGCCAGAACCAGGTTCTTCTCTCATGACTCATACCGTCATTTTTGGATTGGAGCTGTGGCCGTGAGTGAGACTACAGCTCTCTTTTTGGGCCCTTCTACCTTTTTATTGTTCAGGCTCGGAGTCATGAGGTAACACCATGGTGGTTACCCCACTAGATCCCCGCAAACACATATTTTGAACACCTGTGGATTGAGAACCAAACTTCATCCTAACATGAGATGGGGTGAAGGATGAAATAAAATGACTCGAGGGGAAGGAGGAGGGAATGCTCTCTCTCTCTCTCTCTCTCTCTCTCTCTCTTTCTCTCTCTCTCTCTTTCTCTCTTTCTCTCTCTCTCTCTCTTTCTCTCTCTCTCACTCTCTCGCTCTCACTTACGCACTCTCTCTTTTCATTTATTTATTTGTTTCTTTTGTGGGTACTTTTATGTGCCCTTACACATATCGATCTGTGTTAACAAGAAATCGGATTACACACATAAGAGCATGCAGGCTTCTCCGGATGCGTGATCAGTATAATTAGGAATTTAAATATTGTGCCCATTTTTAATGAATGAATAAATAAATACATATGAAACATGAAACGTTTACCATCTCGCAGATGACTGTCCTACCTAAAATGCCTATTTTAACCATTGGTATCTATTTTGTTTTCTGAGCCTATATTACACCTAAAATGTCTATTTTATCCATTGGTAGATCAATTTATATTTTGTTTTCAATCCTAAACCTACCATTTAATTTAAATCTTAATTCGATCTAGTCCAGTGTTGACAAATGCCAAATTTTCGTCATCGCACTTTTATCAGAACATCGAAATAATGTAAAAAATAATACGATAGTTTTACTTTGTGGTCAATAAATACATTCACTACAGTTAATTGACTTTATTGTCAATCGCTTTGGACTCGGGTTAGCGTCGTTGCCTCGTACAAAACGGGCCCGCGTTCGATCCGGTCGGGACAAGTTTCCTGAGTATTTTTTTTTTCGGATTTTTCCTCGCCTGTAAGACATGTGAGGCCCAAACAAACCCCGAATATCATCTGGCCATCATAACCATTTGCCATGTCTACTACTGCCGGACATTGTCAACTTTCAAAAGAAATCTAAATTTATATTTGCTCTAATCTTGACATCATCATTACCCAGTGTAAGGTATATAGGCTATATATAATTGGTGTTCTCGTATAATTTATCATATTCATACTATTATTATAATTATTATTATTATTATCATCATCATTATTATATTATTATCATTATCATTATATTATTATCGTAAGTATTATTATTGTTATTATCGTATAAAATGTTGTTTGTACGTGGAATTTACATTGCTACATTTAATGTATCTTTAACTGTTTATAATTAGTACAGTGTATATCTGTATTTGTCAAATATTCATTTGTTTTTGTGCTGGTTGAGTGGAAGAGAAGGCCTTATGGCCTTAACTCTGCCAGAATTAATAAAACATTATTATTATTATTATTATTATTATTATTATTATTATTATTATTATAAGGATATTTTTCATTTTAAATGTTCATTTTATTTCGGAGGAGAGAATGGATGGAGTTAATTTCTCATCCAGGGAGGCTTTTCGTGTCCTTGTGTGGTGCAAAAAGTTTATGTGTGATCCAGAATTGTAAGTCTTCTCCCGATTACTTTGTCTTCCTGTAAGGTCCAGGTGGCGTGGGACACTTAAAAGTACCTACAAAGAGAGAGGTTGAAGAAGTAAATTGCTGTGCCACGTTGTGGTGACATTTTGAAGCAGCAATATTCTTCGTGCCCGATGTTATAACATTTTGAAGAAGGATTTGTGTCCCAAAAAGAATTACTGGTTCAGGTTGGGTTTGATTTTCGGTAGAGCCGGATTCTCTTCTTAGGGTCGGAAGTTGGTACACTGGATAGGAAAACACTTTAAAAATCACTAAAAACTGTTTCTTGTAGAAATAAATTTCACATTTATTCACTTTGTAGGTTCCCAGCAGATTAAGTAAATGTAGGTGGTATTATTCTTCACCGTCAATTAAAATTAAATTATTTTCATTTCTGGAATCAATTATTCTTGTATTAAATATTACATTTTATCTTGAGAATTCTTCTTGCTTCTATCTTTGTTGAAAGTTATATGCAGAATGACTAGTGTAATTCTTTTATAATTTTAAAGAACATTATTGCATCACATGATGTTAAGTTTAAATTCTATTGGTTAATAGTCCATTAAATGTAAGGTTTAAATTTGATTTGTTAAATCAAAAAGTTAATTGTTTTAACATCCAATCAGAGTTTAGTTTACTTTCATTTAAAAATATGAAGTTAAGCAGGTGTCCTTATTACAGTTATAACAGAAAGCTTTATTATTCTGACAACAATGACTTAAAACAATTTTAAAAGCATTATTTAGAAAGACTGATATGTAATACAATTTCTTTAATTATTACTGAAACATTTTTATTAACAATGAACAACAATGACTTATTTAGATGTTTTTATTTAAGTTATATTTAAATATTAAAATAATTTTAAAGTATAAAATTAATAACTTAAACTTTCATATTTATTACGATATTAAAATCCTGCTATAAGGTTGAACTAAAGCAAAGAGAGAGAATTGACTGTATTTATTGTATTAGTTTGATAATTTTGGCTGTTGATGATAGTGATATTTAAACCCACGATTTTTAGAAGCGATTCGTGTTTACGGGTCTCAGTTATGTTGCATGAAATAAATGCATCACAGAGTACTCACAGAAACAATAATAACAAGCTCTATCATCAACACTTCTAAAATTCATTGTAAATCACAGTTGAGGTTATGTAGTTACATAAGTACCTGTTACATCAGTCGTCCTCAACTAAAATGAGTTTCTGTTTAAGAAAACTTCAAGTAGTTAAAGCCTTCAAAAACGTGTTCCGTCTTCGGCATGTCATTTGGTACATGGTTTTTACTAATTGACGATTTTTTTAAAACACGTATCCATTTTAGTTGAGGAAGACTGATATAAATTTGTTATCTTTCTAACTATCATGTTACGTTGTTATTTGGTGTTGTGAGTAGTAATGGACGGATTACGTCAGACTGCTGTACTCCTAGATAAAGATAGTCCCAAGAAGGAATGCGGGTGAGCACGAGACAGACACGCGAGCTAATTGTATTGTTCACTTATAACTAGGGCCCGGATGTTTATGACCTTAAAATGTTTTTAAAAAATTACCTATAAAATTACCTTAAAATTCTATTAAAATTACCTAAAACTGTAAAAAATGATCTAATGAAAATTATAAATTTCATAGTAATTAACTAATTAACAATTATTAATTTATTAATTTGAAATGGTCTAAGACAAATAATGATTATTGATCGAGGTAACTATTCAAAACAATGTTCTTAGTAGTAATCTAATATATAAAAATTAATGTTTGTTTGTTGGTTTGTTTGTTTGTTCGTACTTTATGCGCGGCCGTATCGTTGATCCGATTGTGATGGGTTTTTTTGCAAAATGTTCAGAAGATTCCCGAGATGAACATAGGCTATAAGAGAGTTGTCATACTCAACTCCTACACCCTTAAAATCACCCTTTGTAGTAAAAAACGTGAAAAAAAATCATTTTTTGACGCTTAAATGACTTATGCTGCCTAAACCACAACAAACACACAAAATTAATTTACACAGAAATGAATATCTCAATAAACTCTACAAAAATGTCCGCGACAGCATATGTTTATCTTTTACGGATGTCACAATGACCATTTTTGTCTTTCATTGATTCCAAGAAGATCGGCATTAAGTAGATTCCCGGGCAAGCAGAGCAGCAGCACGGATAACTCGAAATAACGAATTTTGTCTTTCAGCTCATTAATGCCAAACACATCGGGATACGTAGATTCCCGGGCAATGCCGGGTAATCAGCACGGGGTATCTAAAAAATAATGATATAAATTTATAATTATTATTCCTTTTACTTATTCAACTAAACGTAAAAACACATAATTTATTTAGGCGTAGCAGCGTACGCCGGGTATTAGCTAGTATAAAATAATTTAAAAAATAATAAACATCACTAGGTCAGTCTCATTTCTATTAAACTAATATCAAAAGTTATTAATTAAATATAGGCCTACCTTAGTTGGTAATGCAATACACCACCATAATCATCCTTAAGTTATCAAAAGTGAAGGATCGGCGGTTGTCAGCTAACACTGTTTCATTTTTGGAGAAACTTCTCTCTACTTCTACTGATGTAATGGTTGCATATTTAAAAAAAACATTATGTCACTGGCTGTTAAATCTTCTTCAAAAATATCCATTCTAAATTCTTGACCTGACAAAATACTGGCTATTTGACGCATTGTCTGAAACCCTTTATTTGTGCCTAACACAAATTTCAATTTCTAACTGCTTCCCCAAACTCTCCATTTACATTTTTTATACAATATTCAGCACTATTGACTAATTCTATAGACTTTTCCATTGGCATACCACTTTTTCTAAATGAGTTATGGTTTCTGGCAAAAATGCAAAATTTGATTTAATGCAAGTCAATTTACCTTCGATTTCAGGATCACAAAACAGGTCCTATGCACTCCCAATTGCCTTAGCATCTGCCCTATGTAAATTATTTACTACCTCTCTCATTTGAAAATTGTCACAGTGGCATATGCATGCTGTCAACCACGTGCCCCAAAGCGTCGAAATTGGTTTTGGGGGTAAAGCTACTCGAGGGACCTTGTCTTTGAAACATTTCGTTCGGGACGGAGCTTTATCAAAGACTTAATTTACTGTGGAAATTAGTCTATCTACTTCTGATAATTCTGATCTGATCTCCTCTGTGACTCTATGAAAGGCATGAGCCAGACAGGTAACATGCACTACCTTACTGTAAAATGACTGCTAGACTTCGCTGCCTTTACCATGTAAGGCGCTGCGTCTGTTAGGAAGAGGAGTACCCTCTCATGTTGTATCCCATTAGGTTACAATAGCCTAAATGCATAGATGTCTCAAACAGTTTGCATATCTGAGTGTGGTTAACTGCCTCTAAAACTTCTGAGGTCAGAAGAAAAGTCTGTCCAGTGCTGTTTGTTTCTAATCACTACATTAGCTACAAAGCGTCGCTCTGAACCGCTATAGTCTCATCAATGGATACATAAATTTTGTTTCCATTCACACATTCACGTATATGGTTTAATGTGTCTTCATAACATTTTATTAAATACATTTTACGTAACGTTCATTCGTCTGGAACAGTATGACCTGTATGGTGTTCAAGGAAATCACGTAGTTTAGATTTTTTTTAGTTTTCCTGGTTTAATATTTGCACTGATAGACACTTCACATAATTCTTTAAAAAATAAAGATGACTTGCTATTTGATGAAGAAGCAGTTTGATTTAACAGTAACAGGCGCTTTTCGTTTGTTCACATTTGTAAGAGCCCGCAAATGTTTCTCTCGCCCGATATGTTGATGTATTGTGAAACGTTTATCTGCAGCGATATTAATTTCACACACCTTGCAAAATAGTACACTCCCATCAGTAGAAAATAGTTCATCATTATCATCATCCAGGGATTAGGCCTGTTGGCTCGTTCCGGTTCCATGAAAGCTAGAATTGTTAAAATTGTTCAGACCGTCTTCTGTGAGGGCGTCCAACATATCTCCTTCCGTGCGGTTTATAATTTAGCAATAATTTTGTAAATCTCTCTTCTGGCATTCTATCAATATGTTCTTTTCAGTCGTTCCTATATTTAATTATTCCATCTATAAGTTTGAAAATATTTAGTTCCTTTATTATATCTTCATTCCTTTTATTATCCATCAGAGTATACCCTGCTATATTTCTTAAAAATCTCATCTCAGCTGCTTCCAATCTTTGTTCTTGTCTTTTAGTGATCGTCCAACATTCTGATCCATACATCAATACAGGAACAGCCATTACTTTATAAAATTTAATTTTTGTTTCTTTTCTTGTGTTTTAAGGGTTCTTTTAATAGTGCCACACATTCGATTAAATTTATTTATTTTGTCATTAATATCTTCAATATTAACATACGATAAATTGAAACCTAGATATTTATAACTGTTCACTTACTCTAAAATTTTATTATCAGAAAATACTTGTTCGCCGAATTCTGTTACATACTGTCTTGAACGGATAGCATTAGACACTTTTTGTTTTGGCTTTTCACTGCACCAAATCAACACAACCATACAGAAACACTACTCTCGTGAGACAGACGGAAAGATTACAAATCGAAGGATTTCCGCATTGAAGGGGAAGTCCCGAATCAATCCACGTGGAGGCAGATCACAGTGGTATCATGTGATATTGAAGCAACGCACTGTGGTTTCTCACTGACTTGCCTGAGCACAAAAAAAATGAACATTTAACCATAGATTATTTAAAAACGGACGGATAAAAGTACGAAATGTAAATAAAATGACCTAAAATTACAAATAAAATCTGTAAAATGACTTCATCAGAAAAAGAAAATGGAAAAATGCATTTTAATGACCTATATAAACCTCATATATCAAACATATTTATTGCACATTGCACTTAATTATTAATCTGCATCGTCTCTGACAACTCACAGAAAAGATGACATTTAATCAAATTCTACATAGTTGAAGATGGTTTGATTATGTGTGATCCGTTGAGCCCTCTTTTGGCAGAGATTTTTATGGATGACTTAGAACAAACCGTACATAGGAATGTATTAGCTAAAAATGTTCTATTTTGGTATCGTTATGTAGATGATGTCATGGCAGGTTTCATAGAAACTAAAAGACAATTGAATTCCTTTTTAAATTTTATTAATAACATTCACAAAAGTATTAATTTCACGATGGAATTAGAAACAAATAATAGTTTAAATTTCTATATATAGTTCTTCTCTTCACCCATATACTCATAAGATGGCAGCCTTTAATAGTTACATTCATAGACTTTTAAATATCCCTCTTTCACCCTTGGAATATAATAATGAATTGACTATTATTAAACAATTGGCTATTAATAATAACTACAACCCTAAAATTATAGAATATTTAATTAAGAAAATGCATTACAAAAATCAATTAACAAAGTTTTTCCTTTCCCCAAAGAAAACATAAAGAAATATGTCATAATGCCATACATAGGCCCACTTTCAAATAAAATATCTAAACACTTCAAAAAGTTGAACATTAATGTGGCATTTAAAACTAATAAAACTTTACAAAATATAATAAAAACAATAAAACCAAAATCTTCTTATAAGCCCATGTTTCCCTTAACAGAGATTTAGGCAACTTCCCCCTACAGGGAAGAATTTGAACCATACTAATTTAGTTACAGTTATTTTCGTATAGATGTCATTTGAGTGGTCCGTGGTCAGCGTTCCGCCTCATACTGACATCTAGGAAACCAAGGTAGTACTAGGACGGGAAAATTCGGTAAATTTTGCTTAGAGGCCTTTTCATTCAGGCTTAAGGATCTTTTACGAGCCTGAAAATCTTCAGACTCGGGACCCACGGCTTAAAGTCCCTCCCGGAGGACTTGCTCCTTGGATTTTTCCATCCTAAAAAATCCATCGACCCCGTCCGCGACCCTCGGAACCAGAGGCAAGGAGCATAACCACTAGTCCACCGCGGCCGACCAAAATAAGAAAAGAAAAATTATCAGGTGTATATAAATTGAAGTGTGGCACATGTGACAATGTCTATATAGGACAAACTCGTAGACATTTTATCTCTCGGATAAAGGAACACATGAGAGCATATAACAGAAATTTAGAATATTCAAAATATGCTAACCACCTATTCCAATTTAATCATTGTTTCGATCCAAATTTTGAAATTTTTAACACGTTTGTGATAAGGGTAAGAAGTTGGACCTTTTGGAGGCTGTAGAAATAAATAAATAAATTAAAAAGTAGTAATAAACTGTTAAATTCTCAACTTGATTTGAATGAATCGCCTTTGTTAAATTAAAAAAATTAAATAAATTATTGTTGTATTGTTGCTTAGATCAGTTGATATGTACTATAACAACACAATACATAATTCGTTAACATGTCTGAAGAAAGTACAGTGTACCGAAACAGCTGTCACTGAATATATCTTATTAAATATGAAAATCAAATAAAACCAAGTTTTATTTTTATTTAATTAATAAATGTGGATTTTCATCAAGTAAACACCAACTCAATTGATTAAATAATATTTTTAAAATTATTGGTTTAATTTTTTTACATAATTTCAGCTAAGGTTCCATATAATTCAGCTAAGGTTCCATATAATGCATTATAGTATGCGTTTTTGGTGTTCAGTGTATATTTAATTTCTTCTGCACCTCATTTGTTATCATTCCTAGGTGTTTAAATAAAAAAAAGAAAAGCCTATACACGTAATGTCATATAGAACGAGATGAGAATAAATTGGATTCCATCCGAGAGATGGCGGCATGTCCGTCCTTTCAGAGATACAACTTCATATCAGATGTCACGTTAGATGTAGCAGCATTATTAAAAAATTCATGCGGTAGGCCCCACAAGGCACTTTATTTTAGTTTATTCTTTGCTAACAAGAAAAGATAATCCATATTTATTTTGGATAATAGATAAGCTCAGATCATTCCTGAGAAGTAAGGGGAACTCACAGGGTGATCCAATGCCTGCTGAGATTATGGGAGAGCACACTACTTCAGCGAGACTGTGAGATAAGCATTTATGATGTGTCATTCGAAGTTGTACATATGCAGAATTTGATGAGAGCTACTACTAAAGGTAATGGAACACTTTATATTATTACGCATTGTTGATCTGGTGCTCAAATGTCCGCCTTTCAATTTTTGGGCGGCCGGAAGACTCAAATCTCTCCTTATATGGCATTAGAGATTCGGGGTTATGCCGTATTGGGATCTTAAAACCCGAACCCATTTGCACTAATGCTATTCAGGCGCCGTTGACCGTTATGACATGACTCATGTACTCGAAGTTGAGCAGACTAGTTAATACTAACGGGCTTCCAATATAAAACCGGAGTTTCACCCGGCACGCAGTGCTGTCTCTTCCTTCCGCAATTCACCACAAGTGTTTCTTACCTTATAGAAAATGCTGGAAATGTTGTCCTCCCGCAGTTAAACAGGCATTATACCGAGTAAACACATTTAGATTGACACGCTGTATTTCGGGCACTGTCAAGTTTCTGATTTCATTTCTTATGTTGTTCTTCAGTTCTTCCAATATGTGCGGATTTGTTTTGTACACTTTGTCTTTCAGGCTACCCCACAAATAAAAATCACACACTGTTAGATCTGGGGAGCGAGGAGGCCATACACCAGCACTAATCACTCTATCTTCAAACACTTCCCTAATTTTATTCATGGACTCCTCTGCTGTATGAGCAGTAGCAGAATCTTGTTGAAACCACCCATATGATTTATCTTCTTCAGTCAGTTCAAGAAAAAATGGGGTCAAAATGTAATTTCGATACCTCTCTGCAGTGACAGTCTTCTCGTAGAAAATCGGACCGATTATGCGCTTTGCGCTAATCGCACACCAAACTCCAATTTTCTGATCATGAAGAGGCGTTTCCTGTATTCGATTTGGATTTTCAGAACACCAATAGCGAGTATTGTGAGTGTTCACACGACCATTTAGGTGGAACCATGATTCGTCTGTAAAGAACAAAAGCTGAGGCTCGATTAACCCTTCAGTCACTGATGAAAAAACCATTCACAATAATGCGCAAGTGCTATGGGATCACCTTGGTTTAGACAATGAACACATGTACACTTGTAAGGTTTGAGTTTTAACAATTTTGTTGCTGTATGTGCAGAAGATACTGAAATCCCAACTTGTTGTGCTAATTTCGGTAATGATTTTTGTGGTGAACGTTCCAAATTTTCGCCAATTTCGTCTAATTTTTCTTCGGTGAGAACCGTACGCCTTCGCGTGTGTTTCTTATTTTGTACTGAACCAGTGGTCCCAAATTTAGTCACAAGATCGTGGATTGTCGATCTGGAAGGAGGTAATTGTCCAGGGAAGTTCCGAATAAATTCCTCGCGAACGCGACGAGCTGATTCGTATTTATAATAACATTTACACACATAAATGCGGTGCTCTAATGTCAGCTGACGTCTCATCTTGTCGAACGATAGTAAACTGACTAGTTCAAGGACGAGCGGCTAGCAGAGTGAAATGCGGACGAGGAGAGAGCGCTGCCTGACGGGTGAAACCCCGTGAGGCCAGTCCGGGTTTATATTGGAAACCCGTTATATCATAACTATTAAATAATACATTTGTGTAAAATAATTTATTTTTATACAGCCTTATAACGAAGTTATTATTTATGTCCATATACTTTCTATTGAATGCACTTGCTTGATTACTTGTAAAATTAATTACGCTTTATATAGTTTATTCATATGTTGGCAAAACTTGCCTCAATTTTGCGAATATTTCTTGTTCCATTTTGCGACCTTTCTCTTTTAAATACATTACGAAATAAACATATTATAGTGCTGTCGTTGGAGCATTTAGAATGTCTTTAATTAACATCAGCGCAGTTTACACAATAATTCCCCAATCTTCTTTATTTGATTCACAATATTCACTGTATAAGCACATATCATTTGAGTCTTTCACAAGCACAATTTGTCTTATATTTCAATTCTTCACACTCACAGAAGCCCTGACGTCCCAATGTTATCTTCGTATCCAGATCACGCATTCATCGTATGAGCCATTGCGGTCTTATATACCGACATATAGTCTGCCACATTAAAATGTAATAGGTAGGTGTGAATAGCTATGATCTGATGAGACATCTAGAAGTTTCCAGAGACCGGCTGCCACTCGAACAATCGCGAAGCGATCCTTTGAGTGAACACGTTTGAAGAGATCGCTGTGAGTTGTATATGGGACAATCCATATCAAATCGGACAGCAAAAAATCTTGCAATTTATTTTTTTAATTTTATGTATCCCTAAATATAGTGAATACATTTATAAACGTATTAATACAGAAATTTAATTTTTATCATTTATAGGTTCGTAGTTATGATGATCTAAAATTATCGTAAATATGATAAACTAAAACGTTTACTAACTAATATTTCTGAAACAGTAAACAGCAAAAATTTGTTTCAAATATATTTATATAGGTGATATCATGTAGTTTAAGGGTGTTATTTTTATAATTAGGATATTTTTATTTTTTCGGTGTCAATTTTCTGTTTTATGGCGGTTTACCGCAGTACATATCAAAAAATGAAAACGGAAAAAATACAGGATATTACTCACGTAATAAGGATTAATTTGCAGCAATTACCCATTTGGAGAGTTGAATAGTTCAGATCTTATAAATGTTTCTTATTCTATTTTCGTAAAAAAACTCGCGGGTCCACGGCGCAGCAGATTCATTTCACGACCAAGGTCGCGCGTGTACTTTATTGAAAGAGCTTCATCAGTGACTTTTTCAATTGCCATTAAATCGAATAGATTATTATATGTTCTGCTTAATGGAACAGGACCGTAAATTTATAAAAGTGGCGATATTTTAATTCTTACGCAGTAGATATTTATTTATCAAATTTTATTGCTGAAGTAAGAAGTAAAGAGCTCTGTTACTTACGTTTACTGTGAATTATTAAACAAATTATTTATAACTAACTCACTCACTGGCTCTGTGGAATCTGCAGGTTCATGGCAGCGCGGACATAAGCTCTCCATACATCCCATCCCGAGCTAACGTTTTTCAATTATCCCCTATATAATCTACTTCCCTCAAATCATGTATAATGTTATTTATACACTGCTCAAAACAATTAGAGGAACACTTGTAATAAATTGAATAAGTAATTGTTTTTTAAAGCTGTGATGCTGAAAGTTGGACAATATGTAAATTGAATTATTAATTTTATCATTGGATACAAATTTTAAAGATCCATGGCCTAAATACAGAGAAATTACCTCAAATAACAAATATAGAGAATTTTTTTTTATTTTGGAAGGCACTGGCCACTTCTAATTGGTAAGCTTCCTGATGTTGCTATAGTGACGAATGTTGATTATTGCCTTGTTTATTGAAGTCTCTGACAAAATGAGGCATTTAAATGAGTTTGAAGTGTATCATGCTCTACATCTTTTACGACAAGGTCAATCTCTGCGACAAGTGGCTAGAGAGCTTGGGGTTTCTCCTTCCGTGGTGTCCAGGTTACGCAACAGGCACAGAGAGACAGGTCAGTATTGTAGAAGACGTGGCCAGGGCCGTAAATTTAAAACAAGCCCCCAGGATGACAGATACGTTGTTCTTTCTGCTCTTCGACAGCGTACAAAAACTGCAAAAGACCTGCAGAATGACCTTCATATGGCTTCCGGAATCCGGGTTTCAGACCAAACCATAAGGAACAGATTAAGGAAAGAGAATATTCGTCCAAAAAGGCCCGTTAAAAAACCACGCTTAACAAATGGGCATAAGGCAGCAAGACGTACGTATGCTGAAAACCATGGTGATTGGAACCTGAACCAGTGGGAGTCTGTGCTCTTCTCGGACGAATCCAGGTATCGTCTTACACGTTGTGATGGTCGATTGAGGGTGTGGGGACGGCCAGGAGAAAGATTTTCTGCAGAGGCTGTACAGGAAATTGATAGATTCGGAGGAGGTTCCATAATGGTGTGGGCCGGAGTTATGTACAACAATCGTACGGACCTTGTACTTGTTCCCCAGCGACTGAATGCTGTCCGGTATATCGAGCACGTTCTGGAAGAGCATGTAGTACCTGCTGCCATTGGAGTAGGCCCTGGATTTCTGTTTATGCAGGATAATGCCAGGGCACATTCTGCGGCTGTCACCAGGGATTTCCTGAGGAGGAATGAAATTGAGGTAATGGAGTGGCCAGCGGTCAGCCCAGACCTCAACCCTATTGAACACTTGTGGGATCTTCTAGACAGGAAGGTCAGGAACCGACATCAAGCTCCACAAACTCTGCAGCAACTTGGAGATGCTCTGAAGGAGGAATGGGAGAATATCCCGCAAGAGGAAATCCAGAATCTTATTGGGAGCATGCCACGAAGGTGCCAAACTGTCATCGAATGTCGTGGAGGCCATACACGATACTAACTCTATATAACGAGTGTTTAACTTTGAAAAATAAGCACAAGATTCAATTGCTTATATAGCGGAATTATTTGAAAAGTTAATTGTCAGCGTTATTCATTTGTTTTTACTGACATGAGCAATAAATAAATAAATAAATAACCACAAATAATGTACTTTATTAATTCCATGTTTGTACCTTTATCCAATGAAAAAATATCTGCATATTTCATAGTGTTCCTCTAATTGTTTTGAGCAGTGTATAATAACTATTTCATCATTAATTGAATAAACTGGTGTAAATCTTTATTATGTTATAATTACTAATTTCAGTCTTAAAATAACTTTTTATTCAGTGTATTCTATTGTACCCTGAAAACTTTCAAGAAATAGTATTGTTATAAGATATCACTTCCAAATAAAACCGAATGTTTTAATACTCGGATCACTTCCTACCAAACAATAATAATGCAGTGTCAGCAAGTCTTCCTTAAACATCTGTTTTACATAAACAATTCTCAAGTTCAGATTACATACTAGACAGTTGATTTACATCACTGGGTATGTTTAGTGCATCTCGTCATTTTAAGTGTCACAGTCAAATTTAAATATAATATCCTATTGTTCTTAACTCACAAGTTTGCAGATCTACAAAGACTAAATGGTGAGTTAGAAGTTAAATATAATTTTAATTATGCATATATTAGTATACAATAGTTATTAACAATATTATGTGTTAATATATAATTTTACAATTTCTTAAATATTTCTGGAATGAGAGAATAATCGTAGAGGTATACATTTTGTGTTATAAAAGGAGAATAATGGGAAGTTTAGATATTAAATTAAATAATATAACAATTTAGCTTATAATAAAGGCTAATATTATCGTGCATTTTAATATCATCTTAGATATGTCATGAGTAGGGGATGCAAGATCAGTAAGTGATACCAAGCCAATAAAATATATTTATACCTCTTAAATATTACTTGTAACAAGCATGAAAATTGTTATAAATTATTATCGATAGCTTAACATTACTTACAATATTCATCAGACATTGCTGTAGGGTACAAGTACAAAATATTACAACACATTACAAAACTACTCTCTAGAAAATATTTTTAATAGGCCTACCAGCTTGAATTCGTAGGTGCTTAGTAATTTAAATTAAACTATACATTATCCAAAATCACCACAAAATTAACCGCCTACTGAATATATCAATAAAGATTGTTATATTTAATGACGTTTATTATGTAGCAATTTATTTCAAGCGCGAGGTTCTCCTACGTACCATACATTTAAGACACGGGACTTACGGATTTCCTTCCTTCTGGAGAAAGCTACATTCAGAATTGTAACGCCTTTAAAATGCCATTGATTCCTATCGAGTTTGAACCCGCGAACCTCGGAATCGGAGGCGTGCAGACTAACCACTTGTCCACGATGATGATGATAATGTAATAATTGTAATAATGATAATAAAAATAATGTAATTATGATAATAACAATAAAAATATTTGTAAGTGCGCAAAGGACTATTACCAAGTAGCTCCGTCATTGTTTGTACGAGCGAGCGATCTCCACTCACGCGAAAGGTATTGCGGACAGTCTACACATAGGAGATTTTAGGAAAATAATTATTTTGGGTAGTTTCCTTTCAAGACTCCACTTTAATACTAATTACAAAAAATTAACTGGTGTTCAGGTAATAATGTGACACTTTTTGATTTTATAAAATTTTTGGTGAGGAAGATCAATTGCATAATAATTGCATTTACGCCCTTCAGAAAAACGTAAATATTAACATACTAATTTTCAAGCGATAGAGCATAAAATCATCTATAATGTGACTATCTTTTCAAGCTGAGGGAATAGCCATACTTCGAGAAATGTATTTTATAAAAGAGACTATTTAAAACAATACGATAAATTGACAGCTCTATTACTCTTTAATTACACCAAGCGAAGACCTGAAATTCGGTTCAGATATTCAGTATATCATAAAGTTTCACTGTAAAAAAAATGGTAAACTTTTAAAGATGTGAGTTCAATTTTCACAATTTTTTTGCCGATTTCGTATGGAATGTCCCATATGTGACTTTTGATCCACGGATTCTTATAAGGCGAGATTTGAGTCTCCCGCCGCCCGCAACATTCAGGGCAACCGATCAACAATATTTTGATAATACTTACTTACTCACTGGCGCTATAGAACCCGTAGGTTCATGGCCGCGCGGACATAAGCTCTCCATACATCCCTATCCTGAGCTAATGCTTTCCAATCATTCTCTGTATAATCTACTTCCCTCAAATCATAGTTAATGTTATTCTCCCATCTCATTCTTGGTCTACCAACTGGGCGTTTTCCCTCTGGCTGTCCTACAAGAAGCTTCCATGCAAGTCTTTCATTCCCCATACGTGCAACATGTCCTGCCCATCGCAGTCTATGAGACTTAACTGTTCTTATTATATCTGGCTTCCTATAAAGACCATGTAGTTCATTGTTATTTAGTCTTCTCCATTCACCTGTCTGTTCATCTCTCTTTGGTCCAAAAATTTTCCTAAGTACTTTATGATAATAATTATTAAATGAAGAGTTATCAGCTTGTCGTGGTGGGGGGGGGGGCTTAATACCCGATGAGCCAGACGACCCTATTGGGAAGATTGACTTAGGTTAATCTCGCTGGTGGGTAAGACTTCAGAGGAAATACAAAAAGAGCTCACAACGAGGGAATGGCGTCTATCCCATATTGAGCGAGGAATTAAAATAAATGTAAGTAATATGAGTTTGGTGGATAAGTTGAATATTTCGTTTGAGGACCACATCTCCGTCAAGTCTTCAACGGTCAATAAGGCGGCATGTGATAAGTAGAGCTAAACTTGCAAGGCTTGAAGAGTGGAAGAAGTAGCCCTCTCTTGGGTAGTGGATACCCAGAGGAGCGTGTTTGGAAGCTAAGAGGAAGCAGCTCTTCCACCATCCTTGTCCTGCGAAGGAGACATAATCTTAATGAAAAGCTTCATAGAAATCAGCCAGACAGCTTGTAGAACAATACATAGAACGTTCAAAAATAAAATTTAAAAAGGAACAAAAATAAAAATGTATAAAATTGAGCGATTCTATGAAAATGTCATACCGAGGTGAAAATTTTGAAACTGTCGCAGGAATAATTTTATTGATGTAATATAGCCTATATCTGTAAATATAAAATTTTATAATTCTATAAGAAAATGTTTCAAATGTGCATTATTTTAATCTAATAATAGCGGTAGAACTTGTCATATTCCAAACCTGAAAAAATACGCAAAATTTTACCAATTTCCTGTGTAATGATTTGGTCGTATGAATTCGTTTTATTTTACAAAATCTTTTGTTAAACCATACTTTGGTCCTCCTTGGTCGTAAATTAAACAATATTAATTGATTCTAATATTCTATATACCTTAAATGTGTCCTATAGTTGTTAACTGTAAGTTATGGTCAGTCAGTCACAGAAAACGGATAAAAATTACTGTACACAACATAATAATTGATGGATTAAAATTTCCTCTTGGATTCTACGTTATCGGTACACAACTAACAAAAAAGTATACATGACATTTTCTTGTAAAGTCATTAATTTTCCCGCTGGAGTCCCGTGACTGACTGACTTTTTGTCCCCTCACTTATATTGCTAATACGCAAAACGCAGTCAGTTGCTTGCTGGACTCCGCTGTGTATTAACATAAACAAGGTTTAGGAAATCTGGTAGACTGTTCGGCTCAGCTGTTTCATAAAATAATTACTGGCTCTTCTTCTGTGACAATTTGAGCTAAAAGGCAATTAGCGGAAGGATTTAAATGTGGAGTAATTACATGAAAATGTTATACCGATGTGAAAATTTTGAAATTGGCGCAGGAGTATTTTTTTGATGAGATATTTTTTTGCAGATGAAATTTTCCGATTATAGAAGTTAATGTTTGAAATACGGATTATTTTGATCTAAATTAATAGTAGAACATGATCAATTCCAAAACCTGAAAACACATGCAAAATTAAACGAAATTTTGTTTTACGATTTCACTGTATAAATTTGTTTTGTTTCACCGACTCTTTTGTTATACCATATTTCGGTCGTTCCTGATCATAAATGTAATACTAATAATTGTATTATAATATTCTAGATAATTAAAATGCGCGCTATAATTATTAAGGGTAAGCTACAGTTAGTCACATAAAACATACAACAATTATTGTACACATACGATAATTGGTGGATCCAAATTTTATCTGGGATTCTACGTTATCGGTACATAACTAACAAAAAAGTATTAACGACATTGTCTTGTAAAGTAAAGTATGTAAAGTGATCCCACAACAGACCCGGAGGCCTTTGGGGGAGGTTAAGGCTCCCACTTTTTCTAGACAATCGGCACTTTATGTCAGCCGGGTTGCCAGCCCTGCGTGACGGCCGCCTTTACCTCCAGAACAAGCGTCTGGTACTCATTTCAGTTAGAGACGGAGTCAACCCCAGGGCCATAGTGCCGCCAGAGGGTTTGGGTCAGTTTAAAAATCCTGACTCCAACGGGACTTGAACCCTCGACCCTCCGGCTTGTAGCTCAGTGCCTTAACCACTACGCTACGGCGTGTCCCTGTCTTGTAAAGTAATTACGTTAATTATATTAATTACATTTTTATATTTTTATTAATGACATTTAAATAATTCATTATGCGATTCTTTAAATACGTATGTTATTAAGTGAGTGGAATTAAAACAAGTGCGCTGTTATGTGTTAGAAAATGTGTGTCTGGGAGTCCTTGAACTTGAAAGGTTCTAGCATTATTTTGACCCTTGACATGCCATGTATGTCGTATTATCGGGGATCCACACTGCGGTGTTGCGACATTGTGCTAGCATTCACTTTGTGAAACAGAGTCATGCTTGTTGATTGCAAAATCAGTTTTAAATCATATGAAGTTTCTTGTATAAAAAATACAATTGGCGTGAAGTATATGTGATTAAGTATGTATAACCTGTACAGGGCAAGTCAAAATGTTGTGCAGGTTTTCAGAAATTTATTATGTGAAATGTAATGAACATATAATATCGTGAGACATATTGTATGAAAGGTAAACTCTCAAAGTTTAGTTGTCCACTTCTAAAGTTCCGCGTTCACCCGCAAGATGTCAACAGCAGAGCAGTAAAGGAAAATGGCGTTGACTGGGGATCAGAAGTCTTTCTGTGTGCTTGATTACCATGTAAACAACTCTGTGACTAGTGTTCAACGACATTTCCGTACCAGATACGATAAAGACCCGCCGGATGGGAGATCCATTCGTAAGTGGTACACACAATTTAGGGATTCAGGCTGTATCTGTAAACGAAAATCGACTGGCCGTCCGTCGACGAGTGAAGAGACAGTCGAACGCGTTCGCACATGCTTCGTGCGGAGTCCACAGAAATCCACCTACCGGGGAGCGACAGAACTTCAACTACCACAAAAAACTGTATGGCGGATTCTCCGGAAACGTTTACAGATGAAACCCTACCACTTGCAACTGGTTCAAGCCTTAAAACCCGCCGATTATGCTTTGCGAGCGTCCTTCTGTGTTGATTTTCTCGCATTAATGGAAGAAGAATGAGAGGGTAGTTTACAGTGATGAAGCGACTTTCCACCTTTCAGGAAAAGTGAATAGACACAATGTAAGGATTTGGGGAACTGGTAACCCCCATGCAACTCTGGAACATCAACGCGATTCTCCGAAAGTGAATGTCTTTTGTGCCATTTCCCATGCAAAGGTTTATGGGCCCTTTTTCTTTCATGAACGTACTGTGAACGGACATGTTTTCCTTGATATGCTACAACAATGGCTCCTTCCGCAGCTTGAAGCGGATAGTCCAGATTTCATTCTGCAGTTGGATGGTGCCCCTCCACATTACCATGACAGTGTTCGAGACCATTTGAATACGGCTTTACCACAACGCTGGATAGGCCGTGCATCTCAGGGTGATCAACAACTCATTCATTGGCCACCTCGTTCACCAGATCTAACCCCGTGTGATTTCTTCATGTGGGGTCTTGTAAAGGATCATGTTTACGTACCACCACTTCCAACAACACTGCATGAACTGCGTGCCCGCATCACAGCAGCCATTGCTGATATCGACCGCGGACTGCTACAGAAAGTTTGGCAGGAGATTGAATATCGGCTTGACATCTGTCGTGTAACAAAAGGCGCTCACATAGAACATCTGTGAATATTAAAAAAAAAAAAAACTTTGAGAGTTTACCTTTCATACAATATGTCTCACAATATTATATTTTCATTACATTTCACATAATAAATTTCTGAAAACCTGCACAACATTTTGACTTGCCCTGTAGTGTAAAATAAAATTATTATTGGGTGTAGCGTTATTGGAAACCAACAGAGTGAAAATACGTATGACAACGCTGTATATTGTGCACCTGCTGCGAACAGTCAGCCATAAAGTAAGGTTTCGCGCATTGTAAGAGATTAATTTCGATTGTTTAGTTTAAAAATAGAACTCATGTCAGCAATATAATTTGTAATCAGTTGCTATGAAATAATTATAACAGAATTTTGCATATTTAAATAAAAAATTCAATAATTTGTATACTGTACTTTTTCGTTAATTTTTTTTTTTGTCTTTGTAGTTGAGAGGCGTGAAAGTTAATTTTAGTGTTCTGGAACGAACAATGCAAATTTGATATCGGCATTTTTATTTATTTTAATGGTTCAATCTATTAACAGCATCAGATAAATTTTAATCAGTTAATATGGTTGTAATAAAATTATACTCATATTAGGCATATTTAACTATAGAGAAGGCCCTTTGATGTTAAAAAGTTAATATTTTCTGTATTTTGTGAAATTTAAAATGATACTTGGTAACCAAGTTAAATAAATTACACTATTTATTTAATATTTTTACAGCATATCAAATTGTACATTTCCTATACGTGACAAAAGGAGTGAAGTTCTTTATTCATCTCCATATTATCGCTTTTTATATATTATCCATCCATAGTAATTCTGCCCGAGGGCAGGTCTTTCACTCCAATCATAAAATTTTCACGCTATGCTTGCAGCTTTACTAGGGAACTGTAGATGTGGTAGCTTCCCGTTGCTTTCCACACCGGTGAAGGATGATTATGATGATGATGATGATGATGATAAGGGTGATGATGGCCATATGGTTTCGGGGACCGTTTGGAACTTTAAGTTTTATAATAAACATTAATTTCGCTTCGCTAGGTACTTGTACCTGCCAACTCTTGAGTTACGGTTAACCACTGTATAACAACAGCTTATTGTGTGGTCCCAAATAAATTTTAATTCTTTGAAGTACCCCAGCGACATATTTTGTTTTGTTTGTACGTAGAGGCCTGTTGGTTCTTAATGTTTTTCCCCAGGCAAATATTAAATATTGCAGATTAAAATCTTTTAAGGTATTATTTAATTCTGTAAACCAGTTAATACCATTCATTAATAAATTATTTACTCCTGTTTGTGCGTTGTTTTATATTTCGAT
This sequence comes from Diploptera punctata, assembly GCA_030220185.1. NCBI lineage: Eukaryota > Metazoa > Arthropoda > Insecta > Blattodea > Blaberidae > Diploptera > Diploptera punctata. Next base: position 757,114 of record JASPKZ010007837.1, read on the forward strand.
TCCTCCTGTTATAAGCGTTCATGGCAATGGTACAGGTCCCGCCGGAGACGGAGGAAGTAGAATGCATGCTCCAGAGTTAGTACCGCGCTCCGCACGGAATTTGGAGCTCTGAACTTTGACATGCCTGAGATAAATATTTCACCTTAATATTGATCCACCAACGTCTTCGTCTATCAAAGTGTATGTGATCAGTGATGCTCTGATTTAATAAACTGTGTAAAATACTAACGACGTTCATTCGACGAGTTACAGTAGTTAGAAATTCAACGCGAACCCTGAAATCCATGCTTCTGCCCCTGACCTAACTGGAGTCCCGTCGATGAGATTAGAATAGATAAGCTGGTAATAACTACAAGTGCGCCTACATATCAATGTATCCAACCGACGCGACATTAAAAGGGACTTCATCGCTGTAACGCTCACTCGGACCGCAATATATACAACTGTCCAAAAAGTTACAACGAACCGCCGCAGTTCTTTTAAGTGCATTTTTAAGTTAATTAACTAAACTAACTCGCTGGCACCATCGAACCCGTACGTTCATGGCCGCGCGGACTTAAGCTCTCTATACATTCCTATCCTGAGCTAATGTTTTCCAATCATTCCTTGTATAATTTATTTCCACCAAATTATATTTAATGTATTTTTCCTACTTCATTATTGGCCTACCTAATGGGAGCTTTCCTTCTGGTTTTTATAAAAGTTTCCATGCCCCTCTTTAATTCTCCATTTGTGCTACAGTCCTGCCCATCACACTCGACGAGACATAACTGTTAATGAACATCTTAACATCCCCTCCGTCCCGTTCAGCTTAAACATTTACAATTATTGATAGCCTAGATATATTCCAACTTAAATTCTACCCCCCCCCTTATATACATCTGGTTTCCCATAAAGATCGTGCAGTTCACCGTTATGTAGCCTGTCCATTAATCTCTCTATGGTCCAACATTTTTTCTAAGACCTTTACTCTCGAATACTATGTCAATATTATTTAAAATTCGTCCAAGATTTAATTACAGAACATAAATGGATTTGTGTATATATTACTGCATTCCTTGAATAGAAGATGATATTTATATAACATAAACTCCACAGGCTTAAATAACTATTTTATTATTGTTATTGTTATTATTATTATTATTAACATTTTGCTGGTCTAGATGCTTGTAAAATACACGTGTCATTAAGCATTCCATCTTGTTAATGGATCATTGAGAATACAATGAAGTTTGGTTTTGATTAAAGGGACTATGAAATCTGGCTCTTGTAACATCCACTCATGGTTCCATTTATATAAGTGACACTTGTCCCGTTCCGACCTATTTACCACTACTATGTGTGACCTTACCTCCCACATCAACGTGTCTACAGCGCCAGATACTGGATTATGGTTTCATTTTTCATAAACATCCATTGCAGGCTCGACCAAACATGGCTATAACTAGAATTCGCTACCACTGGAATTTGTGAGTTGCTGCTCTAAAACCTCTCTCAACCAAAAATTAAACATTTCTTAAATGCCTACTGTAGTGACACTTTATATTGCAATATCATAACTTACTTGGTAAATTATATATATATATATATATATATATATATATATATATACAAACTACTGTATTTTAAACGTCTACCAGTGGGATCTCGGGGTAGCACCACTGTCTCCTACGCAGAGGGGCTGGGTTCGATTCCCAGTCGGAAAAAAAATGTCTGGCTGATTTTTTCGGGGTTTTTCTTGTCCATATCACAAACATCAGTTCCAAACGGTCCCCTAACGTCTGGTCATCATAATCATCATTATAAAATTCGCCATGTTAGTATGAATGGAATGTTCGTGTTGTCTCGGAGGAGGCCATGAATTGAGCTCATCAGTCATTTGGGGAGTACCTGGCGTGGCCTTGTGTAGTAAATAAAGTATATGTAGGTATATGTGTGATCCAAAGTTTAAATTCTCTCTCCCGATTGGTTGTGCCACTTTAAAGCTCGGGTGACGTGGGGCATTCGAACGTACCAACACGGCGAGAGGTTAAACTACGATCGAGAAAAAGGAGAAGAAATATTTACTATTTGTTCCTCTGTTAAATAAGTGCATAAATTCGCGTATGCATGTTACGTTACTAGTTAAGTGGAATGTACAGTCCTGTGATCACAACTCTGCTATTTTAAATAAAGAGCATTTCCATATGTGACTGACTGACATTTACAATACACTTTTGCTGGTAAATGCTTGCATAAATATTACAATTGGTTGAAATTAGAGGTGTTATATACGTGATATGAAAGAGGAAAAGTGTCTGATTAAGATTGTACATGAATATACAACTTCTGAAGAAAAACAATGTTATTTATTATCAAAGTATGTGTGACTGACTGACTGACATAAATGTCAACTCATCATGCAGCTTAACATGTTCATCTACATCATTCTCTGAAATGTGATTCTTAATTCAATTTTCCAAAATACCGTTTGGAGGGCACATTTCAAGTTACATTTTAAATAAAAAAATAAACCTAAATCGCAATTAATACCGAAGTTATGACCTAATATGTGATGTGTGACTGACTGACATTATTTTCTGACTGACTGACATATCTGAATTTTATTTAGAATTTCAAAATGCAAATATTACACAAATGTAACAAAATACTATGAAACTAGATAAACAGCTTCAGTAACAGAGATTAATAAAGAACTGCAATTACTTTATCAATTCTACGAAAATTGTTAAATTTAATTTAGCTGTGAAATAAATATTAATTTAAATCAACAATGTAATTAAATTAACTCGCTTACCATGTACCATTTTAAATTATAAAAATAACGAAAATATTAAATACTTAATAACAAAGTGCATTCTCTATTGTTAAATATACCTACTAAAATTGTATGTGTGTATATATATATATATATATATATATGGCCAGTATGGGACAGGTGCCCACCCAGCATCTTGAGACATTGGGTAGCTACAATAAGTAACGACTCCAGGTTGATAAGACCAACTATAACAGCTGGGTGACCCGACATGCTGACCACATGTCACCCTTACACTGGCTTATGATCATCTACCTCTGTGATTAAACATGTGGACGTGAGGCCAGTAGCCGGTTGGTAGACCAAAGACATTCTAGGCCTGTCGCTCATGGAGTGGAGTTTATTACAGTTTACCTGATGTAAATTATAATATTTTCGATTTCTAGATTGAACCACTGAAATAAAAAAAATTAAGCCCCCAGAATGTATACATATTCTTAATAAGTTAGTTATTTATCAGAGTGCATGTACTTTCAAAACAAATTATCGTAAATCGCATTAGTAAGCTGTAGTTAGTAAACAATTCCTGACGTATTGAATTCTACTTTTAAACAACAATAAAAATATAACTCTAATTAGCCCGAGTTCTGATGACTCACATCATAACATCGATATATGAGATCGCATATACAATCACGTCTCGCCGCTATCTTGACCTAACTTGACCCATTAATAAAAATAATGTTTCCTGTCCCGCATGAAGTCTCACGCTGTAACTGAATGGTTTGAGCCAATATGTCACAATAGAGAGCGCTAATTCGAGCCCCATGGGAGAAGAAATTTTCTCATGAAATTTCGGCACAATGGGATTGGTGCTCGCCCAGAATCATGAAAAATTTGGGCAGCTACAATATTTAGCGGTTGCAGTCGAGAAAACCAGCCATAACGGCAGGAGAATCCGACATGCTGACCACATGTCACCCTATATGTTGGTTAGATGATTGCCCACCTCTGTGATTGATATAGGTGGATGTGAGATTAGCAGCCAAGGGCTTTCTAGGCCTGTCACGGCATTCAGTTTTTTTAACACACGAACTTATAACTTTGTTGCGCTGATTGTTTGACAATTGTGCCTACTCTATAACATACGGGTCCAACGCTTTCACGTTGTATATGCAATGAGTCCGTGATAGATGCAAGATATTCAAATTGTTTTTCTAAAAAATTCTTTCCTTGTATATAATTTTGTGACTCCAGTTATTTGGTTGGTTTTACAGCTCACATTACATAATTCTGCACCATTTTGTATGTTCTTTCCCCGATTTTTCATATATCCGTGCCATCTCTTTTACTTGGCCGCCACAATCGCATCTATAGTCCCCTTTAGTACGATTCAAAGAAGTTCCATTTTATGTCAAAATCCAAATATGTAAGTAAGCAGTGTCACATTGCTAAATGTATAGGCCTATTTCTATTACCTGCTGCTTCAAATCAAAATTTGTACCACCTCAAGTTTTGGAACAAATCACTATAGTTAAAAAAACACTTTTCTATAGAAAACATCTATAGCACACTTGCTATGTGTCACATAACCTGACACTAGAACAAAGTATTTCTTCTGAACTTCTCTGTCACCTTCCATCTAAACTAGGCAACAGCAGTTAATATTGAGATAGGCCTATGCTAATTTTTCCACTCAACTACCTGGATCTCATTTTGTTCTTTGTAGGCATAATTTTCTGAGAAATCAACAAGTATGGCTGCATCGTCTACTGCAACCTTTTTCCTGAATGTATTTAAATGCTTCCGCTAACTGTCGTTTAGCTCAAATTGACACAGAAAAGGGGTCAGTAATTATTTTATAGAACAGCTGAGCCGAACAGTCTACCACATTTCCTAAACCATGTTAATGTTAATCCTCAGCGGAGTGCAGCAAGCAACTGACTGCACCATGCGTATTAGCATATATATATATATATATATATATATATATATATGATATGACAAAAAGTCAGTCAGTCACGGGACACTAGCGGGAAAAATAATAACTTTACAAGAAAATGTCTTCAATACTTTTTTGTTAGTTGTGGACCGATAACGTAGAATCCAAGAGAAAATTTTATTCCATTAGTTATTATGTTGTGTACAGTAATTTTTTTTACTTTTCCGTGACTGACTGACCATATCTTGCAGTTAACAATTATAGAACACATTTAAGGTATATTGAACATTAGGATGCAATTAATATTATTACATTTACGACTAGGGAGGTCCAAAATATGGTTTAACAAAGAGTTTTGTAAAATAAAACGAATTAATACGTTGAAATCATTAAACAAATTGGCAAAATTGTGCTTGTTTTTACAGGTTTGGAATATGACAAGTTCTACCACTAATATTAGATTAAAATAATACACTTATGGAACATTATCTTATAGAATCAGAAAATTTGACCCTTAAATATATATATTACGCCAAAAAAAATATTCCTGCATCAATTTCAAAATTTTCTCCTCGGTATGACATTTTCATGGAATTGCTCTACAATAATAATAATAATAATAATAATAATAATAATAATAATAATAATAATAATAATAATAACAATATTCTGAGCTTGTGTCCAACGCAGGATCGGATCAAGGGAAGATATGCGATGAAATCTCTATATTTATAGAGGTCTGTGAACGACAAAGGTGCCGGCCGATCACGGCTGACGCACCATCACACGGCTAGATGAACGATATGAAACGAAATGGATGAGATTAGCATGGAATAAATCCATCCATAGTAATTCTGCCCGAAGGCAGGTCCTTCACTGCAATCATAGCATTTTCATGCTATGCTTTCAGCTTTACTAGGGAATTGTAGGTGTAGTAGTTTCCTGTTGCTTTCCACACCGGTGAAGGATTATGATGATGATAATGATAAGGTTTATGATGATGGCTATATGATTTCGGGGACCGTTTCGGCCTTAAAGTTTTCCTGAAATTTGTCTTACAGGTGAGGAAAAACCCCGATAAAAACCTCACCCAGAAAAACTGCCCCGACCGGGGATCGAACTCTGGCCCGCTGCGTGACAAGGCAGCACGCTACCTCGAGACCACAGCGGTGGACATGGAATAAATAATGAAATTAATTTTTTGGTAATGGAAAACGAGAAAAATCTTCCCAAGTTTCGTTTTGTCCACCACGAAACCCACTTGGAGTGACCGAGGCTCGATCTCGAGATCCCAGACGCGAGCGTATAATAGCTTCCAGCTATTTCAAATGAAACTTTATTATCATTATTGTGTATTAACACTGATTTTGTTATTTTTTTATTTTTATTACTAGCACTGTCAATCCCGGAGGTTCATGCCTGGAGAACATAAGCTCCCCATACATCCTATCACTCAAAGACTTCAACGTGTTCATAATTCTTGCGCACGTTTTATTTTTGGTATTCGCAAATTTGACCATGTTACACCGTCCCTGGAACAATTATCGTGGCTTCGTCTAAGAGACCGTAGAACTGTCCATTCCTTATCCCTTCTCTATAAAATATTTCACACATCATCGCCTAATTATTTATCACGCCGCTTCATCAGACTATCCGACACACATAATCTTGACACTCGATCCCATCAGCACATTGTCCTTTATATCCCTCCTCATCACACTGTATATTATTCATTATCTTTTACGGTCTCACTTACCAAAACATTGAATTCCATTCCGACCTATGTCAGAGAATGTCAAACTATAACATCCTTCAAAAACAAACTAAAGAATTATTTAATAACAAACTAACTTATACACCTCACTGATAATATTCTTTTAACAATTAGTAAATTTAATTATTGATGAAAATAATATTAAAAATAACAGATAAATTTGAAATTAACCAAGGTTTAAGACAGGGATGTGGACTATCTCCATTACTGTTTATTCTATATCTAAATAAAATTGTCCAGGAGTGGAAAAAACTAAACCCCCCAGGAGTAAAAATATGTAGAGGAAATCAAATACAAACAATAATCTTCGCAGATGATCAAGTACTTCTAGCGGAGAATGAAGATGATTTGCAGAGATCAGTGTTTAAATTGCAGAATACCCTAGAAAAATACAACATGAAAATATCTGAAAATAAAACCAAATCCATGGCAATCACTGGAAAGGAACTTTCGAGAGTAAAAATAATAATAAATAATAAACCAATAGAACAAGTAACACACTTTTATTATTTAGGTAATAATATATCACAGTTTCATAATCAAAAAGATGTGGAAACAAATTTAGAAAAATATAACAGATTAAATGGTATAATTAGGAGAAATTTTGGAAAACAAATGAGGAAAGAAATCCAATTGAGATTTCATAATGCCATAGCCAAACCTGCTCTACTATACGGAAGTGAATGCTGGACACTTCGAGCAAAAGATAAATCCCGCATTAATAGTTCACAAATGAGATTCCTCCGATCACTAACTGGAGTAACATTAAGGGATAGAATGAAAAGTGATGAGATAAGGATGCAGTGGAATAGTATGGAAATGGTTGAACATATACAAAATTATCAGATTAAATGGTTCCAACACGTCCAGAGAATGTCAAAAATCCCGTTTACCAAAGATGATTTACCACCTCAACCCTAATGGCAAAAGAGACCTCGGAAGACCCTTCAACCGATGGAAGGATCAGTTTTTGTAGTCGCAGAACGGGCATCATCACCCAATACTGCATTCGGAAAGAAGAAGAAGAAATATTTTTATTTGTTTTGTTTTAAATATTGTATAATCGTAAAATTAGTTTTCTATATCTCATTATTTTCCTTTGTTTTTTATATACACTAGACAGGGACAAATGCTAGGCCTAAAAAATGTTGAGGGAAAAAAGTTAAATTCCACTCAAGAGACCCTTGATTTCATTCGTAGAATAATCCAATAAACAGAGGAAAGATTTTAAGTTAAATTAAACTAATAACCTTCAAAGTTGTAAATAGAGAAGCTTCTTTAAATCTTAAGTTCTAGTAGTCTTCTACTCCTACAGAATTGCATTCTGTTATCATTTAATGTGTCTTGCTTGTATACATTTTATTATTAGTTTTAGTCTTAATTTTAACTAACATTAACTGGTTGTATTATAGATCGTAATATATTAGATATTATCTTTTTGATCAAATTTTTACTTAGTATTTAATATCAGAGTTAATTAAGATTGTTATATTCTGATGTAATATATGTTTGTCCTGGTGAGTGGAAGAGAAGGCCACATGGCCTTAACTCCACCAGGCTAAATAAATAAAATCGAACTCTATGAAGAAGTATTTTAGTCAGTTCTTCACTATTTTCCACATTGTGGGCGCAATTTTGAAGAAGTAATTCTTTTCCCATGTTATGATGATGTTTTAAAGCAGCTAACTCTCTTCATTGCCCGATGTTGTAGTAACATTTTGAAGGATTAGTGTCCAAAAATAATAAATAAGAATTACTGGTTCAGGTTGGGTTTGATTTTTCGGTAGAGCTGGATTCTCTTCTCAAGGTCGAAGTTGGTACACAAGATAGGAAAACACTTTAAAAATCACTAACAACTGATTCTTGTAGAAATAGTTGTAAATTTATTTAATATTTAATTTCCCAGCAGATCAAGTAAATATAGATGGTATTATTATTCACCGTCAATTAAAATTAAATTATTTTCTTTTCTTGAATCAAATATCACATTTTATTAGGAGAGCTGTTATTGCATCTACCCTTGATGAAAGTTATATGCTGACTGACTAGTGTAATTCTGTTATAATTTTAAAGAACATTATTACATCACATGATTTTATATTTAAATTCTATTGGTTAATGGTCCATTAACTACCAGGTTTAAATTTGATTGGTTAAATCAAAAAGTTAATTGTTTCAACATCCAATCAGAATTTAGTATACTATTATTTAAAAATATTAAGTTAAGCAGGTGTTCTTATTACAGTTATAACAGAAAGCTTTATATTTCAGACAACAATGACTTAAGACAATTTTAAAAGCATTATTTAGAAAGACTGTTATATAATACAATTTATTTAATTTTTACTGAGACATTTTTATTCAACAATGAACAACAATTAATTATTTAGATGTTTTTTTCTTTATTTAAGTTATATTTAAATATTAAAAGAATTTTAAAATATAAAATTATTAACTTAAACTTTCATATTTATTATGATATTAAAATCCTGCTATATCTAAAAAAATCTATCCTTATGTCATATTTTTGTGTCATTCCCCGTATAATTAACATTTCTCAAATCGTGGTTATTGTCATTTTCCCACCTGTCTATCAGTGTCTGCACGTACATCCCCATGTGGGACAAGAATGTTTTCTTATACAAAATATACAAAATAATTTAGTTGCCCTTATTTCCCTACAGATGTCAGTGAGTGAAAAGTGATTAACTTATAACCTCAAAGAGACAAGGCAACTAAAATATGACTTGGATGATAAAGACAGAATTAATTTTGCTCAGAAGCTTTAATTTAGGCTTCAAATTATTTTATGAGTCCGAAAGTCTTCAGACCCGCGACCCATTGGTTTAAACTCCATTTCGGAGAACTTGTTAGATGATTTTCAATGCTATAAAAAGTCCATCGACCTCGGCCGGGTTTGAAACCTCGACCTTCGGGACCAGACCCCAAGCACTGGGTTCTATCCCCTTAGTTTTCTTACAAGTTTCTAACCCCTCTTTCGGTAACCATTTGTGTCACGTGTCCTACTTATCGCATTCTACGAGACAACTGTTCATATTATCTCAGGGTTCCCATAAAAATCGTGTAGCTCACTGCCATGCAATTTTCCTCCATTCACCTGTCAATTCGTCTGGCTTTAGTTCAAACATTTTGTAAGCACTTATTCACAATTTTCGTAATCCTCCGCTATAACAGTTATATTCAACATTCAACTGCCCGACACCGCGACTTGAGAGATCCATTGCGTTATACCAGTATTATAGTGGAATGGAAGTCTACTCTAAGGTGTTATGTGAGTTGTAGTTTTGATACATCAAGTTCTACTCCTATGACCCCCCCCCATACCGTAATCTTTGGATTAGACTCGTTGCCGTGAGGAGGGACTACAACACTACCTTTAACCCCCTCCCCTCTTTTTTATTTCTCTCTGGGAGTCCTGAGGCAACGCCCTGGTGGGACTCCCACTAGATTCCCGCAATCATATACATTTAACAACTATGGATTGCCAACCAAACTACTTTTTAATCTAGCATGAAACGACGTGAGGAGTGGTAAGAAATAAATGCGAAATAAAATGTCATGAAAGTGGAGTGGAAAGTGTTGGTGGGATGAATTTCGGGAAACGGGAGAATCACGAGAAAAGCCCAAAAATCTCACCAATACCCCTCTGGAACTGCCAGGATTCGAACCTGAGATCCCAGTCGAGGCAGCCGCGCGCTATCCACGAGACGGCACGAAGTGTGAGATATAAACAATGTGTCGTGTAAACATGTCGTAGAAACGACGTAATAATAATATACCTATTGGTTTTATTTCAGAAAATATTAATTAATATGCATTAATTTAAATATTACTTATTCATTTTTGTATTCCTTGTATTGTATGATACAACTAAATTCATCCAGTTGATGGATTTGTAACGATCCCGCACTTGGATGATTTAGATTTTTGAAAATAAATACAACAGTTAAAATACATTAATTATTACATGAACTCGTGTCCTTCTCAGGACCGGGTCGAGGGATGAGATGAAGCTCCTCACAATGAAGATTGTGAATAACAAGGATGACCACAGCTGACGCACCATAACAGGAGCAGATGAATCAAATGAAACGAAACGATTGAGATGAATTGGAGAAATGACAGAAAAAAGTATTATTTTTATCGCTTTTCTGCCTTGATAGTCTATCCACCTTCGTAGGATTTTTTAAACCCAGATGGAGTGACCGAGACCAAAGCGGAGAGTGGCGAGCGTCTAACCGCTTGCCACGTTATTTATAAAACAAAAATACCGTGATGATAAACGTTACCTCCAATGCCACCGGGTTGTCTGACGACATTTCTGACATTCTCTCTTGGTATTGACGGAATTACAACCCACTTCTGAGATTGGAGTGCTTGCAAAAGTGACTATGGGATGACTGGTAAATTATAACCTATATACCAGATCATGGAAAATAAAATAAAAATATTTGGTCTGTGTTATGAATACATAGAGTATTTTACATAGATATTTGATTATTTCATAGATTATTTTAATTATTCAAATAAACGTTGTTGATATAAAGCTTTAGACATTATATTTCAGAAACAAGTTTTCAGGGCTAACTGTAAAATCTCTACATTTAGAATATGGTATGTTAGTACAGTTAAATCAGTGGAAATGTGGGTCAAGTTTAGTATTTAACTCTGACAAAGTAATGGACTCGAGTCTGTCTGTGTAGTGTGCTGATGGGTAAGTCAATCTACCATTTTTCTTAATATAATGTACCTAGGCCTTTTGGAAAGGGAATCAAGTACATTAAATATTTTAATACTATATTTCAAAGGGATGTTAGAATTTTTAAAATGTAGATTAGGGTAGAATTATAAAACCCCCATCTCCCTCTCTCAAACCCCAGAAAGTTCGAATGTAGGTTTTCTTAATATAAGCTTAGATTAGTTATTTAGGATTAGAATACTTAGGGTTATTGTAATCATTATACTCTAAATAAAATAGTTAAAATTAAGAATACATTTGTTTATGTTCAAAAACACGTACTGCTTTATAACTAATACTTCCACATACTAACGCTCGGCTAGAACCTCATGCTACCAAAATTTCCAAGTCCCGAAGGTCCTTTAAGCCCTAAGAAAACCAGCAGTTCGTAATAGTCTGAATAGGAATCGAATTCGGGACGTCGTGAACTATAGTCAGAAGACCCGAACTAAGCAGTATCAAGATTGATGACATAAAGATATTATAACCATAATTCGAGCTCGGGTCGCCTATGCATAGAAATGTATTTGTACGACGAGGAAGTGAGGGATCGCACGTGCAGGCGCGAGTTGATGGCAACATTGCTGCAGCAACCTTGGCCGGGCTCGCACATACAAACATCGCGCATCCTCGCAACACAAAGGCTCCTCCTGGGAGATCAATTTTATTCTTCTCTTAGCAAGCGCTTTTACCTTGCTCCTCTGAGAACATTTTAAATAGCATTAATCCATAACCTTCAATCAAAGATAATATAATTTGAGTATTCGTCTATAAGACAGTATTGTGACCAATGAAACCGATCAACACTTTGAATTAAGTAAATAATTATATAGCTGTGAAAACACTGTCCCGCCTCATAGCCGAACGGTTTAAGGCATCATGTCTTGATACAGAGTTATGGGACTTGCGCTGGTTCGAGTCCTCATGGGGGATGAAAATTTTCTCATTGATTTTCGACCCATATGGGATCGGTGCCCTCCTAGGACCGTGAGGAATTTTGGTAGCTGCAATAAATAGCGAAAATTTGATTTAAACAACTTGAGAAATGATTAAATGCTGCAAGAATAATAGATTTGAAGTACTGAAATCTTTAGATGACAATCTGGCAAACGGAGAAGAAACTGATATACATAAAGAATAGGAGACTATAAGAGATACTATTAAATTGTCTGCATGAGAAAGCATTGGTTATTTAAAAAAGAGTTAAAACAAGAAATGGTTTGATGAGGAATGCACCGACATTGTAAATAAATTAGCTAGCAAAAATGAAATGGTTACACGAGCCAAATGAGGTAAAATTTGGAGCAATTGAGTAATATTAGACGGGACACCACAAGGTTACTAAAGATAAAAAAATGGAATATTTGAGAGAGAAGATTAATGATCTTGAAATGAATGCCAAAAATAGTAACATTTGAGAATAATATCAGGGAATTAGGATAGAGAAGAAAGGGCTTCAGGCTAGAACAAACATAATTAGGAATGAAAATGGGGATATAATTGCAGATTCCAGGAGTATGTTAAATAGATGGAAAATATACTTCATTCAGCTATTAAATGTACATACAGAACAGGACATTGAGGAGGATAATTTATAGACAGCAGAAATGCTAATCGTAGAACCAAGTGCATTAGAGGTTGAAATGGCGATAGAAAAATTGAAAATATATAACGCATCAGGTTCAGATGAGATCCCAGCAGAACTGATAAAATCAGGGGGAGAAAATTTGATGGACAAGATACGCAGGTTGCTTAGTATGATTTGGGAAAAAAGAAGCTCTTCCAGATGAATGAAAAGAATCGATTATCTTACCAATTTATAAGAAAGGAGATAAAACTGATTGCAACAACTATAGGGGCATCTCATTACTTTCAACTTCGTACAAAATTCTAACAAATATATTAGTAAACAGACTTACTCCCTATATTGATGACATTCTAGGAGATCATCAATGTGCATTTAGAAGAAACAGGTCTACAACAGGTCAGATTTTTAGCTTAAGACAGATTTTAGAAAGTAAATGGGAATGTAATGGTACTGTACATCAACTTAAAAAAAAAAAACATACGATTCAATTAAGAGGGAGAAGTTATATAGTATCCTGCTGGATTTCGGAATTCCTAAAAAGTTAATTACACTTATATGAATGTATCTAAATGGCACAAAGAGTAGGGTGCGTTTAGGCAAGCAGTTTTCGGATACTTTTGAAATCTACAATGGGTTCAAGCAAGGAGATGCACTATCTCCTCTACTATTTAATTTTGTACTAGAGAATGCCATCAAATCATTAGAGGACGAAGAAGGCCTACAACTCAATGGTATTAATAAGCTGTTAATTTAAGCTGATGATGTAGTACTATTGGGCGATAGCGAGGAGATACTAAAGGACAACACGCACACACTATTGAGTAACACTAAGAAATTGGGAGTGGAAGTAAATATCAATAAAACTAAACATATGGTCACACATAGAAATACATTACATGATGGAAATGGAAAGCTAATGACAAATGAGGGAAATTTTTTGGAAGTGGCTGAATTCACACACCTAGGAACAATAATCACAAATAGGAATGAGATGCACAAAGAAAATTAAACATAGGTATTTCAATTCTGGAAATGCATGCTAGTATGCATTGCAAAGACTTTTGGTGTCCCAACTCCTTTAAAAAAACATTAAACTGGAAATATATAAAACTATTATTCTACCAGTTATATTATATGGGAGCGAAACATGGACTCTTACTTTAAGGGAGGAAAGGAGATTACGAGTAGTTGAGAATAGAGTTCTTAAGAAATTTTTTGGCCCAAACAGAGATGAACAGACAGGTGAATGGAGAAGACTGCATAACAGTGAATTACATGGTCTGTATAGGAAGCCAGATATAATAAGAACAGTTAAGTCTCGTAGACTGCGATGGACAGGAGAAGTGGCACGAATGGGGAATGCAATACGTGCATGGAAGCTTCTTGTAGGAAAACCAGAGGGAAAACGCCCAGTTGGTAGACCAAGAATGAGATGGGAGAATAGTATTAACTATGATTTGAGGGAAGTAGATTATACAGGAAATGATTGGAAAACAGCTCAGGATAGGGATGTCTGGAGAGTTATGTCCGTCGGCCATGAACCTATAGGTTCGATAGTGCCAGTGAGTTAGAGTTAATTATCAATAAATAGCGGCTCCAGTATGAGAAACCAGCTAAAACGGTTGGGAACGCGATATGCTGACCACCTGTGACCCCTAGATGGGATGTATGATCGGTCACCTCTGTGATAGATACACAAAAATGCAACGTCAGCTGTGACCTTGATAGGCCAAGGGCCTTTTAGGCCTGCCATCAAATGTTTTAATAAATCATTTAATGAGAAGATGAATGTATTTGCAAATAAAAGCTGAGGTATAGAGAAGAGTCTTGTTAAATTACATAAGGAGACTAGAAACGTGTTTTAGGAGACGATTAGCAAAGATAAATTGGAGAAACAGGAAAACAAGCTAACAAATGTAGGATTAAATATAGGAAGATAATCTTTAAAATCAATAGTAAGCTTAAATGTGGAGTGATCCTACCACAGCACTTGTGTAGTAGGGGATTAAGGCTCCTGCTTTTTTATGTCAACCAGCCCTTCGTGACGCCCTCTTTTACCCTCGGGATATACGCCTGGTACTCATTTCCGCTAGAGGCTGAATGGTGCCGCCAGACGGAACTTGAACCTTCGACTTTCTTACTTGAAGTGTATTGCCATAACCAACTGCGCTACGGCATAATCCAAAGTCACTGGTACAAAAAATAACTTTTTTTTGGTCACGTACTCCGACACAATAATTTCCTTAAAACTTTTTTTTAAAGCAGGATTTGGGGAAAATATAAGGATTCCAAGGAAGACTATTTTGGAAGATACAATAGAAATTATTTCCTGCTCTCTCTGGTTAATTTATTCAGATAATAATCATTATTTTCTTTGTATATCTTGAGAATATTCTCTTTTCTTCTTATCGTAGTTTATTATCTCAACTATGGATCATACTCATAATGTGTTGACCGCACAAGGACATGGATGGTCTTCCTAAATGAATAATCAGCTCAGTCCAGGGCCTCTTCCGATACAACACAAACATTTAAGAACAAATGCACCCTTCATTCACGCATTCATGTATAGCGAATATGATAATGCTGATTAGGGTGGTCAGATGATTTTCGAGGATATTTTGGGCCTCAAAGTTAATTGACGTTTGTCTGAAAGGTGTGGAAAACTTCGAACCCTCAGGAAACATGCCCGACCTGTGATCGACCCCGGGACCGGTACGTACAAGGCAGCGACTCTACCCCGAGATTGCACCGGGGACTAACTTGTTGAGAATGATTATAACATTATAATCTCCCAGCCTGAAACATCAAAATTTTCTTTACTCTTTGATTGGTTTGTTTGGACCACTCTCTGTTTTGCTGACATTATGAGAATGATATTATAATCTGCCAGTTTGAAACAGGTGAAGTTTTATTGTTGAAGGGAGGAGGAGCACGCAGCTAGTTGAGATATTTGATGCAGGAGTTAGTGGGTTTATCGAAGCAGAGGGAATTTGGAATGTGACACAGCACACCGGGAAGGAGCTTGTGAAGTGGACTAGAATATTATTTTATTCATTTGCTCGGAGTCGCTGCAAACTACATTCTGCCGGATGTTTAAATTAAATATCCTACCTACTGAATACGTTTACAACTTTTTTTAAACCATTTGTTGTTTTACTTAAGTGGTGAGCTTTTCATACTCGCGTTCCATAGGTTCTAGGTTCAAATCTGGGGACCTGGCATGTTTATTTAATTCTGAATTAAATAACAAGTTTGTTTAGGAACTTGATATTCTATTTCGTTGTGAGGGATTTATAGTCCACTCGGTTGGTGAACATGATGTACAAAGTCATCCGAAATTGAAAATTATATCACTAACAGAACCAATAAAAATTTTACAAGTAACTGGAATTATAAATAGAATATTAAATCTGCTCAAGTACACACACTTGAATTGCTTGCTGGCGTATCCTTGGACATATCTTAATAGTCGAGTGTAATACTAACCTATAAACTGCTTCAAAGCTAGAAATGTCATAAAAGACAACCTGGTGGCATTTAGACAAAAAATACTGTTTCAATTAAATGACATCATTTTAGTTCATTAAAGAAATAATATACGTTTTTAGTGTATGCCCCAAATTTTATGAAATATTACTCTACAAAAGTAAAAAAATATAAGCATATTTTGGTTTCTTCCAATCTGAAGAATTGCGGGGGGAGGGGTGGAAGCGACTCGGATACCTTCTACAAAACCTTGCAAGGCAGCTGTTTATGTATTTTTTCTCACTCGGTCTGCAAATTGTAAATACTGGAATCCCGAACTCAACGATAATGATGATAATAAATGCATTGTTCAAATTTTAAGCCGGCATTTCCGCACACCAATTCAAAATTACTTAATGTCTTGGATACAACCGGACTGGCCATGCTTCCCAACACAGACCAGGGGAAGATTAACAAACGCCACTGTCGTTCAACACGGGTCCCAGGAAATTCTCCCCTATACCTTTTTCAACAAACTAGCCAAGTTGACAGTGGAGGAGCTTCTGGAATTCCTAGTTAGTAGAATAACATAGATTTATGTGTGAGTGATTGATTTATTGATTTATGTGTGAATGATTGGATGTTTGATTGAAGAGTTAGTGATGAATGATTTATGTGTGAGTGATTGGATGTTTGATTCTTTGAGTGATTGAATGAATTATTTTTGTGCGAGTGATTAGATGTTTGATTGAAGAGTGAGTGATTGAATGACTGATTTATGTGTGAGTGATTGGATGTTTGATTATTTGAGTGATTGAATGAATTATTTATGTGTGAGTGATTGGATGTTTGATTGAAGAGTGAGCGATTGAATGACTGATTTACGTGTGAGTGATTGGATGTTTGATTATTTGAGTGATTGAAGAGTGAGTGATTGAATGAGTGATTTATGTGTGCGTGATTGGATGTTTGATTATTTGAGCGATTGAATAGTGAGTGATTGAATGAATTATTTATGTGTGAGTGATTGGATGATTGATTGAAGAGTGAGGGATTGAATGACTGATTTATGTGTGAGTGATTGGATGTTTAATTCTTTGAGTGATTGAATGACTGATTTATTTGTGAGTGATTGGATGTTTGATTCTTTGAGTGATTGAATTAATTATTTATGTGCGAGTGATTAGATGTTTGATTGAAGAGTGAGTGATTGAATGACTGATTTATGTGTGAGTGATTGGATGTTTGATTATTTGAGTGATTGAAGAGTGAGTGATTGAATGAGTGATTTATGTGTGCGTGATTGGATGTTTGATTATTTGAGTGATTGAATAGTGAGTGATTGAATGAATTATTTATGTGTGAGTGATTGGATGTTTGATTGAAGAGTGAGGGATTGAATGACTGATTTATGTGTGAGTGATTGGATGTTTAATTCTTTGAGTGATTGAATAGTGAGTGATTGAATGACTGATTTATGTGAGTGATTGGATGTGTGATTCTTTGAGTGATTGAATTAATTATTTATGTGTGAGTGATTGGGTGTTTGATTGAAGAGTGAGTGATTGAATGAGTGATTTATGTGTAATTGATTGGATGTTTGATTCTTTGAGTGACTGAATAGTGAGTGATTGAATGAATTATTTATGTGTGAGTGATTGGATATTTGATTGAAGAGTGAGTGATTGGATGACTGATTTATGTGTAATTGATTGGATGTTTGATTCTTTGAGTGATTTAATAGTGAGTGATTGAATGAATTATTTATGTAGAGTGATTGGATGTTTGATTGAGTAGTGAGTGATTGAATGACTGATTTGTGTGTGAGTGATTGGATGTTTGAATGGTGAGTGATTGAATGAATTATTTATGTGTGCGTGATTGGATATTTGATTGAAGAGTAATTGAATGACTGATTTATGTGTGAGTGATTGGATGTTTGATTCTTTGAGTGATTGAATAGTGAGTGATTGAATGAATTATTTATGTGTGAGTGATTGGATGTTTGATTGGAGAGTGAGTGATTGAATGACTGTTTATGTGTGAGTGATTGGATGTTTCATTCTTTGAGTGATTGAATGAATTATTTATGTGTGATTGATTGGATGTTTGATTGAATAGTGAGTGATCGGATGTTTGATTGAAGAGTGAGTGATTGAATGATTTATGTGTGAGTGATTGGATGTTTGATTCTTTGTGTGATTGAATAGTGAGTGATCGAATGAATTATTTATGTGTGTTGATTGAAGAGTGAGTGATTGACTGACTGATTTATGTGTGAGTGATTTGATGTTTGATTATTTGAGTGATTGAATAGTGAGTGATTGAATGAATTATTTATGTGTGAGTGATTGGATGTTTGATTGAAGAGTGAGTGATTGAATGACTGATTTATGTGTGAGTGATTAATAAATGATTGATTTATAAGACCCAATGGTGGAATAAATTTTCTCTAGAATTCTCCAATATAGGACCGGAGTCCACTCTGCATCTTTAGGACTTGGGAAATTACAATAAATAGCCGGCGCCACGTTGAGAAAATTTGTTATAGGGCTAAAGGCTGCTGGACTTAGCATTCTGACCACATGTCACCTCTATACTTACTGGATGATCATCTACCTCTGTGATGTGAGACAAGCAGCCGGCTGATAGGCAAATAATCTTCTAGAACTGTCACGCCGAGGACCTTTTTTATCAACCTCATTAAAGAATGATTAAACTTTTTTACCCGAGGTAAAATTTACCTCAGTTGATTAAAGTTACACAAGTTTATGGGGGGAAAAAAGCCACACGCCTGAAATAAAAGGCTTCAGAACCTTGTCGGTATTTTCATCCAGCTACACTAATGAACTGAGCTATTAAACGGTATAGTAACTAACACATACACACGCACGAAGTGAAAATTATTCCATTAATTTTTGTTAGGTTCACCGCCATGGTCTTCGGGTAGCGTCTCTCCTCGTAAGCTTCGTGCCCGCGTTCGATCTCCGGTCGGGAAACGTTTCCTGTATGATGGTTTATTACAGGTTTTTTTTTTTACCTGTAAGACAAATGTCAGAAAATGTTAATGCCCAAATACGTGGTACAATTATTAAGTTTTGAGACAGAGCGCATAGTGGCGCTGTGGTGCACTATAGCGCATAGGTGGCACCGTGATATGGTACCTTGTCAGTTAGTCTCTCGTCCCAGCAAGAGACATTTGAATGCATGCACTGCAAGCAGAACTACGGTCTTTGTTTTGACGGTGATTTGAATGCGCACGTCGGAACTCGGGATGTCACAATTTGAGCAACGGGCAAACAACAAGTTCTGTCAGAAATTAGGCAAAACCGGTCCGAAACGTTTCAAATGATGCAGCAAGTTTACAGTGAGGACGCATTGAGTCGCAGTGTTCTGTTTAGGTGGCACCGTTGTTTTTTGTAAGGAAGAGACAATTTGGAAGATGATGTGCGTACTGGTCGGCCACAAACTATTCGAACTGAACGCAAGATCGAAGAAGTTGTAACGTTGGTGCGTGCTAACCGCTGCCAATCGGTAGACAATTTCGTAGCAGCAGTAGGGGTCAGCTATGGCAAAAATTCTGTGTGATGATCGCATGACTATTTGTGGTGACCTCATCAGTAGTGCTGACTATGATCCGACGTTTCTCAACCGGATAATAACTGGAGACGAAACTTGGTGCTTCCTTTACGATCCGCAACTGAAACGACAATCCGTCACCTGGAAAACGCCGTTATCACCACGACAGAAAATAACTGTGACAAGACAGGTCAAAAGGCAAGGTGATAGTTGAACTGTTTTTTTTATTCAAATGGAATTGTTCGCATGGAATTCATCTCAGAAAGTGCAACTGTAAACAAAACCCGCTACAAAGATATCCTTGGCCATTTACGCGATTCTAGTCGCCGTAAGCGACCTGAGCTTTGGCGTACAAAGAATTGGCTGTTGTTACACGAAACGCTCCTGCACATCGTTGTCCTTGTCCAAGAGGTACTTGCAATGCAACAGGTGATACTTTTGCCACACCCTCCGTACTCACCTGATCTCGCACCATGCTATTTTTTTCTGTTTCCTCGCATGAAAGCAATCCTACCTGTATAGATTTCATTCTTCCGAAGAGGTCATGACTGCCACAAGAGAAGCCCAACGGGACCTTCCTGCCAACATATTTCAGCGATGCTTCCAGCAGCTATACCAACGTTGGCAAACGTGCATAACGGCCAACGACCATTTTGAGCGAGTATGTAGTTCTGTTTAAGTGTACGCCGAGTTATCGGCATCTTGTGACATCCAGATTCTTTTGAGTGCCTACCCTCCAGGCGTAAAGTCTCATAACTTAATGACTATAGTAATAGTAGTCCCTTAACGTCTGACCACCATAACCATCATTTTCATGTTTAGTTTGAATGTGATTGTTGTCTCGGAGGTGACCCTGGATTGAGCTGATCACTCATTTGGTCTGGTGTGGTCATTAAAGATGTGTGTGATTCAAAGTTTAAAATCACTCTCCCGACAGGTCGTGCCGCTGTAAAGCCGGGTGAATTGTGGTATTTGAAAGAACCTGTAAGGTGAGATGTTAAACTTATATGAATGATAATATTATTATTTGATAAACTATGTAACTGAGTTATGAAGTGAATGTGTACATTTTTAGATTGATTAACTGAATGAATGAGATCAGTGAGTAGTTAGTTTATGGACGAATGATTGCACGATTGAGTGCTTTTTGTTAAGGTTTGGTGGAGGATGAATTATCGTTTAAGTCTGTCAAGAAAAACAAAATCACAGATGTCAGTTTAGTTATATACAGAAGTGATATCCAAAGAGCAACAGATTTATGCTACCTCTTCTCTCTCTTTCACTCTTCAAATACAGTTTCCTGCTGACGTATCACTCATATGTTACCACGTTTATCGCCACCAGCAAGTGTCGCTGGGAAATGTACAACAGTACAATGTAGGATATCAAGTACAATGCAGAAACACGTACTTCTCTGTCTCTATCCACCCATATCTCATATATTCGTAAGGTACAGGGTTGAAACAAACTGGGAGATGTTAAGGTCTTCTTTGATTATTAAGACAAATATCTCCCATTGCAATAGTTATACAATACAAATAAAGAAACATCCGTTACGCAGGAATTGCGTAAACTAAGCGAATTCCTCAGCAACTCGAATTTATGGTTCAACTTACTGGTTTACGGAATGGGCCTTTATATATTTATTTTATTAACTCTTAAATTGGCAAAACATTTATCGGGCCAGTTACTTAAATACGTCGGACTGCAGTGAAAAAGAGCATTTTTTAAATATTGGGTTTTAGATAAACCTCCACTTCTAATGACCGGATTTCAGTCACTTTTGGACAATACCTTCCTCATTTTATTTCACTGGTATATAGGCCTACTGAGTTTGTTGCAAAACATTGCTGTCACTAGAGCCATTTTTAAATGTTCGTGTCAGGTTTCTTATTCTTAATTATCCAATTTTGCCGTTTAACTAACTATTTATTGCTATATATCGACTTTGGTTCCGAAAAAAATCAGCCGCTATAACTTTAATATTTTTTAACACGATCAATTTCGGTATCTGCTAGGTAGGATTAATGAAGATATGTAAACATTAAAAAAATATTTTCATGAAAACAGCCTCAATAGTTCAATTCTTTTAAATTCGCTAAAATCGCAATTTTTAGTTACATATTGCAGAAGGCTTAAAATAGTTTATCTCTAATCCCGGTGGTACCGGTATGCAATTAAAAAAATATAAATATAGGCCTATAATAAAAATTATATATTTTTTTAGTTGTGTCACCGTTGTAGCCGGTGAGCGAAATAGGTACGCCGTGTCCGCAGATAGTTCGTGTTAGATCCTCGATCGGGACAATTTTGGTTAGTTAGGTTTTATCGAGGTATTTCCTCATTTGTACGACAAATATCTGGAAGTGTGTGTGACCAAATAGACGTCCAACACCTTCTAGTCATCGAAACCATCATTAGATCATAACGATTTGTTTATTGTAAGTGTAAGGAAGAGGTTCAGAAGAAGAACCTGAACCTACTGTGTTCATGATTATGTATGCGCAAATGGAATGTTCTCTTTTAAATGACCATGTTGTCTAGGAGGTGGTCTTGGGTATTTATTTGATCTTTCGTCACTCTGTGGTCAAAATATGTGATCCAGTATTAAAAATATATCTCCTCCAATAGGGCATGTCCTTATAAGGTCGGAGTATCGTTGGTAAAAACCTTCAAAGAAGTATTTTCCTACGGAGAGAGAGAGAGAGAGAGAGAGAGAGAGAGAGAGAGAGAGAGAGAGAGAGAGATTTAACGAAAATACAACTTAGCGTTCTCCGGGAATCTACTCATCCCGATCTTCTTGGCATAAATGAGCTGAAAGACAAAAATTAATGTACTTCTTATGATTAGTTGAATAAATTAAATGAAAAAATAATTATAAATGTATATCGTAATTATTTCAAGATTCCTCGTGCTGATTACCCGGTGTTGCCCGGGAAACTACTTATCTCGATCTTCTTTGCATAAATGAGCTAAAAGACAAAATTCTTTATTGTGAGTTATCCGTAAAAGAATACCCGTCATGTGCTACTATACTTGCACAGGAATCTACGTACTTGTCTCGATCTTCTTGTCATCAATGAAAAACAAAAATGATTATTGTGAGTTATCCGTAAGAGATAAACATGCTGTCGCGGACTTTTTTGTAGAGGTTTTCGAAATATTCAATTCTGTATACATTAATTTTGTGTATTTGTTATGGTTTAGGCAGCGTAAGCATTTAAGCGTCCAAAGAGCTACTTTTTTTCACGTTTTCCACTACAAAGGGTGCTTTTTAAGGGTGTAGGAGTTGAGTATCACAACTCTCTTATAGCGTATGTTCATCCCAGGAATCTCTTGAACATTTTGCAAAAAAACCCATTACAATCGGATCAACGGTATGGCCGCGCATAAAGTACAAACAAACAAATCAAGAAACAAACATTCATTTTTGTATATTAGATATGGAAATTCGTTAATTAAAGGGAACATGTAATATATAGAAAATAAATAACGATTGTAACATCTTATTACTTTGTTTACAAAGCACAAGGCATAACAAGATTGTTTATTTCCACAACTAATAGGGCCTACTAAACACGTCTGAGTAATTTAAAATAAGACAAGTTAACTCTAATTTCAATATAGAAGTAAGTCCAGGAGTATTGCATCGCTTCATACAGACTGTTTTTAGCAGGGACGGTTATAGTTTGTTATTGTTTTGCTTTGTTTTGTTTATTTACGCGGGATTTTTGCCCTTGCACGAGACACAACGAAATAGAACGGATGTTAGTTTCTCAAATAGTTGTACACCTGTGAACCAAATAGCTGTCCTCTGATCATGCGCAATGACTTCGTTCTGGAACTTATCTGTGCGCCATCAATTGTTTCAAATGCTGTACGTTTATCGTCAACAACGTATGATGTAACATTTGTGTGTTGATGCTATTTACATTTCGTCGTTGAAGACCAATCTTTTTAGAACTCGTTGCCTGAATTTCCTGAAATTTACATCTTGTTAGTTCAGGAAAAATCTGAATCTGATCGGGATTCGAGCACAAGCCCGCACAAGAGAGAGAACAGGATCAAAGCGTTGGTCAAGTAATAGGGCGTATTGATTTTGTTTCCGTATTTTGCATTCTTCTCCATCCTCACTACTTTTATAGACTTATAGGCTACTACATTCCATGTTAGGAAATACCTTTCGCCTATCCGCAGGCAGCTAGCCTCACATCCATATAAATATATCAGTTACAAATGTAATAATCATTTTTAGGGAAAAGTTGCTAAAATAAGCAAAACAAAACTATAAATACCATTTATTGAAAAAAAAACTGAAAGTGTACAAATAACATGCAATTGGTAAAGCAAAGGAATTTTTTAACTAATTTTACTGTAAATACTAAAAAATTATTTTATAAGTGAGGATTTTTCTTTCTTTCAGGTGTACTGTATTTAGTGCCGCGTTCACTGAAGTCAGACTACTCTCATCCCAGCTGACGAGAGGTTAGTTTAATATTGAAAATATATTAATGGAACATTGTAGACTTTATTAAATTAAACATTCGTCGTATAAACCATTTAAAAATAAAAAAGGGGGCATTTAGAATAGGTCACAGAAAAAAATGTATAGAAATATAACCCCCTTTATCCACAATTTCAAACCTTATATCACTCGTTTGTTTCTATATGAGAAACAAAGAAAAAATCTCATGATCATGCAGTCATTAGCCCTACGTGGGTGTGGTCAGCCGACTGATGTAGCCGTAATTCCATGCGGACTTGATTGAACGAATCTCCAATATTTATACACCATAGCATAAATTCCTAAACCAGTCTGCCATGATGTGGGGTGAATATGTGTAACTTAATATCAGGCGAGAGTGAAGAAACACTTGCATTCTGTTACGGATAGATACGCCTAACACTAAGAATCTGGGGCTGGAAGCTAATTTAAATAAAATATAGGCCCTACGGTAAAACATAGAAAGAAACATATTATTAACTGGGAATGGGCATTTAACAACAAATGAGGGAAATTTTGAAGAAGTCTCGGAATTCAAATACCTAAGAACAATCTTTTTTTTTTTTTTTTCAAATGGCCCAGGTTTGTCTTTCGACATTCCTGGTTTCTCTCCTGGCATGGCGTACCTGTAACCCACTTCTGAGGTTGGGGCGCCTGGATATGATGGGTGATGATAATGGTGCGCCAGGAGAGTCCCTAATCCTAAGCTTAACCTAAGATGAATATGAATGATGATGATTGCGATGGCCATATGATTTCGGGGACCTTTTGGGCCTAAAAGTTTTCCTGACATTTGTCTTACAGGTGAGGAAAAACCCCGATAAAAACCTCACCCAGAAAAACTGTCCCGACCGGGGATCGAACCCGGGCCCGCTGCGTGACAAGGCAGCACGCTACGCGGTGGACTAAGAACAATAAATTACAAACCGTAATGAGTTGCGGAAGGACAAAAGAACATACAGTTGATTGGGCTTAACAGTGAGCTACATGATCTTCATAGAAACCAGATTCAATAGGAATAGGACACGTGGATCAAATGGGAAAGAAAGAAAGGCATGGCAACTTGAAAGGAGAGGGAAAGTGCCGAGTTCATAAGACAGATATGAGGTAGGAGCACAATATTAACCGTGATTTGAGACAGGTGAATTATACATGTACGGAGAGCTGCCACCTTTCTTTAAAAAGGGCTAAAAAGGCTAGGTGATTTAGGGATTAAGTTCCTTGCCTCTTGTCCCGAAGAACCCGGGTTCAAACCTGGACGAGGTTGATGAAATTTTATAATGAAAAAATGCAAGAGACAAATCCTCCGGTAGGGGCTTTAAACCGTGGACCTCGAGTCTGAAGATTTTCGAACACGTTAAAGAACCTCAAGTCTAAATTAGAGTCTGTGAGCTTTCCCATCCAAAAACTAATTTTTCTACTACATGTCTCTTTGAGATAATGAGGTAACCACTTGTCACTTGCCGAGATCTGTAGGGAAATATTGCCCAAATATATAGACCTACATTATCCGAGAAAAAATATTTTTAAAAAAGTGAGGTTATCTCCATGAGTTTAAAGTAATCCATAATGCGAGGTATTTACCTTGAAATAAGTAGAGGAATGACAGTTATTGTGTTGGAACAGGTGTGTTGTAATTATAACGAGCACGTCCGGAATAATAAAACAAGGACGCGTGTCTTTTTCACTTTCAATTCTACAGCTTGTAACATCATTCTCAAACCGCTTTCCTAACTTTCACGTTCTTTCTTCTTCTTCATTTTGTCGATCAACGCAACAAATCCAAGGAGACGAAAATGAGTACGTAAGTCTTATCTCTCCCCTCTCTGTTTTCCCGTACCTTTAACTTCTCCCACGCCACCCGCGACAAGACCTGTCGGGAGAGGATTCTAAACTCCTAATCACATCTAGATACTTCTGACGCAAAGGTCTTCAAAATCACACCGAAACATACGCGTACCACAAAATAAATTTGTACCATAATTAAACATGTATTATAGTCTTCCTTAATAACTAATAGTCAAAGAGACTTAAGTGTGGTGTAGTTTCTTAGCATACATAGTGAGCTCGTTGACACGTCATTGAATTTGCGTCAAGGGCGAGCAGGTCGGGAGGAAGGGCACAGCGCTGATTGACTAAACCGGCGCTCTCGCTCCTTTCTATTTAGTGTACTCACGATTCAGTCATGGTAGCGCGGTGGTTCGTGTGTTTGTATATAGAAGTTTTCGATATCTATCAATGTACGTAACAATATTTTATGGACAATATTTGTATGTAAAAAAAATTGAAGTAACTGTGTAAAAAAAAACTGTAAGAATTCAATATGTCGGGCTCAGCACGCGCAGGAACCAGCCCAAAATGTAGATTACTTTTATCGCTGGAAAGAGGAAGGTATGGGCCACGCACAGATACCTCAATGTCCAGTGTCGAACGTGGGAGACTGTTTTGGGAGCGCCGAAAACTGACACTGCGCGCTAACCAAATGACGCCACGAGCACCTCTAACGCTAATTTCCCCGAATAAATGGACATAACGAGTGAATATGACACCCTTACATCTGTCCAAGATGGGTCTCAACATCCATAGAAGAGATGTGATACAGGATCATTGGCGTGCAACAGATGAACGCTTCAAAAATATATATATTTTTTTTTAAATTGGTACGCAGTATTCTTTTTATTGCAATCCAATCACTAAAAGCGCCTAACCGACACAGGCATTTCACGTTTAACCTATGGCCGTGCGGTCCAACACAGCCCTGCCGGACTTAATTTTTTTTTATCACACAAGGACATCCCCAGTGGTAAGTGATCAGTCTAATGTCGGGGACACCTCCGAGACAACATCAATTTTAGACCAAACATACCATTCACTTTCGTTTTTTTATAACGCAACAATCATATTCAAGGAGACAAAACTGGATATGTAAACTTTTTATTCCATTAGCTCTCTCTCTCTCTCTATCTCTCTCTCTCTCTCTCTCTCTCTCTCTCTCTCCTCTCTCTCTCTCTCTCTCTCTCTCTCTCTCTCTCTCTCTCTTTTGCCCATAGTTTAACCTCTTCCTTTGTACAACATGTTTCGCGCCATTTAGGCGTTGTGGGTCATGAGTCGTCGGGAGAGTTTTCTAAGCGCTCATGACGTAATAC
Organism: Diploptera punctata; assembly: GCA_030220185.1. Taxonomy (NCBI): domain Eukaryota; kingdom Metazoa; phylum Arthropoda; class Insecta; order Blattodea; family Blaberidae; genus Diploptera; species Diploptera punctata. The sequence continues at coordinate 784,632 of JASPKZ010007837.1, forward strand.
CTTTTTATCTTACAACGTCATCCTGGAATGAGTGATAAGGTCAATGCCGAGGACACCTCCAAGAAAATATGAACATTAAAAAAAACATTCACTTCTATAGACCTATTCATACTAATCAAGGTGAGTATGATATGGATGATCAAGATGATATTCGGGATCATTAGGGTCTTGAAGCTTCTCACATTTATCTTAGGGCTGAGGAAGAACCCTTATCTCGACCGGACCGACTGGATCTGAGAATTCGAAACTGTTCTCGTCATCACTATTGTGATTTTCCCATTTTTTCTCACTTTTCGGTCATAGTTTAGCATTATTTTTGCTATCCTATTTTTAGCATTCATTGTATCTGATTTTTTTTAAATGTATTTAATATTTTTGCATTGTGTCAATTATATTTTTACTCTTAACATTTCTCTTTATCTTAGCTTTATTCTTGTCTACACTGAAGTGTATTATATAGTAGTAAATGCGTTACAGCCAATTTCACTATAATAGACGTCTGCTGCTTCTTGACTACAGAATAACATTTAGACGTAGCATTGGTAATGTATCCTACAAGAAACATAGGTTTGATTTCCTGAGAAAATCGAAGTAATGATCCCATTTCGCTGGTTTACGGAATACATCATCATCTTCATCCAGGGTTTAAGCCTGTTGGCTCGTTCCGGTTTCATGAAAGCTAGAGTTGTTAAAATTGTTCAGACCATCTTCTGTGGCTTCCAACATTTCTCTCTCCGTGCGGTTTATAATTTAGCAATGATTTTGAAAATCTTCCTTCTGGCATTCTATCAACATGTTCTTTCCAGTCGTTCCTATGTTTAATTATTCGTTCTGTAAGTTTCAAAATATTTAGTTCCTTTCTCATATCTTCATTTATTTTCTTATCCAGCAGACTATATCCTGCCATATTTCTTAACCCTTAAATTCGTAATGTATCCTTTTGGATGCATCAGCTAGTTCAATTAATGTAATACTTTAAATACATCAGAAGAAAACGAACAAAAAGAAACCACTTACATGTGTGTAATTATACAATATACCTAATAATAACTGTCTCAAGATTCCGTTCACAATGCGATCTGCCACATTCAAATAACTAATAGAAGAAACTTGTGTTTTGCCAATATAAAGGTTAAAAAATCTCATTCCAGCTGCTTCCAAACTTTGTTCTTGTCTTTTAGAGATCGTCCAACATTCTGATCCATACATCAATACAGGAACAGCCATTACTTTATAAAATTTTATTTTTGTTTTCTTGTGTTTTTAAGGGTTCTTTTAATAGTGCCACACGTTAGATTAAATTTATTAACTTTTGTCATTAATATCTTCAATTTTAACACATGTTAAGTTGAAACCTAGATATTTAAAACTATTCACTCGCTCTAAAATGTTATTATCAATTACTATGTTTGCTCTTAAGGTATCATGTCCTTTAACTAACTAACTCACTCACTCACTGGCACTATGGAACCCGTAGGTTCATGGCCGCGGACATAAGATCTCCATATATCCCTATCCTGAGCCAATGTTTTCCAATCATCCCCTGTATAATCTACTTTCCTCAAATCATACTTAATGTTATTCTCCCACCTCATTCTTGGTCTACTAACTGGACGTTTTCTCACTGGTTTTCCTACTAGAAGCTTCATGTCCTTTAAATGCTTTAAGTTTTATTCATTGAAATTTTTAAATTGTAATTGGCACTTATTTTTTCCAAATTAAAAATGTCTCTTTGTAGACCATCTTCTGAACTTGAATACATCTTTGTTTTGTTAAATTCAAAAAACTCATTTTCTAATGCTATTTTTTAAACGGATTGTAAACTTATCATAACCTTTTGAATATTGTTGTATAATTTGACACAAAATTATATAATTTCTACTGATTACTTTATCTATTACTTTATTAGAAATGTAATTGAATTAAACGAATATATCTTGTAGGATACATTGTCAATTTGTATTGTGTATATATATATCGATACATTGCGGTGAAGGAAACATGGCTGCTGCTAGAGCGATTTTTTATTTTCGGGTTTCAGGTAAACCCATACTTCCAATGGTTGATTTCCCTGATTTTTTGAGAATACCTTCCTTATTTTATTTTAATAACGCATACTGAGTTTCGTTGCGAAATATCTGAATTGCGAGCACTAGAGTGATTTTTAAATGTTCGTTATAGATAAACTTCTACACGTTCTACTGGTTAACGAACTCGATCTCACTCTTTTTTATTATTTTCTATGCGCCATAATTGGTTTCGATAAAACAAAAATTGCGACCGGTAGAGCTTTAACGGACACACACACTAAAGGCTGTCCGCTCTTAAAATGATCCTCATCAAAACAAGACCATGTGACCTGCTCGCTTTCAATTGGTTATGGACACCGACATTACGATGTAGAAGCAATTAGTATGCGAAAAAGTAGTTCCCTTCATTAAATTAAAAATATGTCCTCTGAATATATTTGTAGTTCTTCGTGAATTAAAATAACATTCAAAACATATAAAATATTCTAAAATATACCTAATCAATAATTACAGCTTAAAATAGTTCATTACATATGGATGACGCATTTGAATTATGCTTCAGTCGATTCTCATGAAACAAAATGGCTGAAAGCGTCGAGTCTTCTGTTGCTGTGTCGTCACCTCCCTGTCACTGTGACAGTAATTGAGCCGTGAATGGCGGAAGGATACAGTTGGCGTTTGGTTATGTTAGGATCACTCTAAGAGCAATAAGGCATAGAGATCACTTACGGGCATTTATCTCGAGCCAGAGAGCTTGATGCATGTGTTGTTGACTGCGATGGTGTGAAATGTGTGGATAGTAGAAATTCTCTCCGTTAGATGTCTATACTTACGAGCCTGTTTTTCGAGCCGAAATAATTTTTATTTTATTTTAATCTTTTAATTTTTGTTTTTTTATTAAAATTGGACTAGATTAATATTGTGCATTGTTTAGGCTACACTTTAGTAATTACATATTACAATAAAATATTATAATAGTTTGTTATGTTGTGTATGAAATTTTGTATTATTTTATTATTAATTCGTTGAGTGGAAGATAAGGCCTTTGGGCCTTAACTCTGCCAGTTTGAATGAAACATTATTATTATTATTATTATTATTATTATTATTATTATTATTATTATTATTATTATTATTATTAAAGTAATAGACTTGTTATGTCGGTCCCGGTGAACTAGTGGATATCATGCTCACCTCTGGTTTCGAATTTGGAGGGTTCAGATACTGTCGATGTCGATAGCATGTTGAAGGCATAAGCATTTTGAGTATATTATATATAATCACTAAGTCATAGAACCTATTACAAGGAATATTTTTTAAATAATTACTTCGGAAAGGAAGTAAGGGCACAGATTTGCTGCACGTAAATAACTCAAACTTCAAATAAGAGTCGCATCATTGTGTTGTGACGCTAATGGCCCGAGTTGTTAAAGAGCATAAGTAAATAAAAATAATAGGCATCTTACTACCTACCAACCTGGGCCACGCCAGAGTGTAATTGGTTAAGTAACGTGCTACAGGTCAAAATATTGCTAGTTCGATTTCCGATTAAGGGCCGGTTTCACCAACATCGGTGAAATTTAGCCTTCACGACGAGTTACATAACCGTGTGAAAAATAACTAAGCGTGTTTGCGTTTCACCACGCCATATAACACCGACGTAAACAAACGGGCGGTTTACCGTTAAAATTATTTTGAATCGTATATTTCTCATACCTCATATTCAAGCGGAACAAATTTGTAGGAGGGGAAAGAAATGCTATTGGTTGTTACTTATCGCGTTACCATAGAAACCTAAATAAACACGTTGAACCAACACAAACACGTTCCACAGATCACGTATATTAGTACACGTGGAAAATTTGCCAGAAATAAAGAACATGTCCAACGAAAGATTTTCAAAACTATAATAGAATTAATATAGAAACGTTGAAACTATAGGAAATAAGAAACTATCCATAAAACATGCGTAACGACGAAAAATATTTTTTCTTGATTAGGCCTGTTTTTAAATTAACCTAATGATTGATTTAAAAACACTTTTACATTAATATAATATGGTAGTGTATTATCATCATCATCATCATCATCATCATTGGAATGCTTTAGTATATTTGGGTTATGTAAAAGTTTTCATGGAACAAGCCATTTTAATGGTATAAGAAGAGCAATTATTATGGTTGGGACCATGTATTACAGTGTTTACAAAGTATCTAATCCATCTCCTGAAAATGTTGCTGCTGTAAACTCTCATTCTTGGAAGAATTATTTAATAACATGCAAAATGATTATGATAATGCAAGCCATGTTATATATATAAGGTGATTTGGAGCCATTAAGCAACAAATCTGATGAGAGGTCCTTAAAAAAAATTCCAACATTTCTCCCTCTCAATGCATAGAATTGCTAGATTACAAACCTTTGTGCTTCATGGTTATTCAGGTATAATCATAATATAGGAACGTCCTGTCTGTGGATGAACTTGTGATGGAACAGATTAGTTTAATTTGTAAAACTTGGAGTATCCTTCCTTTGGCCAGCAACCAATCGAAGGGACTATTATTATGCTTTCAAGTCTTATACGAGAATTTCCCTCAAACGCTGGAGGGAAAATTTTCTATAGGATCGTAACAGGCCTTGGCCTAATACTTGGAAGGAAGAAGAAGAAACTTGGAGTAGATCTTGGGAAGCTCAATTTTTTTGGTTGTTCCTGGACCTATTATAAGAACAGTGAGAGTTTTCTTTTTGTCTTACATATATTCATTATTTTCATTGTTGCACTTTGGAATACTGCAACCCAGTCTTAACGAATTTCACTAAAAATGTTTGACTTTATCAGACCCATACCCTTGTCACATTCTAGGTATGTAGGTCCACTTATTGGGAATGTGACAAGAACTGACTGCAAATGTGTCTTCTCATGAACAATGTAGTGTAAATATCTAAAGAGCATGTAATTTTTATTTGCCCTCCTGCAGATTCACAGAATATATTTAACTACTAGATTTTTGGGTTAAGGATGTTTGTAATATACTGATTAATAAGAAATGAAGTTACCTTATTGGCTCCTTTCCTACCATGAGTTTCAGAATAAATATAGAAAATGACCTTGTTATCAAACAACTTTTGAATGTCGAAAGAAAAGTAGCTAAATCGTTGCTTGTAATATATGATGTTTGGACAGGGGAGATTTTTCTGAAAATCCATGGAAATAAATTTAGTACTTCTCTTCCATGCTTCCCTCTGGCCGTTATAAATAATCTCAGTTCTTGCTATGTGAACCTTGTTTTCAGTTTCAAGATACATTACCTCTCCAGCCTCATCTCTTCATTTGCAATGGTACTTAACTGAACAGGAGCGACTTCTTATTAGCAGTAAATTCATCACAGATACTATACGAATCGTTTCTGGGGTATCCAAATTAAATGTTGAACTGTGTTATGAAAATGGTTTAATACATTTCAGAAGATATAAAGTTTTCAGAATAATTGTCTTTATACATGTTATACGTGGTTAAAAATACACAGTTCCCCAGGTAAATACAACTTCTATTTTCTTTATGCTATAATGGCTTTCAGGACCCTTAAATGATGTGTGTTCCATAACCAGTTTTGGACAATTTGGTCTGCCTGTTGGTGTGTTTGCCTTACATATCCTTGCCTATCTCTGCATTAGTATTTATAGATTTTCGGATATTTTCAATTCTCTACTTTGAAATGGCATTTATAAACCTGAAAACTTTTTTACATATATCTTTATTTCATTTGCATAATTTTCATCTGAAATTCTTACCTTGTATCTGAAACTTTACTACGAAGGAGAGCATCATCTTCATTTATTTTGGCCACCTCTGTTTAATATTGTGGGACCAAACATATATATAAAGTTAATAGTGAGTGGAGAACATATTTTTAATAACTCACCTCATACAATTTCAAATTTATTTGATTTAAGACCATTGGTTTTGAATGAATTTTTCATTCATCTTCAGTTTATTTTCAGTTGTTGATTTCACCAATTCTCTAATTCTGCCATATTTGGTTGGCATTATACATTTTTTTCTAAAGGAATATCAAAATTCATTGATCGATATTTATTCTTTTGAATGAATATCTTCTCCCAAACTGTTCATTCTAATGGTTTATCCAATTGTTTCAAATTGTGAAATTGAAAAATCAGCAATTGCTGCACATAGTTTATTAGAACATTATAAAATTAATAGAGATGCAAAACTTTTGAAACAATTGGATAAACTATTAGAATTAACAGTTTGGGAGAAGATATTCATTCAAAAGAATAAATATTGATCAATGAATTTTGATATTCCTATAGAAAAAAATTTTATTTCAAAATTTATAAAGCCAACCAAAAGATGGCAGCGTTAGAGGTAACCATGGTGAAATCAACAAACATAGAATTTCAACAGTTGGTGTCATGAAAATAAACTGAAGATGAATGAAAAATTAATTCGAAACCAATGGACTTAAATCAAATAAATTTGAAATTGTATGACGTGAGTTATTAAAAATATGTTCTCCACTCACTATTAATGATATAAGCTCATAATGTTTACTTCCCAACATTAATTTTAATATATATAAAGATTGTGCCTCTAACATTGTAAATTTTGAATTTGTTGATTCATTTATTTTGCTGATTTACATCAATACGTTTTAAATATTTTAACCTACAATTACAGGAGTCTCCAGTTTCATGAATCTGAGCTCTCAATTTTTTGTTAGTATCTTTCATCCTGCCAAAAACTCTTTCTCTTCTTACAGCTTTCATAAGATACACAGTTATTGATCATACTCATTCATTTTGAATGTATGTGATTCCAGTTTTCACTTTTCTCGCACAATATTACTAGTAAAACAACATATGAAGCAATACAATGAAAAAATAGTGTACATGTAATTCTCCTCCCAAATAAGACCAATATTGAATAAATCCAGTTCTATTACTCTACACCTGCACTGCAACAGTTAGATTAAAATGACTTGCTTTCCTTTCCCCTGTTCACTATAGACTTACCTTTTTTTTTCACTATCAAATGGGCCTTGGGTTCGATCCCCGGTCGGGACAGTTTTTCTGGGTTTTTTCCTCACCTGTAAGACCCAAACGGTCCCCGAAATCATATGGCCATCGAAATCATTGTATTCATATTCATCTTAGATTAAGCTTGGGATTAGGGACTCTCCTGGTGCACCACTATCATCATCCATCATATCATCGGGGCAATGTAACCCTGGCTTCCAGGCGCCCCAACCTCAGAAGTGGGTTACAAGTATGCCATGCCAGGAGGGAACACCAGGAATGTCGAAGGGCAACCTGGGGCATTTGCAAAAAAAAAAAATCTCAGTGACTAGCCTTACTTTTGCTCCATAATTTAGCCCATATAAAATTCACTGCTCAAGCTATATGAATGTGCCCTTAACTGATTTTTTTTTATCACATTTACTGACTTACCTCTCTTTTTCCCTATAGTCTTCAATTCCATCACTGCATTTCCTCAAGAAAAGATAGTCTCCAACGTAACATACAGGAATATTAATTAAATTATTTGGAGTCAATATTAATGTTGATTATCTTGAACATGTTTCGCTTATATCATAATCATTGATATGCTATAATCGAAACATGTTCAAGAACAAATCAACATTAATATTGAGTTAAGATGAACAGACTCCAAATAATTTAATTAAAAGAACCTCAAAATATTACTTCCTAAAATAAAACATTAAATACAGGAATATGTTTGAAAATGACTTGAAAACACTAGTGGGTAACACATAGAAGTAATTATTTTGAAATTATATTTTATTTAATATTTTTCAAAATTATACAATAATTCATATAAATAAACTCTTATTATTTACTGCTTCAAATATCTTATAGTTTCTATCAGATACAACAAACTGCAAAACAATAAGACTCAGGAACATTTACACTGGTGTCCAAAAGTTTAGGATAATTTGTAAAACGGAAAATCAAAATGCTTAAAGAGGAGCAAGGAGTAAAAATTATTTATCAAAACGTTTCTCAGTACATTTAGTTTAGTTTACATACTAAATTATAATATCTCTTCAACAATGAAAAAATTAATAGCAATTATAAATGAAAATTGCATTGTTGCAGTTAAGCCCTGTTCCATAAATCTTCATTTTTAAAGAGAGTTATGATATAATCAGATGTAGTGTAAGAACAGATTGCAGTAAAATGGCACAAAGACAACATCTGGACCCTCTGCTTCGGGGTAGAATTATTGGGCGGCTAGAAACAGGACAGACACAAACTGAGGTCTCCATAGCACTTAATGTGCCACAAAATGTTATATCTAGGTTATGGCGACGGTTCCAAGAGACCGGAGACGTTAGGCGAAGACCAGTGGGAGGTCTTCCAAGAGTTACAAATCCTCAGCAGGATTGATATCTTGCGTTAACTGCAAGAAGAAACCGAACAATGTCTGCCAGACAACTGAGTTCAGAACTTGTGGCCGCCTCAGGTATCAGAGTATCCAGACAAACTGTCTATAGAAGACTCAGAGCTGCTGGTCTGTATGCTAGGCGGCCTGTAGTGTGCGTCCCACTCACCCTTGATAACAAGAGAGCACGTTTACGGTGGAGTCAGGAACATCGCGACTGGACTCTAAATCAGTGGAGCAGCGTGCTATTTACAGACGAGTCCAGATTCAGCTTGAACTGTGATTCGCATCGCGTGACTATCTGGAGGGAGCAAGGAACTCGTTACAACCCCATGAACATCGTGGAAAGACATCCATTTGGTGGCGGTGGTCTCCTGGTATGGGGAGGTATAATGATGAATGCACGCACAGAGCTTCACATCTTCGCAGGTGGCACTGTTAATGCTCAGCGGTATAGAGAAGAGATCCTGGAACCTCATGTAAGACTTTTCAGGGGAGCTGTGGGTCCAGAATTCATATTCATGGATGACAATGCCCGACCTCACAGGTCACAACTGGTGGATGAGTTTCTTCAGGAGGAAGATATCCAGCGTATGGAGTGGCCAGCGAGGTCTCCGGATATGAATCCTATAGAGCATGCATGGGATGCCTTAGGGAGACAAATTGCATCTCGTCAGCCTCCTCCGAGGACACTTCAAGACCTTCACATTGCTCTTCATGAGGAGTGGAATTTGCTGAGCATCGAACTCCTGAACAACCTCATCACTAGCATGCCACGTCGATGTGAGTCTTGTGTAGCTGTCAGGGGTAATCACACCCCATACTAATCATTTGAACCATTGTTGTTCAACTTTTATGTTCGAATTCTGAAATGCAGTTTTCGTTTGTTGTGAAAATGACAAGTGAATGACGTATTCATGCCATTCATGCCACGAAAGAAACAATACAAATACATTGTTAAACTTCCTGATATATATTGTATATCAGAAATGCAGTTGTAAATTTGATTTCATTTTGTGATAATATTGTTATTACAGGAAATATGACATACTGTTGGAACGGCAATTCCTCAAATTTAAAAAAAATGACGTCCGTAACCAACTCACTTTATTGCCTCATTATTTACATTTAAGCATAATGTGCAAGATTTTGGAAGTAATTCATTGTTTTATAATACATGACTATTGGAATATCATAAATTTTGTTCTCGATTACAATTTTCTGCAGGTTGATATCTTACAGTTTTTATACTTTGTACTCTCATGTCTCAGAACCACTCTTCCAATGTTACATTTTATTTTGTATGTTTAATTTAAAATTACACAATCTTTCCTTAGGAACTACTAATAAAAAAAACACAAATTGCAAAAAAAAAAAAAAAGAAAACTTTGTTGCATGACGAGCGTAGAATGCCCTTGGGTTATAGCCAGCTGCTGGCTTAACATCCACATGTGTTAATGACAGGCCAGTGTAGGAGTGACATGTCAGCATGTCAGGTCCCCCAGCCGTTACAGCTGCTTTTCTCAACCTGGAACTGCTACTTATTGCAGTACCCAAATTCCTCTAGATGTGGAATGGACACCTATCCCATACTGGCTGAAATTCCATTGAGAAAATATCTTCCCCCCATGGAGATCCAAACCAGTCCAAGTCCCATAGCTCTGCACCAAGGCCTCTTTTACCTTAACCACTTGGCTACGGCATGGAAAATGAAAGATTATAATATGACACAAATAAAATTTTGAGATTAATTTGAACCAAATTTAATATAAATTAATTCCCTTTAGTGAAACTGCCCCTTATTAAAGTAAACCAAATGAAAAGTGATATTAATAAATTACAATATGAAGTAATGTTACCAGGTTCTTCTTATAAATAAGGTGAGTCAGTTCATCTTACCTCATGAGATGTTTCATTATGCTTGCACAGTACCAAGTTGAAGATAATATGCAAAAATATTGAAACATGTCCAAAATACACAACAATTTATGAGGCAAGATCAACAGACCCACTTTATTAATAAATGATTACCATATCTACTCTATGAGGCTATGAAAATATTGATTAATGAGCCTCTGCCTTACAGCAGCATTGACTCCATAAAAATCATTATTAACCTGGGGATTTACATTCCCTTCCTCCAATAATGCATTCCAAGGAGCAACTAAATTCAAGTTAGGGTCATCCTGAGGCAATTCCTCACCAGCACGTCTTAAAATGTTATGCAGAACAGCAGTGGCCACTATGATAGGAAATGCATTATCCAATTTTACATTTATCCCAACAGCAAGTACTGGAAAGCGTCGCTTCCAAGAACCGAAGAGTCTCTCAACAACATTTCTCGTTCTGATCTGAGATTCATTGTAAAGATTCTCTGCTAACGAAGCAGGGGCAACTAATGGAGGCATCAAATATGACCTACATGGATATCCTGCATCAACGAGCAGAACTGAATCTCCATATAAGCCCTCTTCAAATCTTGCTCTTTGAACACAATTATTAAATATTGTGCTGTCATGGCTGCTTCCAGGCCATCTAGCAACAATGTCACAGAATTCCATATTAGCATTGCAAATGGCCTGGACATTTAAAGAGAAATACCCTTTCCGATTCCTGAATCGTTCTGCATCATCACCCCCAGGAGATCTTATTCTTATATGTGTGCAGTCCATTGCACCTATAGCCTTTGGAAATCTAGCTACTCGATAGAAACTCAATTGGTTTTCTAAAATCAAATTTGCTGTCTGCGGTAATCTTATAAATTGATGTCGCAAATTTGCTATCGCACAACTGACTCGGTGGACGATTCTTGAGGCTGTTGATTTGCTGACTCCTGTATAATCAGCAACACTTAATTGATCGCTGCCAGTTGCATAGTAGCGCAAAGCTAGAAGCAGCTGATTAATAGGTGAAACTGCCTGATTTCTGAAAAAAAAAAAAAAAAGAAACATAAAATGGTTGCACTTGTATAGCATAATAGCCAACATAATGTATACAGCAGAAATTGTTATTTTATCAATAATTAAATTTTAGGCTATGCAATCAACATAGTACATCAATCATTTATGTTATGCGGGAATGATGCTTAGTCATTCTGTAGCCTGAACGTTTTATATTATTCTGCACATGTTAAAATCATATAAAAGTGTAGCACACATCTGTCACCTATTAGAATGTGCCACACGTTTCCAAGTGTTTGATAGTTCTTGATTAACTTTGATTACATCTCATGCTGCCAAACTCATGCAAGTTGAGTAATTCCACCCAGTGGAATAGTTAGAGGTTAGAGCGAGCATTTTTTATTTTAAGTTTAATTCCTATAATTCTACTGAACTGCCAAAATTTCAAATTGTTTTCATGGTAAAGCTACAATCCAAATAAATTTCATCACAATTCTTTTTCAAATGTTATATTCTGCAATTGATATTTCAAGTTACTTTTTAGTACAGTTCACAGTATTAAGACTCGACAGAAATAATTATTTATAGGAAAACTAAAATACACAATTATAATGATAAAAGCAAATAAGGATAAAACTAGGCTTACTGTGGTATATATATATATATATATATATATATATAATTATTCTGTTCTGGAACATGTTTTGAGAAAAATGTCAGATCTTATTTGATACTAGATGGATAGGCAGATTATTGTGCAGCATATTGCTCAAATTGCTATAACATCTGGTACTACAAAATGTTAATAAAAATAAATAGTAATAAATGTTGGGTACCATTCTGAATAATTCATATGTTATTCTTAACAAAAACCCCAAGTACAAATATAGTTTAGCTTCAACTAATAATAGTTAACTAGGAAACTCACCCTAACCTTATTTTTATTCTTTTTGTGTTGTGTATGTTATTAGTAAATTTCTAGCATAGATTCACTCATTATTAGTTGCATGTATTGTAGGCCTACATGGAATAATTGAACTACTTGAAAAGCAATTTTAATGAACATATACTCACACATTTAAAACCCCAAATACTGAAAAAAGGAAGAAAAATAAACAATCTCTAAAATATTTGACTGTAATTAAATATATGTTTCAGAAAACTTATAACAAGCTAACAGTATATTACATAACCTCATTTTATTTTGTGTCAATCGGCTACCTTCATTTAAAATGTGTATGTAGGGCCTTGGTACGTGTGTATATATAAATTAGGGGTCTGTATCATATTTAATTGTGTACAGTGGTTGTATTATACACGGATAAAGCTAATTTCAATAATAAATTAAACGTTCCTGTCTATTTGAAATGGATGTTAATATCCCAAGAATTTTCAAAGTAGTTCTCACATCATGTATTCAGAATATCCAAAATGCCTTTTAAATATGTGAATAAAATTGTATATAGTTAAATATGGTGTTAAAAAATCATAGGTTATAACACACTTCCTAAACATTCATCATTTTATACCAATTTGCTTACTACATTAAAATATTGTGACATTTATGAACCTATGGTATACTTCGTTTTCCACTGCATGAAGTGGAATTATACATACACGGAGACAATTTCAATATTACATTAAACTTACCTGTCTGTTGGAAATTCTAGTTGATTCTCTATCATATCAAGTACTGATAGAGCAGATGGTTTCGACAGTCTAAAATGAGTCACAAAATCCAGGTCGTCGTAATTTTCAAAGTATTCAGAACGTTCTTTAATCCATCTAGGGCGCCTTCTGTCCAATTCATCTTCAAAATATGGATCATACTCCTCTTCACGTTCGAAGATTAAATTTTCTAGTCTTTCACGCGCCATGTTGATATAGAAATCACCCTCCGTTATAATCACCCTTCGATTCTACCGACCAAAATCGTGCGGTACTGTTTACTAACGAAATACGACGAAATAACTCCCGGTCAAAAGTTACTGTTGTTGGTGAAACGCAAATTGTAGTGAAACTGGGAAACGCGCCGTTTAATTCACCGGTAACACGATTACCTGTGTTGGTGAAACCGGCCCTAAGTCTGGATTTTTTAACTGGCATAAACCTTCCGGCGGCATTTTAGCTCTGGGATCGAACCAGCCTCTAACGGAGATGAATATCAGACATATAGCAAAATTCCAGGGAATATGTGGTACGATAAAACGAACACTAAATAACAAAACAAGAAGAGAGACCCAACTGAAATTTTATAAAATGTTGGCAGTACCGGTACTGCTCTATGGTTCAGAAGCCTGGATACATAAAAAACAAGACCTAAGTAGGATAACGGCGGCAGAAATGAAATTTTTGAGATCTGTTAAAGGGTGCACTAAGGAAGACAGAATCAAGAACACAGAAATAAGACAGGAACTTGAAATATTTGCAATAACTGATAAAATGGATACATATAGACAAAAATGGAAGCAACACATAGACAGAATGAATGAAGATAGATATCCAAAACAAATAACAAAATACAAACCTAAAGGCACCCGAGATGTGGGCAGACCTAGAAAGAGATGGGCTGAAGTCGGAACGGGTCAACAGACCTAATCCATGAATGAAGATGATGATGATGATTGTGGGGGTAATGGTTGACAACGTAGCTGTCATTTCGTGCCAGTTGTCTTGAAATATCAGACATTAACCTCCCAATACTATTAATGGGCATTCTAAGGCCAGTAATGGGATCGCTTTACATTTTTTCTTCACACCATCGTAGTAAGAAAGAGGCTCGAGCATCGTGTAGGAGAAATGTGTCAGGTGGCCAAGATGATGACAAAACAATGTTGTCGAAAAAATTCTCCCTTCCAACATAGCGCACATGCCAACATCTGAGATTCGTAAACGCCAGCCCATCAACTGAGGTATTTCCTGTAGCCGCAGATCCTGTCTTCATCCTTGACTGATTCAAAGTCACGACCCGCCCCAGTAGATACTTTAATTCTATTTCTAGTTAATTACGAGGTTGTTTAAGTTCTCGTGAAAATATTTTTGAAATTATTTTTACAATTCTTAATTGTCCTACTCACTAGACTCCGAAAATGACCTTGATAAAAGGTTATATATTTATTTATATGAGGCCTACTGTTAACCTAAAACAAAATGTAAAAAAAAAAAAAAGCTGTAGCGGGCCGAATTATCGATTTTTCGTAACCCAATTTCGATATATGTAATTGAAATAAAACGAAAACTATATTATCCAAAAAATCAATGGAGAAAAACATCCCTACTAAATACACGTGCCTTAGCTAAGAAAATATACTATAAAAATAACCATGAAAAGCGCACTACTCAAGAGTAAATATTCCATCAACTGCGGAAGTGGGGGGGGGGTTTACCTGAAAGTCGAAATTTAGTCGCTATTTTTGTTTTCTCTCATCGAAGCAATGATTTATTTAACAAAGAAAGAATTTCGTAAACTAACAAAAATCAGATAATTAATTTGAATTATTGAGGAATTCGCTTAGATTACGCAGTTTATACGTGACGGACATTTTATTATGAATTTAGGACTTTCTATAGTTTCTACAGTTTTTTCTTAACCAAACAAAGTTAAAAATAGTACTTAAAATGTCCACTATCTTCTTTCTCTATTCTTTTTTAACCAACACATCTTCGTCTTGCAGGCCTTTCGTTGCCATAGACCTCCTTGTTCCATCTTTCCAGTTCCATTTATCCAGATTTCCTTTCCTGTTTCTCTCATCTGGTGCCCATAAAATTATTTCCTTTGTTAGTCTTTCGTGTTCATCGTTGTAATATTTTTCGTTTATCACATCTACTACATCTTTTTCTCTATCGATATTCATTAAAAGTCTTATTTCTATTGTATTTCTATTGTTTACTTTTTATTCCCTTGACTTTCTTGCTGATCATATAAAGAAGTGTAATATTGAACGGATCGCAATGTTTCTTCCTGGGGTAAGAGTCCAGGTTTCCTCCCCATAAAGCATCACAGTCTACACTAATGTCTTATAAATTATATTCTTTGTTTTAAAAATGGAATTGGTACCTGAAATCCTGGTCCTCAAGTAGATACAATTTTATATTGTTCACGTCATGCTTTAACGGCCACATTTCCTGGAACTGGCAAAAATCTTCGGTTTCAACCACCCTTTTGAATGTCACTTAAAACCTTTCTCATTAGAGAGAAAGAGACGGAGATATTCCGAAGTTGTCACCTAACCTATCTTTTTACAGGTATGTGCATGTAAATATAGCATAGAATGGTTTAGAGCGATTCCATGAAATTGTCATACCGAGGTGATTCTATAAGATAATGTTTCAAAACTATATTATTTCAATTTAATATTAGGTAGTGATAGAACTTGTCATATTCCAAACTTGTAAAAACACGTAAAATTTTACGAATTTGTTGTTTAATGATTTGGTCGTATTAATTCGTTTTATCTTACAAACTCTTTTGTTAAACCATACTTTTATCCCCCTAGTCGTAAATGTAATAATATGAATTGCATTTTAATGTTCTATATACCTTAAATGTGTCCTAAATTGTTAACTGCAAGCTCTGCTCAGTCAGTCAAGGAAAACGTATAAAAATTACTGTACACAACACAATAATTGATGGATTAAAATTTCCTCATTGATTCTACGTTATCGGTACACAACTAACAAAAAAGTATTCATGACATTTTCTTGTAATGTCATTATATATCCCGCTAGAGTCCCGTGACTGACTGCCTTTTTGTCCTATCATTTATATGCTAATACGCATGGCGCAGTCAGTTGCTTGCTGCACTCCGTTGAGGATTAACATATACAAGGTTCAGGAAATCTGGTAGACTGTTCGGTCAGCGGTTCCATAAAATAATTACTGGCCCTTTTTCTGTGTCAATTTGAGCTAAAAGACAGCGGAAGTATTTAAATATATTCAGGAAAAAGTTGCAGTAAACGAAGCAGCCATACTTGTTGATTTCTCAGAAAATTATACCTACAAAGAACAAAATGAGATCCAGGCAGTTCATTGGAAAAATTAGCATATCTCAATATTAACTGCTGTTGTGTAGTTTAGATGGAAAGTGACAGAGAAGTTCAGAGGAAATACTTTGTTCTAGTGTCAGGCTATGTGACACATAGCAAGTGTGCTATAGTTGTTTGCTCTGTATAAAAGTGTTTTTTTTTAACTATAGAGATTTCTTCCAAACCTTGAGGTGATAAAAATGTTCAGTTAGAGCAGCAGGTAATATAAATAGGCCTATACACTTAGCAATGTGACACTGCTAACTTACATATTTGGATTGTGACATAAAATGTAACTTTAAAACGTACATTGGAAAGGGGACTGGGCTGTAGATGCGATTGGCGGCCAAGTAAAAAGGATGGCACGGATGTATGAAAAAATCGGGGATGAAGATACAAAATGGTGCAGAATTATGTAATGTGAGCTGTAAAACCAACCAAATAACTGCAGTTACAAAATGCTATAGAAGAAGGAAAGAATTTTTTATAAAAACCAATATGAATATCTTGCAGCCATCGCGGACTCATTGCGTAACACAACGTGAAAGCGATGGACCCGTATGTTATAGAGTATGCACAACTGTCAAACAAACAATCAGCGCAACGAATTCATAATTGCATGTGTTAAAAAAACCGAATGGCGTGAGAGGCCTAGAAAGCCATTGGCTGCTGATCTCACATCCAATTGTATCAATCACAGAGTTCGACAATCATCTAACCAACATATAGATTGACATGTCGGACACTCCAACCGTTATGGCTGGTTATTTCGACCGCAACCGCTATGTATTGTAGCTGCCTAAATTCATCATGATTTTGGGCGAGCACCAATCCTATTGTGCCGAAATTCCATGAGAAATTTTCTTCTCTCATGGTGTCTCGAACCAGTGATCCCTATTAATACATATTGACTCAAACCATTCAGTTACAGCGTGGGACTTCATGCGTGACAGGAAACATTTTTATTAATGGGTCAAGTCGAGTCAAGTTAGCTAGGTAGTGAAATGACTGCATAAGCGAATCTGACACATCGATGTTATGAAATGAGTCATCAGAAGATAGTGGTGTCGGCTAATTAGAGTTTTGATTTTATGGTTGTTTAAAAATAGAATTCACCACGTCAGCAATTGGACAGCTTACTAATGCGATTTATGATAATTTGTTTTGAAAGTACATGCACTCTGATTAATAACCAACTTATTAAGAATGTGTGTACATTCTGGAAGGCATATTTAGTAATTTTTATTTCGATGGTGCAATCTAGAAAAAAAAAATTAAATCTTGCATTAGGTAAATTGTAATAAACTACACTCCAAGCGCGACAGGCCTAGAAAGCCCTTAGCTTACCAACCCGCTGTTGGCATGACGTCCACATGTGTTAATCACAGAGGTCATCTAGCCAGTGTAGGGGTGACATGTGGTCAGCATGTCGGGTTCCCCAGCCGTTATAGCTGATCTTCTCAACCTGGAGTCGCTACTTAGGTACCCAAATGCCTCACGATGCTGGGTGGACACCGGTCCCATACTGGCCGAAATTCCATGAGAAAAATTTCTTCCTCCATGGGGGACCAGCGGAAGTTCCATAGCTCTGCGCCAAGGCTTCTTGCATGAACCACTCGGCTACGGCACGAGACTAAATTGTAATCAGTAACTATATATATATACATACATAGAATTTTGGTAGGTACATTTAACAATAGAGAAGGTACTTTCTCATTAAGTATTTAATAGTTTCGTTATTTAATATAATTTAGAATGGTACATGGTAAGCGAGTTAATTTAATTACATTATTGATTTAAATTAATATTTATTTTACAGCAAAATTATATTTTACAGTTTTTGTAGAATTGATAAAGTATTTGAGGTTCTTTATTAATCTCTGTTACCGAAGCTGTTTATCTAGTTTCATAGTATTTTGTTACATTTATGTAGTATTTGCATTTTGAAATTCTAAATACAATTCAGATGTCAGTCAGTCACAGAATAATGTCAGTCAGTCACACATCACTTATTAGGTCATAACTTCGGTATTAATTGCGATTTAGGTTTATTTTTTATTTAAAATTTAACTTGAAATGTGCCCTCCAAACGGTATTTTGGAAAATTGAATTAAAATCACATTTCAGACAATGATGTAGATGAACATGTTAAGCTGCATGATGAGTTGACATTTATGTCAGTCAGCCATACATACTTTGATAGATAATAAATAGCATTGTTTTTCTACAGAAGTTATATATTTATATAAAATCTCAATAAGACACTCTATCATATCGCGTATATAAGACCCTTAATTTCAACCAGTTGTAATATTTATGCAAGCATTTTGCTGCAAAAATGTATTGTAAATGTCAGTCAGTCACATATGGAATTGCTCTTTAGTTTTAAAATCCTATTTTCAGAGAGTAATGTGGACGTGGCAACATTGTAAAGTGGAACCATAGGCTCGTGGTAGTTGTAAGTATCAGCTTAGGTTTCTTAGGGGGTGAGAGGAGGCCATTAAAGCATGGCCTACACTATAAAATACTTTGAAGGTCTTTCGGAGGAACATATTCCATCTTCAGCTTGTAAAACTGTACTAACTGTTGATGGTTAATATTTTATATAGACGGTCCATGTTACTGTGTATGTCTCATTTAGTAGGTGTGTTCTTGGTTTATTCTAATGTTTCAATTCCTTCGAGGGTAATAATTCCCGAGGTACGACTACTGTCTTTGTGAATGATCGCTAACACATTGTTAATGGTATTGATTTAGTGAACAGTTTCTATTACATGTGTGGCAAAGCTTGATTTACCATCATTATAATCATTAAATTAAATTTTAAAATATTGATTTTTTTTGTTTTACCCAAAATATAGCAACTCCGCAGTAATGGATTTAGCATTGTAATAACTCGTCTACTTTGACATTTATATATTTATTTCAATTATAATTTTATTGTACCTTATATAATACAGTCGTCCTCAACTTTTTATAATTTTTATAATTAAATTAAATTTAACCTCGACGGTGTTCAATCATTATTATTAGATTTATGTATTTATAATTTCGATGAAATCATGCTTTAGAAGTTTTCAACTTTTCTTAATGTTGTGTTCTTAGATTTAAATTTCATCATTACCCTCTGTCATATATTTTGGTTTATTCAAATGTATTTTTAATCCCCTCCTTCTGTATTCTTATTGTATTTTCTGTACATATAATCCGCATCTTCGTTATCTTGTGCAACTGAACTATTAGTACATGCGATATAAATATTTCGTCTCTTATTTTTTTTTTGTTTTTTCCTTTCTCGTTTTCTTTCGTTTACACTGTTATTCCTTTTTGTTTTACCTTTGTTAACCTTTTTATCTTATTCATACATATAAACATAAGACAGGACACACACCCGGACTTAAGGTGGAGATTTAAAAATCCCCTACCCCGTCGGGAATCGAACCCGGGTGGCCGGAGTGGAAGCTAGAGACTCTACCGACTACGCCACGGCGACGGACTTTCTTAATGTCATAAAGATATTGTCAGTGACTGAGGTGAAGTTATTACAATTGGTACTTATTTTAATAACTACAACACAACTAGTTTAACTATTCTCAATCTTCCTTTACTGTTGCACTTTTATCTCATTTTACAATAGCATCTAATTAATTATTCTTATTTGAGTCCCTGATTTTCATATTATCACTGTTTTTTTCTTTACACTTCGATAGGCACTTGATTCTTCGCTTCCCAAATCAGAACTGACTTCTGATTCTTTGTTTACTCACTGCGGACTTATATAAGCGGGCTAAAAACGCCGCAAAGGGTTCGAGACAGGCGAACTTTCAAGAAAGCAATGCATAACGTGATGGCTCGGCTCGAGCGCAGACGAATCCCCTGACTACATTAAGCGAGACTTGGAACAACGAAATTCTGACTGCAACCCGCCAAGATTCAAAAGACGGCCCCAACATTACGAAGTGTTTCTTGAAACACGTCACAATAAAGTTGTGATACGACGCGCACTAATTTTAAAGGTACCGTTATTGTTGGGTGAACAAGATTTTAGTTTCAAGTTTTACCACAAGATGGTGTATTTCAGATGTTCCACAACGAATTTTACTCTTTAACAAAACATTTTTTTTTTTTTTTTTCAGTACAGCATATAATACAGACAAAATATACAGAAGAAAATACTCCTCGACGCCAATTCATATTATAGGGCTGAGAGGTTCAATTAAACCTTAGTGGTGTTTCGTTTTAGATAAACTTTCCATTACTTTCTATTAAAGGAAAAATCTTGGCCTTTCCTTATGTCACTTTCCGGTACTTTAATAGTTTCATGTACCATAATTATCTTTTCGTGATCTTCCTCTGGATCTTCCACTTTGTTCACCTACTCTGGTGCTTTGTTCTTCAAATTATGTGGCACAGTTTTCTGAATTGTGATTGTTAAACGTAATATTTGCAAAGATTGAACACTCAATGTTGTTCTTATTGTTTGATTTTTAACTTCAATATTTCATAACATAACTAGAGAAAAAATTATACGTATGAGCCGGTATTCGAAATCAATATTTTCAGTTTTATTGCGCTCGCGCTCCATCATTGAGATGCATTGGTACACTTCCCTGAACAAGCACAAATTCCTCTCTCTTTAATTCCCGAGTTCCCCGTAAGTAGTGAAACTTGTGTTTACAAGTCTTAATGGGGGGGGGTTCTACTAATGCGGAAGCCATTTTGATGGGGTTTTGCTAATTTCAGCTAATTACGAATCTTATATGGAAATTGTTTCCTGACAACACGTCTGTAGGCTGTGATTAACATAACTAGACTAAAAACTTTGCACCTGAGCTGGGATTTTAACCCAAGCATTCCAGCTGTATGGGGCTGTTGCTCTACCATTGAGCTACTTAGGCACACCTCCGGGAAGGAGCACACATACCTGTCACTTTTTCTTGTTTTCCCAACGACTTTTTGTAGGCCTAAATATCTCTGCTATTTGGGTAAACTTTTTTACGGAATTTATCCACTTTTCGTTGCTATAAAGTAGTGTTGGGATGTATGTCGGCAGTTATAAACCGTCTCTTTGTTGTCTGAATTACTTCGTTTTATCTAGGATTACTCTGTTTATAACGTAGTACAGTCTAGCTGCGCTTAGTAATCTGGAATTTTTACATATTTACAAAAATGTTTAATTGTTGTAATTGTTTATTCACAAGTCTACATTCCGTCACGCAGGAACTGCGTAAAACAAGCTGATTCCTCAACAAGTCCAATTTATTTATGGTCCGATTTTGCTGATTTACGGAATATATTTTTCTTTTGTTATTTATATCCAGTTACGTTGCGAGGAAAGAAACGAGGCGGCTGCTGGGTCGGTTTTTTAATTGAGGCTTTTTTTGTTAACCCTCACTCCTTGTAGTTCGATTTTGCTGGTAACAAACTCGACCTTACTTTTCTTTGATCGATTCCTATATCCTCAGTTCGTCCACCGTTATGGTCTCGAGGTAGCGTGCTGCCTTGTCACGCTGCGGGCCCGGGACCGATTCCCGGTCGAGACAGGTTCCTGGATGAGGTTTTTCGGAGTTTTTCCTTACCTGTAAGACAAATGTCACGAAGCCTGGTACCCATAGGTCCCCGAGAATGATCTGGCCATTATCATTATCATTTCACCGGTGTGGGAAGCTACCGCACCTAGTAAAGCTGCAAAGCATAGCATGAGAAGTGCTGTAATTGCAGTGACTGCCCTCGGGCAGAACTCTATAGAAGAATAGAATCTTCAGTTTGTATTAAAAAAAATGCGGTCGCTAGAACATTACGACATATATGTATCAATGTTTGAGCTGGTCAATTTACGGTATGTATAGCGATTAGTGAAGATTTGTATTAATTTAGTAAAAAACCTTTTATGAGAACCATCTCAATAGCTATTTACATTCCTTGGGAATTCGCTAAAAGTAGAGGAACATTAGGAAGAGGGGTGGACCTCGTGACTCAGTGTGTGATGGCTTTATTGTTATTCAGTGAGGAATGCCAAGGTATTTCGAGTCAAGGTTGTCTATGCTCCATACAAGCATCACCTTGTAAATTTACGGTCACTGTAAATTAACACATGTGAATATTCCTCGATTTTTATGTCAGTTTTGAATTTATCTTGTATAAAAAGTAGCCCAATTCCATTCGTCATTCTTATTAATTTTATAGACGCTTTAAGATTAGACGGATGTGAAAAAGTGTAAAAGTAACTTTTAAAACAAATTCTTAATCTACTTACCTGTAACTGTTTTGCGTTAATTAAATATACAATAATAGTAATAATAATAATAATAATAATAATAATAATAATACCAGTTTTATTTTACCTGGCAGATTTAAGGCCTTAAAACCTTATAATATACCGTATAGTTTTTTCCATGACGCGACAGCCTAGAAGGCCCTTGTCTACCAGCCGGATGCTGGCCTCACATCTGCATGTGTTAATCACAGAGATAGACGATCATCCTGCCAGTGTAGTGGTGAAATGTGGTCAGGATGTCGGGGCATTCAGCCGTTATAGCTGCATTTCTCAACCTGGCGCCGCTACTTACTGTAGCTACCCAAATTCCTCACGAAGCTGTTTGGGCACCGATACCATACTGGCCGAAATTCCATGAGAATTTTTTGTTTCGCATGGAGATTCGAACCAGCCAAAGTCTCATAGCTCTGCGCCAAGGCTACGGCGCGGGACTTTACTCAAATCAGATTAGATAAAATTTACAATAATTGGACTTATGTATAAATTATAATAAACATAAATAGTTACATGGTATGCCTACAATATAATTATTATCTGGAGTATATGTTGATTTACTCTAGATTTAAAGAATAAAATATGCGAGATAAAAGTAAATAAAACTGCGATAAACATAGAATAAATTTCATTGTAGAGAAAATATAATTATTTAACTACGAATTGCATAAGCTTGACCTAAAGGTGTCACGTTTACGATACCATATATCTTGAGGGGAAAATTTCATGATTGGGCAATGGCTACTGTGAAAGAAGAAAATAGCAAGTGTTGTGGAGAGGTATTATTAGTAGCATACTGTTATCTACATTTAGCTTTAAAATATGTTCTGTGTATTATTATATATTTTAAATCAGTCTTAATAGTCCACCGCTGCGGTCTCAGGGTAGCGTGCTGGCTTGTCACGCAGCGGGCCCGGGTTCGATCCCCGGCCGGAACAGTTTTTCTGCGTGAAGTTTTTATCAGGGGTTTTCCTCACCTGTAAGACAAATGTCAGGAAAACTTTAAGGCCCAAACGGTCCCCGAAATCATATGGCCATCGCAATCATCATCATTCATATTCATCTTAGGTTAAGCTTAGGTTTAGGGACTCTCCTGGCGCACCATTATCATCATCACCCATCATCAGATCGGGGCAACGTAACCCCGCCTTCCAGGCGCCCCAACCTCAGAAGTAGGTTACAAGTACGCCATGCCAGGAGAGAAACCAGGAATGTCGAAAGATAAACCTGGGGCATTTGAAAAAAAAAATCAGTCTTAATTAATTTTAAAATAATTCCTGTAAAATTGTCATACTGTTTGCCCTAAACTTTACTCGAGAATTATTTGCGATGTGACTAAAAATATGTGGATACATTATACTCCACTTGACTCATGTAGCAAATTCAGTAAAGTAATCCTTCAACAACCATATTTTCATCAATATTTTTTATGAAAATAAATATACAATAACACTTGTTTAATCTGGAACATAAATAATGCGGAAATCTGCCCATGTGAACAAATTTATTGGTCCCGGCGAAATAATAGCAATTTTACGTGTATTTATTTTGCATAAAACTGTCCATCGCGGAAACGGAAGGATATTTCTACACAATTCATGAAAAATTGTATAAAGCGGAAAGACAGAGACGGAAATAAATTAGTTCCCTATTCATTTAATTCCCGTTAGGAAAAAAAAAGGAATGATTGCTGCTGCCAGGTGAAGTATAGATTCTACCTGTACCCCAAATTTTCTTTCGACTTCATCGCACTGTAAAATCTTAAATTAGTTTAAGTTCAGAGACCGATCTTTCACAGGTAGTGTTCTGAATTTTCGGAATAAAGATGGCTAAATCGTTTGTATCATTCTCATTAAACGAAAAAGTGAAAGATATTGAAGACTATTTAACTCATGCCCCAAATGGGAGTCAATGACCAATCACGTTTCAATGATTTCTGTTTTACAACCAATCAGAGTCGTGTTTCACCAAATATTTATCAGTGTTATAATTACCATATTAAAGAAAGCTCCTCCTTACAATATTGCGTTCCTTTGGCAATAAATAGTATGATCTGGTTGCAGTGATAAACAAAAGAAGCAGTAGAAGCGTACCTATCGTTTCTCATTTGTTTTCAAACATCGCCGTTTACATTAAATATATAAATATTTTAAAATAACTATAGTTAAATAATGATTTGTGAGTAAACAGCTTAATTTTATTCGTTAAATAGTCCTAACAAATGCCACTCTTGATTTCCAAATTCTCTAGATAAATTCACTCCTCACTTCGTGAGTCGTGAATTTATCGATAATTTGGAAATCACTCGTGGCATTACTTATGATAAATTTCCAAATTTCCGAACCGATGGTCAAAATTCAAGCTTTAGCTCTTGCTAAATCCCTTGGGAATAACGATATCGAGGCATCTTAAGGTTGGCTGGACAGTTTTAAAAGATGGCACAATGTAGTGTGGAATGGAATTTTCGGGGTATCAAAGGATGTGGACGAAATTGTACTTAGTGAGCGAAAACCGAAACTGCATACCTGGATTTCAGTATACGCGCCTAAGAGACATTTTTAACGCTGACGAAATGGGACTGTTTTTTCGCGCGTTACCGTCCAAGTCGCTCATACATACTATACTTCACTTTTCAACGGCAGCGGAACTGCAATTAATGCAAGGTACATAAAAAGACATTTACGTACTCTATAAACTAATATTATTAATAAGTTTTAGTTTTTTATAATGCGGAATTTTGGCCAATGTCGAAAAAATAGTCCCATGCGATTCCGCTTTGAACAAGTTTTACTGTATAAGTTTTCGAAGTTCAAATTCAGTCAGATCCTGCATTTGAAATGTTAGGTTGTCTCATAAAAATAATGTCGGTTTTTATTGTAATGTTGGTGTCTGGTGGAATTGTTCCAAACGGGCGTGAAGTTGATGCAGATCTCTGATTTTCAACAACTGGAATGTTATCATGAAATTTTGAGAGACTCAGGTTCGACCCTATATTGCGTGAACAATCATGACACAAATTCAGGGATTGGTAGCAATCGAACTGCTGCCACATCTGGCATGTAGCCCTGATTTTGCGCCATTCTGTTTACCATAAGTTTCAATTCATTCCATATATCTTGCTTGAATTTCGAAAACAGTGAAGCTGAGGAAGTGGCTCTCATCGTATTCCTCCTCCTCCTCCTCCTCCTCCTTCTCCTCCTTCTTCTTCTTCCTCTTCTTCTTCTTCCTTCCAAGTATTAGGCTAAGACCTGTTACGATCCTATAGAAAATTTTCCCTCCAGCGTTTCATAGGCCGCCAGAGATCTTGGTATATAATTATAAACAGCTTTGGGGATCCGATTTGAACCCATTCTTTCATCAAAAAACCAGAGAATGATACAGTCGCGAGATGTTAAACCTCGCTGAAAGAAGACCGAACATCATAGAATCTGATAGTTTCTACTTTGATGTATAAGTTAATTTCTTCTAACAAAAAATCCAAATAAAATTTAGTTTAACATATGGTACAACAATAAAACTGCTAGAGCAGGTTTTTGTATTCTATAATGACGGCTTGTCGCTAAAAATTTACTTTCTTATTTATTATATAAAAAGGCTTTACTTAAATATAGGTATGCGATTGTCAAATTTAGTTATTTTAAATTAATGTAAACTGAATGATTTCAGATATCTAAAATATAGTACACAAACATGTTTGATAATATCTGGTAATAATAGATACAACTTTTTTTTGATTACGTCATATGCAGTAGGTTATCTTAGCTAGAGTGTTTTTTATAACATTTCAGGTAATTAATGTCACGGTTTAAATCTGGATCAACCTGCCTGACGGGCTAGTGTGGTCAGAGCTTCTGACTGCAGTTCATGGAGTCCCTGTTAGACTACGTTAATTTTTCCTAAAGAGAATTATTCCTGTAGACTCCCATGGTCTGGACTCTCCTGACGCTTCATTATCATATCATCGGGGTAACGTAACTCCGCTTTCAAGCGCCTCAACTTAAATGAGTTACAATTCAGCCAATGCCAGGAGAGAATATCATAAATACAATCTGGAGGCAACGATAAAGAAAACCTGAATGTGAAAGAACAGACACAAGTTTTTTTCTTATAGGCCTATTATTTGAGGATTGAGATTTTGATAAGTGCCGTAAATTTATAACACAAGAAAAACAACTTTTTTTCCCTTCAGGCTGACCGTGACGGTTTCCATGCTTTCAGAAATCTGGCGGCCTCTTTAAGTTAATGAATATGAAATATTTCCATGAATTACTTAATATAAATGTCCGCCGCTGCGGTCTCGAGGTAGCGTGCGGGCCCTGGTTCGATCCACAGCCGGGACAAGTTTCCCGGGTGAGGTTTTTTCGTGGTTTTTCTTCGCCTGTAAGGCAAATGTCAGGAAACTTTAAGGTCCATCATAATCATCATCATAATTCATATTCGCCTTAGACTAAATTTCCTGGCGCACCATCATCATGATAGTGGCAGCGTAACCCCGCTTTCAATTCTCCCCAACCTCAGAAGTGGGTTAAAATTACGCCAATGCCAGGAGGGAACATCACGAAATGTTGAATTGACAAACTTGGGATATTGAATAAAAAATGTAATATAAAACAACATAATGTTGGAAATAAAATTAAATACTATCGAAGTAAACTGTTGCGGATTCTGATTTACGAGTGCAAGTATAAAGATGAGTTGTGGGTTAATACAGCGTAAAATGAACAAAGACAGGCAATGTTTTCATTTGATGAACATTTATTCAGAGCTATTGTTTGAACTGCATTTTGAAGCAAGTGCTCAGAAAGCAGTAAACAACACAACAGTGCACATTTTAAAACAATTTGCAACCCTCTGCATCCTCGTGCGAGGTAATCCAACCTCCCCATCCGCTCATCTATAACAACACGTGCGAGGTAATCCAACCTCCCCATCCGCTCATCTATAACAACACGTGCGAGGTAATCCAACCTCCCCATCCGCTCATCTATAACAACACGTGCGAGGTAAGCCAACCTCCCCATCCGCTCATCTATAACAACACGTGCGAGGTAAGCCAACCTCCCCATCCGCTCATCTATAACAACACGTGCGAGGTAATCCAACCTCCCCATCCGCTCATCTATAACAACACGTGCGAGGTAATCCAACCTCCCCATCCGCTCATCTATAACAACACGTGCGAGGTAATCCAACCTCCCCATCCGCTCATCTATAACAACACGTGCGAGGTAATCCAACCTCCCCATCCGCTCATCTATAACAACACGTGCGAGGTAATCCAACCTCCCCATCCGCTCATCTATAACAACACGTGCGAGGTAATCCAACCTCCCCATCCGCTCATCTATAACAACACGTGCGAGGTAATCCAACCTCCCCATCCGCTCATCTATAACAACACAACTCAACTATATCTCTAAAACGTTTTCTTTTGTACAATCGCTCAAGTCTCATCAGGAGTTCTCCCGAAAGAAAAATGGACTCATCTTCAACATAATTATATTAATCTAATGTCAGAAAGATCGTTCCTAGACATTTTTCCTATATTTAAAACTGCTAAACATGTCTCGGGGAATGCACTGAGTAACGGTAAAGCTAAAGTGATCGCAGTAGAGGTCCTTGAGAAAGTAGGAGGTTAAGGCCCCACGTTTTTTAGGCGATCGCCTCGATATGGCAGCTACGTTCTAAGCCCTGCATGACGGCCGCATAAATCCCCTACATGAATCGGATACTCGTTTCTGTTAGAGGGTGAGAGAACACCAGGTCCATTGTGCCGCCAGTGGGTTTAGACCAGTATAGAATCCTGACCCCACCAGAATTCGAACCCTTAATCCTTTGGCTTGTAGCGTATTGTCGCTACGACGTGTCCCTAAATTGATGTACTACCATTATTTAGAAAATTCCAAAAGATAAACCTTTGCATAATGTAATTAGTGATCTGAAGTGTGTGTGCGTGTATGTTTGCGCGCGCGCGTATAAGTTATATCAAATCTTTCCGCGTATATTTTATACGATTAAGATAAGTTTCTTGGGTTTTTCGCGACATGTGGGATCATGTCGAAGCGTTGAAGCCAATGTCTATCGACGAACCTTGAATGTCTGACATAGAAAACCCAAGAAACGTTTCTTAATTATAGATAAAGCACCAAAAATAACAAAGAAAAAAATAGAAATAGACACAAAAAAAATCTAAAAATCTCAACTTGCCGGTACGCTGGTTCAGTAGAGGTCAGTGTATTTGTAAGGGTGTACAATTATTTTGTATGTGTTCGCCCCATGTAAATTTACGGAATAAAATAAAAAAAACTCTAGCCTTGAACTAAAATGATCTGAGCCTTTGGTGTTAAAGAATGTCTTCAAATAAAACTACAAAAGTACACTGCACGCTCTCACACCCGTGTGTACACGAAACAATCACATACACGCACGCTCACATACACACAAGTACGCGCATAAAAAAAAGCCTAACAAAATCTCTCTCGGTATATGCCTTTTCTATGGCTGAATTGAGCCAGGCGGCTGCGACCAGCGCAGCGTAACTTGGCAGAACATTCGTCGGACAGTTTTTCTTTCAGTCGAGGGTTCTTCTACCTACATTTTACCCTGTTAGCACCTGACCTAAAAGGCAATAGGCCTATCCCGTCTGCCCCTAGCTCGGCAGCTATCCCACGGTCTTTTTACTGGCAACTCCTTACCTGTTTTCCACTTCCCTATACCTTCAAGAATCCTCCAACATGGGAAAACTGAAGCGTAAAAACAGCTCTAGCCCTGAAAACACCCCAATCGCGCGGTGCACGAACTAAAAGTAAAAGGGAAGATAAATCATCGACTCCAACACCAATGGCACCGGCTGCCCCCAGAAACCTCACCATGCACTAATGGAGGAGCGTCTGGAGGCTCGAAGTCGAAGGGCTCGCAACCCTTTCAATAGAAATCTCCTTCCCTGCTGGTACGTCGGGAATATACCGTCACATTGGCAGCTGCAAATATGGTTTTCGCAAATACTGAACCTCTCGTATTCACTAGCGAGGTTACAAGGCTCGGATCAAGGGTCAGGCTGACTTCAATCTATCAAAAGAACCGACAGCTGCTGCTACAGCGTAACATCCCCTATTGCGAGGATGATAAGATAAAAACGGACCGCTGCGCCTAAGTTCGTAATCAAGGGCATTGACTCCAGCGTGGATCCGACCGAGATCCAGGACGACAGTTCGAAGTGCTGAAGGTGGTCAGTAAGACCTCCGGAAGAACTAAGAATCCGCTGCCAATGTTCGCTGGCGGAAGGCTCCAATGACTGCCTTATAAGGTGAAGGTCGAACCCCATCGCAGCTTGAATAAAGTCCAAAACAGCGCTGCGCGCCCAAAAGAGGTAGTTCAGGTCACTCCTGATACCAATAAACATGCAGTCACAGTAGAGCTTGTTCCTGATGCCTCCCTTAACAGCTGAGGCCTGTTGCCCTTCGGCCTAAGACTACCCCGAAATCAGTTGCCGTCAAAAGCACTGAAAACAAGAAGCCAAGAGAGACCCGGGAAGCAAAGGCGTCGCAAACCGAGGACTTGTGTGTGTTCGAGTCCAAACACGCTACCGCTAGCACTCAGGCGGCTATGGAAGCGAAAACAACCAGGAGTACAAATTGAAAACTCACAAATCATCAATGAACCCATGGACAAAGTAATTCATAAACTGAAATTATAATCCAGTTCAATAGTCTTTACTATTGAATTGGACCACATGGATTTCTCTTTTTTTATAGACTGCATAGGGCCTATCCAATTTCGATTAAGAAAGGACCTGAGCCAACGTGATTCAGACGGCTATTTTGTTTTAGAGTCGAAGAAGCTGATCATTTCGACATAAATTTTCTATAGGCTAATTTTATTTTTAAATTTATCTTATTAAATTCAAACCACTCTGCTAAGCTTTTGGTGGTTTTCCTTAGCGCAAAGACAAATGTCGGAATGGTCCGCTAATTTCCACCGGTAAATTATAAATTCCGAAATTTTATTTTCAAAATTTCGCAAACAATCAGCTTAACCTGAGGAGGGTCGTTTCTGGTTGGGTTTGCGGTGTTGGGCCTCCGACCTGGACTCCTCGGGACGTTGGCGGAGCCCGTTGCGGTCTTCCTCTTGGCGTCTTAGGATAATAACAACTAACGAAAAACTGAAAACAGACTTGTTAATGTTCAATGATTTGATCTTTGTCTTCTGATCTACGTCTGGTTATGACTGGCGGCTGGATCATCGCTCAACCATTAACTTAAAAACAATATCAATGGGTAAAGAGGCCAAATAAGTCCCTAAAGCAACGGGAAGAGACAGGCCACGGTCCCTGCTCGTTGATTCCACCTGGCTGCCGAGTGTGCAGCCCAGTCAAACTGAGTGTGCGCTCGGTGGACCGGAGGAAAATGGGTATAGGTATATAAAATATGACTCTGCTCTTCCATCCCCATGTCTTGTGAAAACTCCATTTTGATTAATAGCTCTTATAATGAGCATCGGCGACATTAATTATTTCCATTGTTCCAAAACTGAAACTTGGAGAGTTAACCTTACGTATTACATTTGTATTTGTAACATAAATTCAATACAGTAGTCACATGTATTGTCCTATTCATTACGATTTCCCGCATGTATATACGCAGGCATATATATATATATATATATATTAAGAAAGTTTTCTTGGGTTTTCCGCATCCTGGATTCACTTGATAATGCATGTGGGATCATGCCGAAACGTCGGAATCAGTGGCCAGAGGCCGACCTTGAACCCATGACGCGGAAAACCCAAGAAAACGTTTTTAACCATACTTATACCCGCGATAATCTACTATATATATATCCATCCATAGTAATTCTGCCCGAAGGCAGGTCCTTCACTGCAATCATAGCATTTTCATGCTATGCTTGCAACTTTACTAGGGAATTGTGTAGGTGTGGTAGCTTCCCGTTGCTTTCCACACCGGTGAAGGATGATGATGATAATGATAAGGATGATGGCCATATGATTTCGGGGACCGTTTGGGCCTTAAAGTTTTCCTGACATTTGTCTTACAGGTGAGGAAAAACCCCGATAAAAACCTCACCCAGAAAAACTGCCCCGACCGGGGATCGAACCCGGCCCGCTGCGTGACAAGGCAGCACGCTACCTCGAGACCACAGCGATGGACACTATATATATATATATATATATATATATATATATATATATATATATATATATAACTCTTCTGTACCTGTGTGTGTCACAGAACTCCTAAACGACTGGACCGATTTTGATACATATTTTTGGCATCACATTGTTCGATGTTTCACATCGTAACTCAGTATTGAAATAAACCGGGATAGGTGTTAGCCAAAAATAAGCGAACTCCGAGAATTAGAAGTGGAGGTTTTCCTGAAATCCGAAATTAAAAACTGACTAGCAATCGGTATTTTTTTTTTGTTCGTCTCAGCGTATACCATACAATTTAATTAACCTCTAATGTTTAATTTATTTCGGCGTAGCAACGCACGCCGGGTATTAGCTAGTTTATATACCTGTCTGTCTATGTAATCTACATAACTATATGTGTATTAGTATCTATAGACTTATAGGCACCAACGCTATTTAAAATAAATTACTTTTGTGGGTTTGAGGTGTAGGAACACTTGATCAGCTGAGAGTTGCATTGTGCGAGGTTATCGCCACCGGAGTTCGTTCACCTTGTCTGTTCTGTTCCGAGATAAATTTCTATATGAAATTCCTGACGGTTTCAAGCTGTTTATTGAACAGAACTACTGCTGACTGCGCACATTGTTATAAAGGGTACTGCTTCCCCATGACAGTCAATGGAGCCGTATCGATTCTAGAGGATGAATACCGAGACAATGTACGTAAATATGCATAAAGTTTCCAAATGATCAAAATAATACTTACTCAGAGACGCTGCATCCCATAAAGAGTCTTGGTCTCCTTAACAATTTTAATCCAAGTCGTCTTATATCTTATATTTCTCCTCGTACCCAAGTTCCATCAGATCATTCTTGACATTGTCCAGCCTTCTTCTATGAGTGTTTCTCCCAAGTCTCCATCCTACTGGATTTGCTATAAATGAGTTCTTCACACTTCACACATATTTTCATCCATTCTTCAAAGATGTCCCAACCATTGGACTCTTCTTGCCTTGATTTATCGGAACTAATACTACATTCTTAGTTCCTGACTAGATCTTGCCTTCCAGTAACCTTGGTCATTTCTGCTCAATACATTTTTCTAAATGTTTTTCTTTTCCACATACTCAGAAGTTTTATTTCTTCAATCAATAACGTCCATGTTACTGATCCGTACAAGACGAATCATTATTTTATAAATTACTCTCCTAGATTCTCTTTACAGCAGGACAATTTCATAGCAGCGAGCGGTAACACTTATTACCGACAGACAAACTGCCGTTCTTCTCAGATAACAAACACTCCAAATGTTTGAACTGGATGACTTTTTCAAAACTGTTCCCTCAACTCTGACCTGTTTAAATCTCTCTTTAATGATGATGATGATGATGATAATATGTTAATCATAATAATAATAATGCTATGATAATGATAATAAATACTTATATATGGCATAATGCCGGATGAGATGAGGTCCCTATTATTGAAAGTCTGTGATGTACAACAATGCTTATCATGGCATCAACAGGGGAAGATGAAACGAAACAAAATGGATACCTTGAGTATGGAAAAATGATGGAATAAATTGTTCGACAGGATAAAACGGGAGGAACTCCGGGATAACCTGCTCTGGCTCCGATTTCTCCTCCGCGAACTCCACATGGAGTGATCGAGATGCGAACTCGGACCTTGAGGTAGAGGGCGAGTGAATAACTACTTGAGTCATGTAGCCGCCTATAATAATAATAACAGTAATAATAATAATAATAATAATAATAATAATAATAATAATTCCGATTGAGGGTCTTTCCACTTTTCAGCGGTTGCCCTTTTACCAGCCGGCTGCTGGCCCTTCACATCCACATGTGTCAATCACAGAGGATGATCAACAGCCAGTGTAGGGGTGACATGTGGTTAGCATGTCGAGTCCTCCAGCCGTTATAGCTGGTTCCTCAACCTGGAGCCGCTACTTATTGTAGCTACCCAATTGCCTCACGATGCTGGGTGGGCACCGGTCCCATACTGGCCGAAATACCATGAGAAAATTTCTTCCCCAATGGAGACTCGAACCAGCGCAAGTCCCGTAGCTCTGCGCCAAGGCTTCCTACCTTAACCGCTCGGCTACGGCGCGGGACATAATAATAATAATAATAATAATAATAATGATAATAATAATAATCCATCCATCCATCCATAGTAATTCTGCCCGAGGGCAGGTCTTCCACTGCAATCATAGCATTTTCATGCTATGCTTTGCAGCTTTACTAGGGAATTATACGTGTGGTAGCTTCCCGTTGCTTTTCACACCGGTGAAAGATAATGATAACGATAATAATAAGGATGATGATGGCCGGATGATTTTCGGGGACCGTTGGGCCCTAAGCTTCCTGACAGTTGTCTTACAGGTGAGGAAAAACCCCGAAAAAATCTCACCCAGGAGTCTGTCCCGACCGGGAATCGACCCCGGGCCCGCTGCGTGACAAGGCAGCACGCTACCTCGAGACCCCAGCGGTGGACTAATAATAATAATAATAATAATAATAATAATAAATATTATTATTGTGCTGACAGGTTGTAGTCCTTGAGGTAGGGAAGAATGCTATATAACAGCAGAAGTCGTTATCGTCCCAGTTCTACGGTGGGCTTTGAAGCACCTGTTATTTAAAACGTTTATGAATGTTTTACATGATGTAAATTTACAACAAACTATCCCTCCGAACATCCTATGATCTGTATTTATACGTCCGGCATCGGCAAACTTTCTAAGGAAAAGCGTTAGGTAGAAAGTCGTACTTGACCATAATGGTTCTCGGAGGACTACATGTTGGTCCCGATTACTACGCTCGTCTTTGTTTATGGGGTCCGTGAGTTCAAACCTGGTTGCATACAGGAATTAAGGGCGTAAATATCCCGTGCAAAGCCGTGGTTTCCGTGTAGTAGATTTAGGCCCTACACCGAACAAAGTTTGTCGGCCCTTACACGCCCTGATTTGAATTATGCTGGAAGTCCTGCTGGTTTTGATATATCGTTAAATAAAAATAGTCGCAGAATCTTAACAAGATTATGGGGGGAAACATACGGGAAAGAACAAAGATCCAGATATATACGGGTCTTGTCCTTACTGTTATAGAGTATGGAGTGTAAAACAGAGATTAAGGAAGAAACTCCTGGTGGACTTTTAAGATGATGATGATGTAGAAAAACAAGGTTATATAAAATACAAAACATAAAAATAGGACAAGATAGAGACATTATTGATGAAATACAGAAGCGATAGTTAAAGTAGGCCTATGTATACACAAGGGTGTTCCTTATTTTCGACTTTTCGTATTTCATTCCGCACACCCTCTAAATATTTTTCTTTGGTTGAAAGAAGCAATTTAAAGTCAATTTTGTTGATATTTAAGATGAGCAACCCGCTTCCCATTGAGCTAGAACAGGCGTGACATTGAAAAGAAACATATCGATAAAATGGTAATGCTTTAAGATGCTAACAATTAATGTAAGTAAAACTATGTATTTCAAGATTTGTATAAATTTGTTTATCAATAGAAAAGTAAATAATACTCTTTCTGTTGCTAAATATTTTTTAAATACGCTTATTTATATATTTAGGTCCAGTGCGGCACGGCTTAATTTATTGTAAGGGTATTTTATATAGGCTACACTAACAAATAGTTCCAAAAGGAAAATAAATATAAGGGTGTGCGTTGAAATCACACGTTTTAATTCCGCCCCTCTAAATAAGTACCACTTTTGCATGTATGAATGTATGTATGTATGTATGTATGTATGTATGTATGTATGTATGTATGTATGTATGTATGTATGTATGTATGTATGTATGTATGTATGTATGTATGTAGACTATATTAGGTTGCTCCTTATTTAAATGGGTGGAATTAAAATTTCTGATTTTAACGCACACCCTCTATTTCTTTTCCTTTTGACCCAATTTAATAGCATATATCCACCGCTGTGGTCTCGAGGTAGCGTGCTGCCTTGTCACGCAGCGGGCCCGGGTTCGATCCCCGGTCGGGGCAGTTTTTCTGGATGAGGTTTTTATCGGGGTTTTTCCTCACCTGTAAGACAAATGTCAGGAAAACTTTAAGGCCCAAACGGTCCCCGAAATCATATGGCCATCATCATCATCCTTATCATTATCATTATCACCATCATCATCCTTCACCGGTGTGGAAAGCAACGGGAAGCTACCACACCTACAATTCCCTAGTAAAGCTGCAAGCATAGCATGAAAATACTATGATTGCAGTGAAGGACCTGCCCTCGGGCAGAATTACTATGGATGGATATCAAATTTCATTACAATAAATTAATATTAACCAATGCCGCACTGGACTTTAAATATTTAAAAAAAATACAGCAAAATTATTGTTTATTTATTTTTATATGGTCTTAAAGAAGATAAATAAATCAATAAATTTCTTCAAATATAGCTGTTTTCATGAAATTAATTGTTAAGATTCTAATTGTTGTCATTTTTATCGATATTTTCCTTTCAATGTCACGTCAATGCGGCGCGGGTTCCTCTCTAAGGGGGGGGGGGGGTGATGGGTGAAAAATTGACCATTTGAGATCAAAATTGGCTTTTTTTTTTGTTTTTTTGTAATAAAAAATAACCTGTACTCTAATGTATATATTGATAAAATTTCAGAAGCCTATGGTGCTTCTAAGTGTCCTAAATTACGTTAGAGTTAAAAGGCAGTTAAATACCACCTGCATGCAAATCTTTAACTTGTTTTTCCACACTTTTATTTTCACTACATTTTTGTACATTCAAAATTGAATTGAATTCAATTCTAGAAGTTTAACATTTTTACTGCATGTCCTAAAAACGATGGGTAACAAAGTAGTGCATGGGTTTTATGATTGAAGTAGTTTTTTAAGAAATAAAAAATAAAATGTATGCAATTATTTTTTTTTTTTGCAATTCCACGCATGAGGTACAACATTAATTTTTTTCTCCCCTTGTATTCACATTATAAGAATTCTAATGCATTATGTTTTCTAAAAATTTTAGGGGTCTTGTAAAGAAAATCAGACATTTTACTAAAAAATTGTGGAACCCATTTCATTATAATATATGGAATTTAAAAAAAAATATAATATTTAATAACTCATAACATAAATGTCTCACATGAATAACACTTAAACACGTCATTATGTATCATGCAGTGAATGTTTGTACAAAAAATCAAGTCTCTACCTCACAAAATGTAGAAAATAGAAATTTCACCCAACACCCTTAAATTTCAACAAAATGAACTTTAAATTACTTCTTGCAACTAAAGGGAAATAACAGAGAGTGTGTGAAATAAAATACGAAAAGTCAAAAATAAGGACCACCCTAGTTTACACAGTTAGGATGGACGTCACGAGATGGTCAAAGTAAAAAGAGTTCGAAATTATATCCAAGGAAATGCTTAGATAGAAGGAAATGGAAATTGGAAACACAGAAGCATCGCCAATTGTAACAATCTATATAATATTAATAACAAATAAAAGTATTTATTTCACTATTAAAATGTTTTGGGTATTAAGATATTTTACCTTATTAATACTACTACTACTACTACTACTACTACTACTATTACTATTACTACTACAACTGCTACTGCCACTACCACTACTACTATTAATAATGATAGGCTAATAATAATAATAATAGTTATAATGATAATCATTATATCCAAGTTAAACCTAACGTACCTTTGTTTTTATACCATCAAGGCCATTAGTTCTCGGGCAGAAGGATACACGATTCATACCGGTAGTCAAGAGAGGAAGCTTATGCTCTGGCCGATTTAACCCCAAGAAATTGACTGGAATTCATATTTTAGTATACCGACGTGTCCCCAGGGCCAGTCCCTATACGAACGAATTACACATAAATCACCTCCTGTCCCGTGAGCCTCAAACCTAGAAGACTTTATATCAGAAAATTCCTAAACAGTTATTTTTTCCATGTATGTGATTGTACCTTTTCGCGTACTCCTTGAATGTGTATGCGTGTGTGTGCGTGAAAGAGAGAGAGAGAGAGAGAGAGAGAGAGAGAGAGAGAGAGAGGGAGGGAGAGAGAGACAGCGAGCCATAAAGAAAATGGAAAGGAAAGGGTTTCAATTTGTCGCGGAATAGATGACTGAGGGAGAATTAATCCAATAAAAGATTTGATCATGGCTTCCCTCAGAACAAAACTGAACAAATTCAATGCAATTATTCACGGCTTCGATGGACAAAACTCTTATGAGAATTTTCTAAATGAATGGAAGGGATGAACACAAAATTCACTTTCCTGTGAAATATCCCTCATATGGCTGAGCAGCCCGAGTCGGGTCTTGGCCTATGTTATTCTCCTCCTCCATGCTTCCCTGTTCCTAGTGGCCGTCTTCCAATTCCTTACTCCCAGAAGTGTATTGACTTCTTCGTCGACTCACTATCCTCATTCCTCTATAGGCCTGTAAGACTTTTCTTGGACCGCTTTCACACTTACATTCTTACCACTTGACCAGTCAATTGGAGTCTTTTTCAATGTAATAACATTTGATATTCTCTGTATAGTTGTTTCAATTCTTCATGTTTCTAAATTTCCTATTTCCCTGATCGTTAATTGGGCCATAGATTTTTCTCAGTACCTTCCTTTCGAATCGATCCACCTATACCCGTACTTCCCCACGTGGGACAAGAATGCACCCTAGCTTACCACTTGACCAGTCAATTGGAATCTTTTTCAATGTAATAACATTTGATATTCTCTGTATAGTTGTTTCAATTCCTCATGTTTCTAAATTTCCTATTTCCCTGATCGTTAATTGGGCCATAGATTTTTCTCAGTACCTTCCTTTCGAATCGATCCACCTATACCCGTACTTCCCCACGTGGGACAAGAATGCACCCTAGCTAGAGTGTCTTAACCAAACGTAATTTAGTAATGCTTATTTATATGTCATGTAGTCAGCTCAATGATACATCTAGTGCCAACTAAGGTATTATTTGGAAGGGAAAGACCGATTCATTTGGAAGTATTTTGTGAGAGAGTTCAGATTTCAATCGCATATATTAGTGTAGGTCATATCACTATTTTACTTATTTACTTACTGGCACTATCGAACCCTTAGGTTCATGGCCGAGCGGACGTAAACTCCATACATCCCTATCCTGAGCTAATGTTTTCAAATCATTCCACATATAATCTACTTTCTTCAAACCATAGTTAATGTTATTCTCCTACTTAATTCTTGGTCAACCAACTGGACGTTTTCCTTCTGGTTTTCCTACAAGAAGATTCCATGCACGTTTTTCATTCCAAATACAGGATATTCCATATAAAATCGGACGGCAAAAATCTGGCAGTTAATTTTTTTAATTTTATGTATCCCTAAATATAGTGAATACATTTATAAACGTATTAATATCGAAGTTTAATGTTTATCATTTTTTTAGGTACATAGTTATGACGATCTAAAATTATCGTAAATATGATGAACTAAAACGTTTACTAACTAATATTTCTCAAACAGTACACTGCAAAAATTTGTTTCAAACGTATTTATATAGGTGATATATAGTTTAAGGGTATTATTTTTATAAGTAGGATATTTTTGTTTTCGGTGTCAATTTTCTATTTTATGGCGGTTTACTGCAGTACATATCAAAAACTGGAGAAAAAAAAAGATATTATTCACGTAATAAGGATTAATTTCCAGCAATTACCTTTTTGGTGGGATGAATAGTTCAGAAAATATAAATGTTTTTAATTCTATTTTCGTTAAAAACTGGCGGATCCACAAAGCAACTGGTTCATTTCACGACCAAGGTCGCGCGCGTAGTTAATTGAAACGCTCACCCCGCTTCATTAGTGACTTTTTTAACTGTCATTAAATCTAATAGATTATTATATGTTCTGCTTAATGGAACAGTACCGTTAATTTATAAAAGTGGCGGTATTTTAATTCTTACGCAGTAGATGTTTATTTATGGAATTTAATTGCTGAAGCGAGAAGTAAAGAGCTCTGTTACTTACGTTTACTGTGAATTATTAAGCAAATTATTTATAACTAACTAACTCACTCACTGACTCTGTGGAACCTGTAGGTTCATGGCAGCGCGGACATATGCTCTCCATACATCCCTATCCGGAGGTAACGTTTTCCAATCATCCTCTGTATAATCTACTTTCCTCAAATCATGCATAATGTTATTCTCCCTCCTCATTATTGGTCTTCCAATTGGGCGTTTTCCCTCCGGTTTTCCTACCAGAAATTTCCAAACACCTCTTTCATCCCCCATACGTGCCACATGTCCTACCCATCGCAGCCTACGAGACTTAACTGTTATTATATCTGGCTTCGTATACCTATCGTGTAGCTCACTATTATGTAGTTTTCTCCGTTCACCTGTTTCTTAATCTCTGTTTTATCCAAAAAAATTACTAAGAACTTTATTCTCAAATACTCGTAATCTTATTTCCTCCCTCAAAACAAATTATTCATTTTGTTACAAATTTTTCATTACAATTTAAATGTAATATTATAATAAAAACTCTTATATCATTAATTGAATAAACTGTTATAAATGTTTATTGTGTTATAATTATTTTAAATTGACCCAAACCATGTGGCGACACTATGGTCCTGGGGTCGACTCAGCTTCTAACGGAAATGATTACCAGACGCTTGTTCTGGGGTTAAAGGCGGTTGTACGCAGGGCTGACATGAAGTGCCGATTGTCTAGAAAAAGAAGGAGCATTAACCTCCTAACACCCCAAGAGTCTCCTGAGGCCTGTAGTGGGATCACTTTACTTTATAATTACTAATTTCAATCTTAAAATAACTTTTTATTGAGTATACTGTATTGTACCCTGAAACCTTAACGAAATAGTGTTGTTACGATATCGCTTCCAAATAAAACCGAATGTTTTAATACTCGTACCACTTCCTAACAAACGATAATAATGCTGAATCCAGCGCGTCTTCCTAAAACATCTGCTCCGACATCAACAATACTTAAGTTCAGATTACTTACTACAGAGTTGATTTAAATCAGTGCGTGTGTTTAGTGTACCTCGTCATTTTAGGTGTCATAGTCAAATTTAAAATAATCTTTTATTGTTTTTAACTAACAAGTTTCCAGATTTAAGTGTTTTATTTTATTAGTGTACATATAATTATACTGTCTATTATGAATAAGCCTAACTGGAGTTATGTGAATGGACAATCCACTCGGACAACGCCATAAGAATAGATTAAAAAATTTCAGATCTGTCCCTCATTAGATCTGTGAGGAATTCGGGGTACCCCAAGAACACTGGCATATCGGAAAAAATATGCAATATTCAACATGGTACAAATACGAATATTAAAACACATTACAAAAGTACTCTCTAGAAAATAATGTTTAATAGGCCTACAAGTTTGAATTCGTAGGTGCTTAGTAATTTAAATTAAACTATACATTAGCCAAAATCAGCACAAAATTAACCGCCTACTGTAGATATCAGTAAAGATTGTTACATTTAATGACTCTCACTAACATGTGAAGTTCTAGTATGTACCGTAAATCTACGACACGAGACTCACGGATTTCCTTCCCTCTGGAGAAAGCTACATTCAGAATTGTTACGCCTTTAAAATTCCATTGATTCCTATCGAGTTTGAACCCGCGAACCTCGGAATCGGAGGCGTGTAGAGTAACCACTAGTCCGCGATGATGATCATCATGATGTAATAATGATAATAAAAATAATGTAATGATAGTATTAAAAATAAAAATGTTTGGAAGTGCACAAAGGACTACTACCAAGTAGCTCCGTCATTGTTTGTACGAGCGAGCGATCTTTACTCACGCGAAAGGTATTGCGGGCAGTCTATACATAGGAGATTTTAGGGAAAATAATAATTTTTGGTAGTTTCCTTTCATCCCACCACTTTAATACTAATTATAAACAATTAACTGGTCATCAGGTAATAATCTAGTATTTTTTGATTTTATAAAATTTTTGGTGGGAAAGGTCAATTGCATATTAATTGCATTTACGCCCTTCAGAAAAACGTAAATATTAACATACTGGTTTTCAAACAATAGAGCATAAAATCGTCTATAATGTGACTATCTTTTCAAGTTGAGGGAGTAGTTATACTTCGAGAAATTTATATCATAAAATATACTATTTAAAACAATACGATAAATTGACAGGCCTATTACTCTTGAATTACATCAAACGAAGACCTGCAATTCGGTTCAGATATTCAGTATATCATAAAGTTTCACTGTAAAAGAATTGTAAACTTTTAAAGATGTGAGTTAAATTTTCACAATTTTTTGCCGATTTCGTATGAAATGTCCCATACGTGCCACATGTCCTGCCCATCGCAGTCTACGAGACTTAACTGTTCTAATTATATCTGGCTTCCTATAAAGACCATGTAGTTCATTGTTATGTAGTCTTCTCCATTCACCTGCCTGTTCATCTCTCTTTGGTCCAAAAATGTTCCTAAGTACTTCATTCTCAAATACTCCTAATCCCCTTTCCTCCCTTAAAGAAAGAATCCATGTTTCGCATCCATATAATATAACTGGTAGAATAAAAGTTTTATATATTTTCAATTTAACATTTTTTGAAAGGAGTTGGGATGTCAAGAGTATCTGCAATGCATAATAACACGCATTTCCAGAATTGAGCCTATGTTTAATTTCTTTGTGCATCTCATTCCTATATGTGATTGTTGTTCCTAGATATTTGAATCCAGCCACTTCCTCAAAAGTTCCCTCATTTGTCATTAGCTGTCCATTTCCATTATATAATGTATTTATACGTGTAATCATGTATTTAGTTTTATTGATATTTACTTCCAGTCCTAATTTCTTAGTGTTACTATGGCCCTGGGGTCGACTCAGCCTCTAACGGAAATGAGTACCAGACGCTTGTTCTGGGGTAAAGGCGGCCGTCACGCAGGGCTGACAACCCGGCTGACATAAAGTGTCGATTGTCTAGAAAAAGTGGGAGCCTTAACATCCTACTACCCCAAGGGCCTCCTGAGGCCTGTATGGGAACACTTTACTTTACTTACTCAATAGTCTGTGTGTGTTGTCATTTAGTATCTTCTCGCTATTGCGCAATAGTACTACATAATCAGCATAAACTAACAGCATATTAATACCATTGAGTTGTAAAGATTTAGCATTTTTAGGACTATTTAACAAATGAAAGTAATTTGTTTACCCACAAATCATTATTTAAATATAGTTATTTTATAATATTTATTTATTTAATGTAAACAGCGATGTTTGGAAACAATTGAGAAGCTATGTTTGAAAACAAATGAGAAACGATTGTTACGCTTGTTCATCACTGCAATCAGATCATATTATTTATTGCCAAAGGATCGCAAATATTGTTAGAATGCACCCTAGTGGAGACATTTATAACCAACATTATAGGTATTAATTAATTTCTGATGTTCTATGATGTAAATGTGTCAATTATATTTTTCTGCATCGTTATTTCCTGGGAAATAATTCGTTTAAGAAAATGCAAACAGTGTTTTTTTTGTATAATCAATTGCTACAAATGGTTTTATATTATCTCCCGCAAGCACTTTCAGCTGACATTCGTGCACTATATATACAATCTGATAGCCGTATTTCTTTCAGAGTTCTCACTGCAAAATGATGCTATGACGTAATCAGAATGTTAAAAAAGAGGAGCTCTCTTTAATATGATAAACTTGTTTATTAAATTCGAGGTGAATCACGAGTGTGATTGGTCGTAATTCAAAAATCATTAAAATGTGATTGGTCATTGAATCCCATTTGTGGCATGAGTAAAATAGTCATAAGTAATGCCACGAGTGATTTCCAAATTATCGATAAATTCACGACTCACGAAGTGAGTGAATTTATCTAGAGAATTTGGAAATCAAGAGTGGCATTTGTTAGGACTATTTAACGAATAAAATTAAGCTGTTTACTGACAAACCATTATTTAACTATAGTTATTTTAAAATATTTATATATTTAATGTAAACGGCGATGTTTGAAAACAAATGAGAAACGATTGGTATACTTCATCTGCTTCTTTTGTTTATCACTGAAACCAGATCATACTATTTATTGCCAAAGGAACGCAATATTAAAAGAATGCTCTCTAGTGGAGAAAAAATGAAACACATCAAACTGTATATTAATTCATTTCTGATGTCGTATGATGT
Organism: Diploptera punctata; assembly: GCA_030220185.1. Taxonomy (NCBI): domain Eukaryota; kingdom Metazoa; phylum Arthropoda; class Insecta; order Blattodea; family Blaberidae; genus Diploptera; species Diploptera punctata. Next base: position 828,659 of record JASPKZ010007837.1, read on the forward strand.
AAAATGACAATTATATTTTTCTGGATTATTACCTGGGAAAAAATACATTTAAGAAAGTGCAAACAGTGGTTTCTTTTTTTGGTGGTATAATCAATTGCTACAAATGTTGACATGTATGCACTATATATACAATCTGGTAGCCGTATTTCTTATAGGCTCAGTCACTGCAAAATAACGGTCAGACCTGTTCAGAATATTAAAAAGGAGGAGCTTTGTTTAATATGGTAATTATAACGCTGATAAATATTTCGTGAAACACGACTCTGATTGGTTGTAAAACAGAAATCATTGAAACGTGATTGGTCATTGAGTCCCATTTGGGGCATGAGTTAAATAGTCATTGTAATTACTCCCCTCTTCCTTGGAATTCAGTGAGAAGGTTGCGCCTGCTTTCCATAGCACAGAGTTTTGAAGTCAGGGACCACAGAAGTGAAATAAAGTCTCAAATCACTTTTAGCATAAAGTCTGTATTTATTTTTTAAATACGCATATGAAGAATACGACTTTCGCGGTACTGTTGTTGGTATTGTTAGAACACAAAAAAACTGGCAGACTAAATTTCCATTGTAGCGATATCATATGGATTCCTAATGTCGTTACATAACTGTAAATCAGGCATTCGCGGTAAATATTAATTTATTATGGAAATAATGTGATAAATTCCCGATGTTATACATATGTAACAAGGGAGATTATAGGGATAATTCAATTTTAAAATAATATAATAATAATAATAATATTATTATTATTATTATTATTATTTATTATTATTTATGTTTCGCGAAGTGCCGAGTGCCCTAACACACATGCCTTGGAACAGAAGTACGGTACATGGTCTGGTTAGATTCCCCATGGTTGAAGAAATATTCTCGTGGAATTTCAACCAGAATGAGACTGGTGCGCACCCAATCATTTGGTAACTATAATAAATAGCGGCTCCAGTTATAACGACTGGAGGAAAAAGTGCTGACAATATATTACCCCTAAACTGGCTGTACACGTCTGTAAACGGCGAATCAAAATGTGAGGACGGCTGCTAAGCCAAGAGCTTTCTAGGCCTGTTGTCACGCAACATAAATTTAATTTGTATTATTATTATGACATCTATACGAAAACAAGTGCAAATAAATTAGTATGGTTCAAATCCTTCCGTGTAGGGGGAGAGCACCTAAATCTCTGCAAAGGGAAAACATGGGCTTACAATACAAAAAAATATTTTTTGTCATTGCTACCAGTTTCTCTTACGGCATTTTTGGCATTGGCGGAATTGCAAACCACTGAAACGGCTGAAAGGCGGAGTTATGATATGATGGGTGTAAAAATAAGGAAACACCAAAAGAGTTCTTAAACATAAACTTAACCTAAATTCCTGATCATGGGCGACCACAGGAATGAAAAATTCTCTGGTCTGATCGGAAATCGATTCAGTGTCTCGTTAACTGTAATATGATGCTCAGAGTACAGCATCACGAGGCTGGACACCATTATTATTATTATTATTATTATTATTATTATTATTATTACTATTATTATTATTACTAACAACCCCGTGTGAGGTTGTTAGTCCCCCATCGGGCGCCTCCCCAGGTGGTGGGTAAGGAAATGCTTCCCAGATATGGGTGGTATCGGGGAAATGAAATACCCGAGGCGAACCAAAACTAACAGATACTGCCTTGTAGTTCAGTGTTGAATCACTAAAGGCTAGAGAAAGACAACCTTGATTACAAATTACCTGGTCCTCCAAGTTGGGGGTTGTAGCAATGGGCCAGCTCCTCATTCTACTGAAAAATGTACGATGCTAAAAAACCTAAAGAGAAGAATGCCGGACGGAATTACCTACAACGAACTAGCAGTAAAAAGTTAATGAATATTGGATGTTGGAACGTACAATGAATTGCAAACAAGATAAAAAAAATCCAATAACAGCAGAAACATAAATTGCATATATTAATACTAACAGAGACGAAAAAGAAGGGTTCTGGAGAAGAGTACCTTGGATGGTATGTAGACATATGGAGTGGAGTAGATACGGGAAAAAAAGAGCACAAGCTGGAGTTTCAATACTGATTAATAGAACTCTGAAGAGTAAAACTAAGAACTGGACATGTATAAAAGAACGATTAATAAAGTAGAAATAATATTCTTTGGATGAGAAGTGGTCATTTTAGGGGCATATGCACCTACAAATGATAACTCCAGCGCTGAAAAAGATAAATGTTGGGATATGACAAGAGATACCATAGAAGTAATCCCCAAAAGAAAGGAAATAATGATGGGGGACATGAACGCAAGGGTAGGATCAGAAAAGAAGAATAATGTAATTGAACCGTATGGAGAGAAAACGAAAAATGAAAATGAAAATCAGTTAATCAGTATTGGTGAACAATTTAAATTAAAATACTAAATGATATGTACCAACACAAAGATGTACATAAGTACACCAGAATGAACAGTACAAGACAATAGAGATCTATAATTGACTGTATCATAACAAAACAAAATTGTTCAATTCAATTTGAAGATGTGAGAGAGTATCGAAGAACCGAATGTTGCTCAGATCATTTTTTAGTAAAAGGCACTACATACTGACCTTGGAAATTAGGAAACGCCGAGAAAAATATTAATCATTCTGAGAAAATAAGGGGGGAAGTTCAAAATGACAAGTTTGAAATATATCTGTTAAAAGATGAATGTTTTATGAACGAAGAATGAATCAAGAATTAAATGAAGATTTGGATGGAAATACTGATGAAATATATGAGTACATTGTAAAGTGTATTAAAAAATGGCCTTCGAGACTCTAGAAATAGAAAGGAAAATAATATATAAATGAATGCATAACACCAGACATTTTGCAGAAAATAGATGGAAAAAAAAAAAGTTATGAAAAATAGCACATTCAAACACGGAGGGGAAATATATATATATATATATATATATATATATATATATATATATATATATATATATATAAAGAAAAGAAGCATATAGTAATGAGAGAAATAAGAAAAGCTAAAAATGACGCAATGGTCATTGTGCAGAAATAAACTACCAAATAGGATTTAAGCAATCAACAGTAGCCAGGGCAACTTTAAAGAAATTTGAGAAAAATGGGTGATGTCGAACAAATATTTCACTAAAAGAATGGGAACAATATAATAAATTATTAAATGAGGAGAAGGGCCGCAATACATGGAAGAAGGCAAATTTATTCATGAGAATATAGATTGGGAAATATCTGAGGATGAAAGTGGCAGCATGAATCCATGAAGGAAAAAACGGGAAAGCCAGTGGACCTGATGTAATTAATATAGAGTTACTAAAATGTGGAGGACGAAAAGTGATACAATTACTTATGAAATTATATACAAATATTCTTACAGGAGGAACAATACCCTCAGAAATGAAATTGGGGTTTATAAGCTCGATATATAAGAAGGGAGAGAGAAAAAACTGCAGTAATTATAGAGGGATATGTGTGAATAACTCAATTATGAAAATATTCATTTGCATTATAAAACAGAGATTAGACAGAGAATTCAGAGATATGGAAGAACAAAGTGGGTTCACTGCAGGCTAATCATGCACTGATAATATATTCATACTGAGACAGGTGCTAGAGAAATGCCGAGAGAAATCGCAACCAGTAGATTTGTTCTTTATTGATTTCTTAAGGGCGTATGATAGTGTTCCCAGAATCTTGCTGTGGAAAACCCTAGAAGAGGCGAATATAAATGACAAGACAATTAGTATTATAAGATCATTATACTCAGAGAATAAATGCCAAATTAAGATGGGAAACAGACTCAGAAAAATTCCAAACATCAAAAGGTCTACTACAAGGATGTTGCTTATCACCAACGTTGTTCAAAATATATATTGATAATAGTACGAAGAATTGGTCAAGACACTGCAAATATATGGGAATTCAAATAGAAGATATTTATTACCTCCACCATTTACTATTCGCAGATGATCAGGTGGTGATTTCTCAGGATCCAGATGATGCATCTTTCATGTTACGGAAATTAGAGATAGAATACAAAACGTGGGGATTACAGATAAATTGCAATAAAACAATATATTTAATTGGATACAACAGATGAGCTAAAATGTAATTCAGGAAGAATACGTAATGTTAAAATTTTTAAATATTTAGGATCTATTTTAGATAAAAGTGAGAATTCAACTATAGAAATTGAAAGAAGAATAACTGATGGAAGAAGAATCATTGGTTTGTTGAACTCGGTGCTTTGTAATAGAAATATAATATACAGAACGAACAAAACTGTATTTCAAGTTCTGTTACAAAGCATTTTATTATATGGGTCCGAAACCTGGACAGTAAGTATAAAACAAGCCAACTAGCTGTTAGCAGTAGAAATGGATTTTTGGAGGCGATGGACAAAAATTTCAAGAAGGGATAAGGTCAAAGACAGCACAATAACGGAAATTATGAAAGTTGAAAGAACATATTAGGAAAAATTGAAAAAAAAAACGTCCGAATTGGTATGGACACCTCATAAGAATGGAAGAAGAGAGAATACCGAAGAAGATCCTTAATTCGAAAGCTAATGGAAGAGGCAGGCCTGGAGAACGATGGATGGATGGACGGATGGATGGATGGATGGATGGAATGAAGAGAAGTATGGAAGCTAGAGATTTGAGGGAAGAAGATGCTTTAGACAGGAACATCTGGCGACAAATCACTTTGGGTTGAAGGAGAAACACTGTATTGTGGCATATTCCTAAATAAAAAAAATATTATTATTATTAGTAGTAGTAGTAGTAGTAGTAGTAAAGTAAAGTAATCCCACTACAGGCCTCAGGAGGCCCTTGGGGTAGTAGGAGGTTAAGGCTCCCACTTTTTCTGGACAATCGGCATTTGATGTCAGCCTGGTTGTCAGCCCTGCGTGACGGCCGCCTTTACCCCCAGAACAAGCGTCTGGTACTCATTTCCGTTAGAGGCTGAGTCGACCCCAGGGCCATAGTGCCGCCAGAAGGTTTGGGTCAGTTTAAAAATCCTGACCCACCGGGACTTGAACCCTCGACCTTTCGGCTTGTAGCTCAGTGCCTTAGCCACTACGCTACGGCGTGCCCCAGTAGTAGTAGTAGTACTTACTTACTTACTCACTGGCACTATCGAACCCGTAGGTTCATGGCCGCGCGGACATAAGCTCTCCATACATCCCTATCCTGAGCCAATGCTTTCCAATAATTCCCTGTATAATCTACTTCCCTCAAATCATAGTTAATGTTGTTGTCCCATCTCATTCTTGGTCTACCAACTGGGCGTTTTCCTTCTGGCTTTCCTACAAGAAGTTTCCATGCACATCTTTCATTCCCCATACGCGCAACATGTCCTGCCCATCGCCGTCTACGAGACTTAACTGTTCTTATTATATCTGGCTTCCTATAAAGACCATGTAGTTCATTGTTATGTAGTCTTCTCCACTCATCTGTCCGTTCATCTCTCTTTGGTCCAAAAATTTTCCTAAGAACTTTATTCTCAAATACTCGTAATCTCCTTTCCTCCCTTAAAGTAAGAGTCATGTTTCGCACCCATACAATATAACTGGTAGAATAACAGTTTTATACATCTTCTTTGGCATGGGTTCCCTGAAGTAGTCCCCGCCCAGAGAACCTAATGGGGGACTATTTGACCTCCGGAAAATTTTACCCCAGATGAACCTATGTCCGCATTTCTTGACGGTTGTATTTTTACGGTGAAAGATCGTCACTCTTTCGCCCAAGGTACTTTTTTCGTCTGGCTTATCACCTTCGACCAGTCCGGCATGGGTAACCCTATCAGCAGCAATGCTACTGCCGGCATAGCTCTCAGGATCATTTAAGCACGCAAGCCACTCCACCACGACAAGGTAAAGATACCATGGAGGGGTAGTAGTAGTAGTAGTAGTAGTAGTATTATTTATCGGGAAAATATCATTACCTCGTATGTAGCGCACACGAATTTGATACCCGATCGGGACACGTTTTCTAGGTTAGATTTTGTTTCGGGTTTTTTCATCTTTAAACAATTGTCAGGAAACTTTAAGGCCCAAATAGTCCCTGAACGTCATATGGCCATCACAATGGTCCACATCAAATTCACCTTGTTTAGTATGAATTTGAGAGTCTTGACTTGTATGTTCATGTTGTCTCGGAGATGGCCCTGGTATTGAGCTGATTACTCATCCGGGGAGCCCCTCCATTTCCTTGTGTGGCCGAGAAAGAATGTGTGTGATCCAAAGTTAAAAATCCTTTTCTGACAGGACGTGTCCATGTAAGATTCGAGTGACGTGGGGCATGTAAAATAATCTTACTTACAAAAGGAAAGGTTAAGCCAAGGTAAAGAGAGATTATTATTATTGTTTGATCCACAAGATCTGATAAGTCACATTATGTTGTATAGATGTTCTGTACGCTTACATCAGTGGGTTTCAGAGCTACTATAGTAATTTTCCTCTACTCATACCAACTGTCCCATGTGACACGGAGGATCTCCCCGCTGAAAACAATTCTCCACACACGCCTGGCGTTTAATATAATTTAGGCTTCCTTAATTTCCTAATTATACTCAAATACATACAATAAAAACATGTTTAAGCAAACCTTTACTCAACCCACGAATTTAATCCAACTAAATGTTTTGATATAAATGAAATATTTTGCAATACGGAGTAGTTACTGTGCATTGCATGGACTCTTCTTCTTCTCTTCTTTTACTGCAAGGTTTAGGCTATGCAGCCTGTTCCGGCGAAGTTAAAAGTGGAGTCCATCTTCTACGTGGTCGGCCAACATCTCTTGTTCCTCTGGGATTATACAGGAAGGTTCTTTTTGGTATTCTTTCGTTGTTCATTCTTATTAAGTGTTCTGTCCATTTCTTATTATTTTCGCTGATTTTATCTTCAATTTTATATATATTTAATTCTTCTCGTATAGTTTCATTCCTTATTCTATCCGCTCTTGTGCATCCTTTCACATTACGTAAAAACAGCATTTCCGCAGTCTGTATCCTGCTTTTATCCCTTGATTCCATTATCCAATTTTCACTTCCATACAACAACAAAGGAACAGCCATTGTTTTATATAATTTAAGTTTCGTATCTTTCCTTGTTTTCCGACCTAAGGTTCTTTTTATGGTTCCACAAATAGCCTGAAATTTATTTACTTTATTTTCTATGTCTTTATTTTCTCTATAAGTTATATCACATCCTTACTTACTTACTCACTGGCACTATCGAACCCGTAGGTTCATGGCCGATCGGACATAAGCTCTCCATACATCCCTATCCTGAGCTAATGTTTTCCAATCATTCCCTGTATAATCTACTTCCCTCAAATCATAGTTAATGTTATTCTCCCACCTCATTCTTGGTCTACCAACTGGGCGTTTTCCCTCTGACTTTCCTACAAGAAGCTTCAATGCAAGTCTTTCGTTCCCCATATGTGCAACATGGCCTGCCCATCGGAGTCTACGAGACTTTACTGTTCTTAATATACCTGGCTTCCTATAAAGACCATGTAGTTCATTGTTATGTAGTCTTCTCCATTCACCTGTCTGTTCATCTCTCTTTGGTCCAAAAATTTTCCTAAATACTTTATTCTCAAATACGTGTAATCTCCTTTCCTCCCTTAAAGTAAGAGTCCATGTTTCGCATCCATATAATATAACAGATATAAGTTATATCACATCCTAAATATTGGAAATGTGATACTTGTTCTATTATTTTGTTATCCAGTACAAATTTTTATCTAATTCCATATTTACCAATAAATGCCATTACTTTTGACTTATTTATTGATATTTTACAATTATATCTATTGGCTATTAATTTAAATTTATATGCTAACATTTGGAGCTCATTTTCAGATTCTGCTAAAAGTACAACATCGTCAGCGAATAATAAAGCATTTATTTTATCTTTATTATCAATTAATATTCCTTCATTAGTTAAAACCTTCTTCCATTCTTTTAGGATATCGTCCATATAAATATTAAATAATATAGGTGAGAGTGAACACCCTTGTCGTACTCCTTGGTTTATTTGAAAAAATGTCTTATTTTTTGTCAACTGAGGGTCAATACAAATATTTGTTCCATAGTACAAGCTCTTAACAGTTTCTATAATCTGAATAGGGAGGCCTTTTTCTTTTAGGATATTCCACAATATTTCCCTGTTTACTCGATCAAATGCTTTATCTAAGTCTATAAATAACAAATGTGTTTCCAGGTTTTTTTCTTGTCTTTTGTTTATTATCTGATTCAGGGCAAATACTCCATCGGTACAAGATCTTCCTTTTCGGAACCCGTTTTGTTCTTCTGGTAGTGTTACTTCAGTAATGGACTCTTATCACCCCAATTTCTCTAAGAAAATAATTAAAAATGTATTATATAAAACGGCGATTCTTCCATATATATATACATATATACAAACACTGTATGAATGCGAAACGTGATCTGTAACTTTGAGGAAGCTGGTAAGTTTACGAGTATTTTAGAATAAAGTGCTTAGGGAAATCTTTGAACCAAAGCGAGACGAACAGACAGGTAAACGGAGAAAACTACATCACTAACTTCCATTATCTTTAGACGAAATCAGGTATAATAAACAGAGGCCTAAAATTACCTTTGAAATATGTAACAAAAAAACTCAATATATGTGACGTAATCATGTAATGCCAAAATTACAAAGATGCGTTAACCTATACAAAACAGTCCAGTTATACGGATATGAACGGGACATTCCATATCAAATCGGACAGCAAAAAATCTTGCAATTTATTTTTTTAATTTTATGTATCCCTAAATATAGTGAATACATTTATAAACGTATTAATACAGAAATTTAATTTGTATCATTTATAGGTTCGTAGTTATGATGATCTAAAATTATCGTAAATATGATAAACTGAAACGTTTACTAACTAATATTTCTGAAACAGTAAACAGCCAAAATTGTTTCAATACATATCCTTTATATATGGGTTTTGATACATGTAGGGTCGTTAAGGGTGTTTATTTTTATAATTAGGATATTTTTATTTTCGGTGGCCAATTTTCTGTTTTATGGCGGTTTACTGCAGTACATATTCAAAAAATGATGAGACGGAATTAAAACAATACGGATACTATTCACGTCATAAGGATTAATTTTCAGCAATTACCCTTTTGGAGAGTTGAATAGTTCAGACAATATAATAAATGTTTTTTTTTTTATTCTATTTTCGTAAAAAAACTCGCGGGTCCACGGCGCATTCTAGATTCAGTTCACGACCAAGGTCGCGCGCGTACTTTATTAAAAGAGCTTCATCAGTGACTTTTTCAACTGCCATTAAATCGAATAAATTATTATATGTTGTGCTTAATGGAACAGTACCGTAAATTTATAAAAGTGGCGATATTTTAATTCTTACGCAGTAGATATTTATTTATCAAATTTTATTGCTGAAGTGAGAAGTAAAGAGCTCTGTTACTTACGTTTACTGTGAATTATTAAACAAATTATTTATAACTAACTCACTCACTGGCTCTGTGTAACCTGTAGGTTCATGGCAGCGCGGACATAAGCTCTCCATACATCCCATCCCGAGCTAACGTTTTCCAATTATCCTCTGTATAATCTACTTTCCTCAAATCATGTATAATGTTATCCTCCCACTTCATTCTTAGTCTTCCAACTGGGCGTTTTCCCTCCGGTTTTCCTACCAGAATTTTCCAAGCACCTCTTTCATCCTCCATACGTACCACATGACCTGCCCATCGAAGCCTACGAGACTTAACTGTTCTTATTATATCTGGCTTTCTATACATATCATGTAGCTCACTATTATGTAGTTTCCTCCGTTCACCTGTCTGTTCATCTCTTTTTGATCAAAATATTTGCCTAAGAACTTTATTCTCAAATACTCGTAATCTTCTTTCCCCCCTTAAAACAAATTATTTATTTTGTTACAAATTTTTCATTGCAATTAAATGAAATATTATAATAAAAACTCTTACACCATTAATTGAATAAACTGGTATAGATTTTTATTATGTTATAATTACTAATTTCAATCTTAAAATAATTTTTATTGAGTGTACTGTATTGTACCCTGGAAACTATGACGAAATAGTGTTGTTACAAGATATCACTTCCAAATAAAACCGAATGTTTTAATACTAGTACCACTTCCTAACAAACGAATGAAATGCTGAATCAGCGCGTCTTCTTAAAACATCTGCTCCTCTATCAACAATTCTCAAGTTCAGATTATTTACTAGACAGTAGATTTAAATCAGTACGTGGTTTAGTGTGTCACCTCATTATTTTAAGTATTACAATCACATTTAAAATAATCTTTTATCGTTTTTAACTAACAAGTTTGCAGATTGAAGTGTTTTATTTTATTACTGTACATATAATTACACTGTCTATTATGAATAAGCTTAACTGGTGTTATGTGAATGGAAAGTGTTTCAATCCACTCGGACGACGACATAAGAGTAGTTTTAAAAAAATTCAGATCTATCCCTCCATGGAACTGTGAGGAACTCGGGGTACCCCAAGAACACTGGCTCTCGGCCAAAGTATGTAGTAATTGCAGGCTAATTTTAGAGGGTAAGAGAAATGTTGAGATTGTACAGCCTAACAGATTAACTAATACTGAAAATGAGGAATCCGATGTAACACAAACCTAGTAATAATAACGATAGTAGTTCCGACATCGTTAAAGAATCGGCTATACCAACATTAAATGAATCATTTAAATTGATAGGGGAAAGTCCCATTAAGAGAGCAAAAATGTCTCACAATAAATATGTGAAAAATAAATATAAAAGTGTAACTGAGGCAATTAAAAATAAAATTTTCCACCAATTTGACTCTTCAAGTGAAGAAGAGGATAAATATGAAATTGAGGTTTTGGAAAATCTTAAGAAGGCGTTTGCTGCTAGCAGTGATAAAAAAGATAAAATCAAAATTCTAACGTTGCTTCCACTCTCCTGGTCAGTAAGAAGAGTACAACAGCATTTTTATGCATCAAAACATAGCATTAAAATAGCAAAATAGCATTCAGAATTGTTACGCCTTTAAAATTCCATTGATTCCTATCGAGTTTGAACCCGCGAATCTCGGAATCGGAGGCGTGCAGAGTAACCACTAGTCCACGATGATGATGATAATGTAATAATTGTTATAATGATAATAAAAATAATGTAATGATGATAATAACAAAAAAAATATTTGTTAGTGCGCAAAGGACTATTACCAAGTAGTTCCGTCATTGTTTGTACGAGCGAGCGATCTCCACTCACGCGAAAGGTATTGCGGGCAGTCTACACATAGGAGATTTTAGGAAAAATAATTATTTTTGGTAGTTTCCTTTCAAGACTCCACTTTAATACTAATTACAAAAAATTAACTGGTGTTCAGGTAATAATGTGGCACTTTTTGATTTTATAATTTTTTTGGTGAGGAAGGTCAATTGCATATTAATAGCATTTACGCCCTTCAGAAAAACGTAAATATTAACATACTAATTTTCACGCGATAGAGCATAAAATCATCTATAATGTGACTATCTTTTCAAGTTGAGGGAATAGCCATACTTCGAGAAATGTATTTTATAAAAGAGACTATTTAAAACAATACGATAAATTGACAGCTCTATTACTATTTAATTACACCAAGCGAAGACTTGAAATTCGGTACAGATATTCAGTATATCATAAAGTTTCACTGTAAAAAAAATGGTAAACTTTTAAAGATGTGAGTTCATTTTTCACAATTTTTTGCCGATTTCGTATGGAATGTCCCGAACACGATATTTCACTTCGACGGATGAGAAAAAAATTAAATGTGTTTGAGGATAAAGTTGCTTAGGAACATTTTGAATCAAGGCGTGCCGAAGGGATATTGAAAGAATAAAACAAAGCACTGAGCAATAAGAAGATATGACAAACCAGGTATGATAAGAAGAGTTAAGTCTCGTGTATTGAGATGGACAGGTTATGTGGCACAGAATACTGTGTAAAGCAAAACATTAGGTAGATTCAGAATGAGATGGTAGAATAGCATTAACAATGATATAAGGGTGATGAATTATACACGATTGATTTCAAAATGTTAGCTGAGTAGGTATGTATGGACATGTTATGTCGGGGCGCCCATGAACCGCCGGGTTCTATTGTGCCAGTATAGTTAGTTACAATAATTACAGGTTTCAGTTTGAGAAAAAGCAGAGGGGAACCCCTACATGATCGTCCATCTGTGCAACAGACACATGTGAATGTGAGGCCTGTCACCTCATGTAAAATATGGCAACTACTTAGATTGATGGCAACCATATTAAATGAAACTGTCACGTTCTCTGTCGATATTAGAGCTAACACACGTCTCGTTAAATTAACGCATTGGAACTATCGAACCCGGAGGTTCATGGTACATCGCTAACTTAAGCTAATATGTTCTATATAATAGGCTAAAGTGACTTCAACGGAGTCGTGATGTATTTTAAAAATATTGAATAATAGGCTACACACATTTCAAATGATGGTTTGTGAAAGTCTCAAAGTAGAAAAATTATACAGTTGTGAATGAAATAAAGTAATTTAACATTTTCCAATAATGTTATTTTAACACAGTTCCAATAATGGATCATATTATAATATTATAATGATATTGTAAAAAGAAAAATGAATGTGTGAACCAGGAATCGAACCGTGGACCTCTAGTTCTCCAGACTAGTGTGCAGACCACTACACCATTCCACACCTGGCACAATATTATTATAATATTATAATATGATCCATTATTGGAACTGTGTTAAAATAACAGTATTGGAAAATGTTAAATAACATTTACTGCTTATAAAAGTGGTGGTATAAAATTCTCAAATATAGATACTTCTAAACGAATCCGGCCGTTGGCGATGGCAGTGTCATCTACCTGACAGCGGACGTAACGAGAATTATAGATTTGTATATGTGGAAAGAATTGTTGGTGTTTGTGTCAGGTGTGGAATGGTGTAGTGGGCTGCACACTACTCTGGAGAGCTAGAGGTCCACGATTCGATTCCTGGTTCACACATTAATTTTTCTTTTCACATTATCATTATAATATTATGAAATAAAGTAAATTTGGAATTCTCGTGTAAACCGGCGCGAACTTAAAATAAACAAATTATACTTGTTCCAACATCACCTGACCCGGTATAATATTACATATTTTAAAGATAGATATCATATCGTTGTGTACTACATTAAACGCTTACTTCCATCTCCATAAGTGTAAATCAGTGACTTGCTGCGATTTCGAGTCTTTTTCACGCAGTGTAACAACAGATTTTCTCAATGCGGAAAAAATATGGAGAAATATATTGTGCTATATTTCATGCTATGATAGACTTTAGGCTATTGATTTATGTATAACATTTCTTCTTCTTCTTCTCTTGATTCTGGGCTTACAGCCTGTCGGCAAACGAGTCTTTCCAACCTTGAGTCGGTTTTCCTGGCAGTCTGCTACCACTTGGAATATTATCTCATACGATTTATGATATAATTCTTATGATATGGTTATCTTATTCCTGCCTACTTCTTGTTATCCATTCATTTATTAGTTGAATAGTTCACGTTGTTCCCGAATGTATTAATGTTTTATTCTATCATATCTTGTTTTCTTTATTATTTTTTCTAAGTATCGTCATTTCTTGCATTTCCAATATTTGTTTCCGCCTTTGTTTCATAACACCATAAGCATAAGTGAGAACAGGTCGTGTTATTGATTTACAAATCCATACTTTAGTATCCGTTGTACGAAATTTAAGTAAAATTGTTATTTTTTGCAGGAGTTGGGATGACACAACTTCCTATTAATAATAATAGCATGGATTTCCAGAGTTTAATTTCCTTCTGCACCTCATTTCTGTTTGCATAATAATTTATTTTTTTTCTAAGTGTTTGAATTCTGCCACTTCCTTAAAAGTTCCTTCATTTATAATAAGTGTCTTTTCCATTTAATAAAGCATTTCTACATGTGACCATTATCCAGTTTTATTGATATTGAATTTCAGCCCAGTTTCTTGTTTTTTTTTTAGAAAATGTGTGTCGGCTATTTCCTCAGTATCGCCTGATAATACTAGTAATCAGCATATACCAACAGCTGGTTGCAGCATGGTGCCTGTCCCATACTGGCCAAAATTCCATGGAGATAATTCATTTCCCCATGGGGACACGAACCAACGTGCGATCAGTAGCTGTGCGACAAGGCATGTTGCCATTCGGCTATGAAGAGGACAAATGTAAAGTGATCCTACTGCTGAATTTAGGAGGCGCTTTGTTTAGTAAAGCGTTAAGGATCATCCTTTCCATACGATCGACAGGAGATGTCAGCCCTGCGTCACGTCCGCTTTTATCTCCTTTTCGTATGCATTTCCTTTAAGGGCCTCTCCAGGACCAGAAGGTTTAAGGCAGCTTAATAATCATGATGCGATCAAACGAACCCGTCAACACTTCGTCTTAAACATTGAGGTACTCCACGTACTTATCGTTGCTGCCCAAATTCCTCATGTTGCTGAGAGGCACCATTTTCACACTGGCGAGAAATCGATGAGAAAATTTCTTTCCGAATCAGCGGGCGTCCAATAGCCCTGCGTCAAAGCAAGCTATGAGTTTGACATAAAAATGTTGCAGTAACAGGTAGGCTCTCATTGGCAAAACGCCTTGAAGTTTAGCAGACTTCTCTGGCACGCGTGCGATGAACTTTATCCTAACTTTAAATGTTTTAGGCGATTGTTTTAGACTTACTGTTGATTACTTGCTATTGACTCATACTAGTGGAGATGCCTTTATTGTTTACTTATTCTCATTACACAGCTCTACAAAAAAAAAATGTTGCCCTGGATATCTCAGCGAATTTCTATGTTTTCAAGTGCAGAGTTTACGAATATATTCATGAAAGTGCTGAATGTGCTCTAGTTTTTATGATTTTTGCGTATCTTATATCGTAAACAGTAAACGGCTTGTTACTAATAAAATTTATGTTTCCAGTCATGATTTGATTTCTGCGCATTTTTTTCGCGTAGGCCTATACAAACATCACGTGATCCCCACTCTCACACCCCTTACTCCGCACATCGGCCATGATCTCAGTTATTTGACAAAATTAAAGTACTCACGACGTGTATCTGAATATGATAAAACAATTCGTCAAAGCGTTGGACAAGGAAGGAAAATGTTTCAAATACATTTGTAGAAAATTTCCTAAGCTCAGTATGTAAAAGTTAAAAGGCGGAATATTTGATCGTCCTCAAATTCGGTAATTGATGAAAGATGCAAATTTTATCAAAGTTATGACTGTTCCGGAAAGTGAAGCTTGGAAGGGTTTTGTATCGGTAGTAAAAAAATTCCTAGGTAACTATAAAGCACCAAATTATAAAGAAATTGTGCAAAACATGTTGATAAGCTTCAAGATTCTGGGAGCAAATATGAGTATAAAGTTACACTTTCTCCACAGTCACCTGGATAGATTTCCGGATAATTTAGGAAATTATAGCGACGAACAGGGAGTGCGCTTTCACTAGGATCTAAAAGTAATGGAGGAAAGGTATCAGGGTAGATGGGACCGTCACATGATGGTAGATTACTGCTGGTCTTTAAAAAGAGATTGTCCCCTAAAAAAATTATAGAAGAAATTCTTATAAAAGGCGTTTCACTGAAGTATAACATGGAGTTTCGATATTTTTATTTCTATTTACGTCAGTGCATACTAATTAAAAAAAATTGACATTTTAAATATGTTATATTTTTTCATATTTTCCGAATTTTGTAGTGTAAAATGAAAATAAAATTTAAAAAAACCAGAGCAAATCTTCCAAAATCATTGATAGTTTCATGAATTGTGAGCATATATATCCATCCATAGTAATTCTGCCTGAAGGCAGAACATTTGCATGCTATGCTTGCAGCTTTACTAGGAATTGTGTAGGTGTGGTAGCTTCCCGTTGCTTTCCACACCGGTGAAGGATGATGATGATAATGATAATGATAAGGATGATGGCCATATGATTTCGGGGACCGTTTGGGCCTTAAAGTTTTCCTGACATTTGTCTTACAGGTGAGGAAAACCCCCGATAAAAACCTCACCCAGAAAAACTGCCCCGACCGGGGATCGAACCCGGGCCCGCTGCGTGACAAGGCAGCACGCTACCTCGAGACCACAGCGGTGGACATATATATATATATATATATATATATATAATATCCGAAATTAATCTTATATCAAGGGCAACAAAACCAGTGTTGACCAGTGTAGTCCACATATCAAATTCATTCTTTATTTACGTGCTGTGCCGTAGATTCACTGTTTGATTGCTGGGTATATGATAATTTTAAACCAGGGCGGCTACATATGAAGCGGAAACCTTGGTTCTCAATCAATGGCCTATTGCGGTGAAAATTATTTCTTACTACCTTCAGCCAGACATTCTAAATTTGACAGAATGAGAATTTAAGTCATTAGGTAACATATGAATAAATAATTTTTCAGTTATATATTACGTAAAATGTAGACTATTGCAGCGGTATGGATATGTTAAACGAATGGATATGAAAGGATACTGAGAAAGAGTTTTAATTGAAACACTTGGCAACAGGACATAAAACATCAATTATTGAAAGAACGGGATCCGGAATATACAATGATTTGGAGAAAAAGAATGAGATTCAGATGTCATAATTATAAAGTCCACTCAGCTTTATGATGATATATCGCAAGTAGCTAATTGATAGCAAAATCCGATTAAAAATGAAAATGAGTTTCAAGGGGTTTCAAACCATAACGCTCCTATAGCCTATATCGGCGTCAAGGCAAGATGCCTTCTATTGTACGGGACTACTTGTTATACATCTGTTGTTGGAATATTCCAAACGAAAATGATTGTTCTATTTGATACTCCTAAAATATGCCAGCTATTAATAATCCATGAACACAAATTGAAAGTCGGAAAGCGATGTTGCATGATTTTAAGACGAAAGATGGGCATAGACGGTCTCATTTAGATCCTCATATTGCTAAAATATTCTGTTGAAGACCAAAATGAAGTTGGGCTGATTTCTTCAGAAAGTGTATAGGAACAATATACGGTCAACTAGAGTAAGAAATAGGAATAACTGTACTGCATTCACCTGTACCTGTAGATTCCAGTGAATGATATGTCTGAAGACTACGACCTGATTGGTTTTTAGCAGGTCTTGGAATTTGATAACCTAAAAATCAATAAAATGGCCTAAGAAAACAATAAAATTATCTAAAAAGTGCCTTAATTTTTTTCTTCGTATCAGGGCATGAAAGTACAGTTTGTGTAACGTTAGGATTGTTGAAATGAATATTAATTTAAGCTGGCGAATTTTAATTTTCTAAAAAGCTGATGCATGTACGTATAAAAAAAATCTTACCTTATTCAGAATTATTGCTGCGCAGTTTGCTTAACTGTGAATTTTCTTTTGGCTGATACCTTTGTTTCCCACTTCTTACAAACTAATATTTCGCTGTGCATAGAGAAAGCATCTTCAAATCCAAATACATCCTGTATTAAATTACAATATTTAAATGGCTGTATTTTAGGCATGGCTGAACACCAATCTTTCTTTCTGAAAATCTGTAGTTAACTAAATATGTTAAAATTAAAATAAATCAAATCTTTGGGACCACGACTGAGGTAAAATAAGTACTTTTCTACATGTCGAGCGGCTGTTTGCTACACGCACGTTGGAAATATAAGCTTGCTGTTATAACAATAAGTATAGTTGACACAACTTTCAGCATGTGCATTGTCGAGCCACTGAACAAATATATATTTATTTCGTATTATAACAAAAAATATCAATTTGAATTAAATGTATGCATATGTTGTATAAAAAAAGAAAGAAAAATGATGTAAAACGCGAAAAAATTGCAAATAGGCTAAAAACGTGAACAAATAATAAAATAGATTTAAAAAGCGAAAAAAATTACGAAAGTGATGTAACATTTTTAAAATGACCTAAAACTTCAAAACTGAAAACAAAATATGACAATTTTAATGCTAAATAAAATTAATATCTATGTAAGGAGGGGTATGTATCCAGGATTTTAATACCGGTACTTTAAAGTACCGGCAATGCATGCTACTTTGGGGGGGGGATGACATGTCATTAAAACCCGGGCCCTGGTTTTTAGTACGAATTTCGAAAGTCATACATTTGATATTAACGTGGAAGAAATCGTTCTGAAATTAATTAAGTTGTAGCTAAGGGGCGTGATAGTGAATGAATGTAAATAATTTAATTTCTTTCAGAATATAGGGTCACTTTAAAATATGTCATATGGAAGAATAAACATATTAATATTGAAAGTAAAACATACATTTGCAAAACCACAATAAGACTAGTTGCGACATGTGGCGTTGAAACTCAGACAGACACAAAAAAAGGCCCATCAAATTATGAATTCAGAATAATACAGTCCATAGTGGGTTAAATCAGATTACACAGAATGAGACGTGAGACTACAGTGCAATATAATGGACGTCAAAAAACTATAATAGAACTATAAAAAAGATTGAAACACTCATATTATAAAACCAATAATACCCGTACGTAGTTAATTATAACAGTTCAGTATTATTATGTCCACCGCTGTGGTCTCGAGTAGCGTGCTGCCATGTCACGCAGAGGGCCCGGGTTCGATCCCCGGTCGGGGCAGTTTTTCTGGGTGAGGTTTTTATCGGGGTTTTTCCTCATCTGTAAGACAAATGGCAGGAAAACTTTAAGGCCCAAACTGTCCCCGAAATCATATGGCCATTATCATCATCCTTCACCAGTGTGGAAAGCAACGGGAAGCTACCACACGTACAATTCCCTAGTAAAGTTGCAAGCATAGCATGAAAATGTTATGATTGCAGTGAAGGACCTGTCTTCGGGCAGAATTACTATGAATGGAGTATTAATATCGAAGAGGAAAAAGAGATGTCAGCTGATTTAAAAAAAGTAAAGTAATATTTTAACGAATTATATTAACCTAGTTAAAAGAATAAGAACAAGGAGAGGAATTTGATTTTAATGACAATCATTGCTTCAAAAGCAATGAGCAAATATAAATATCTTTCAAAAGATTATGGCTCAGATTTTTCGTGATTGCTGAAACCAGTTGAAAGACACAAGTGCTATAAAGTATTATTATCAGGTGAAAACGAAACATGGATTCAACACGTTAGCAGATAGCGATTAAATGATAAGTGCGTTTATTACATATCAGTTTATGTCAAGGTCTTTTTGTCAGCTGATTGTTTTTATTCGGCGACCTTTCAATCCGTAGTAGCAGAATAATCGGCCTAAATAACAAAAAAAACCTATATGGCGCGACAGACCTTCCAGCCAGCCGCTGGCCTCATACCCACATGAGTTAATGACAATGATGAGCGATCATTTATCCAGTTTAAGGGTGACATGTCGCGTCTCCAAGCTGCTACAGTTGGTTTTCTCAACCTGGAGCCACTACTTATTGTTATTACCCAAATTCATCGCGATGGTGGATGAACATGTATCCTATAGTGGCAAAAATTCCAACTGAAATGTTCTTCCCCGTGGGGATTCGAAGTAGCGCAAGCCCCGTAGATGTGCATGAAGGCATCATACCTTACAAGTTGAAGGGCAATAATACATTCCTGCAACCTAAATATTAATCCAGTGCAGAATGAGTTATTAAAACAAGTGAACAGTGAGTTAGAACTAATTAAGTGAAATAAACAATAGTTTTAGAAAACTAAAACAACACGCTTTATTAGAAAACTGAACTAAAAAATGAAAAATAATTTTAATTTCCAACACGCTTGGGATAAAAATAAAGTGGTCAACAAAAAAATAATCTCCAACACATATAGAATAAAACTAGAGTTATCAACAAAAAGAAAATAATTTTGCCATCAAAAGCGTGGGGTGCTCTATATCAATTAATATATTTGATAATAAACCGATATTGGTAAAAGTAAAGTCTCTAAGAAGAAAATGTAAAATCATAAAATGCACCCCACGCTTTTGATGGTAAAACTATTTTCTTTTTGTTGATAACTCTGGTTTTATTCTATATGTGTTGGAGATGCTTTATTTGTTGACCACTTTAATTTTATCCCAAGCGTGTTGGAAATTAAAATCATTTTTCATTTTTTAGTTCAGTTTTCTAATAAAGCGTGTTGTTTTACTTTTCTAAAACTATTGTTTATTTTTTAATTTTTTAGTTTTAATATTTTACAGAATAAGATAAAAATGTAAATATCTTTAAATTCGATACTATTGTAGTATGAGCTAATAGTAATACTCTTCTAAAAATCTCCCAGCCGGATTTGAACCAGCGACCTATGGATTACTGAAATTATATACCACTAGAGTTCACCGCTCTACCAACTGAGCTCTTACAACGATTGACCAAAAAGTCGATAAGTCCGCAACCTATTATACCAGTTTTTATTTATTTATTTTTTTCTGATGATTCTGGCCAGGATTTTAGAAACAAAATATGAAATTATTGTATTGTCACGGGTCCTCTACAAGTATACAAAGTTTCAAGTCGATCCAATGTTTCTAAGTGGGTGAAAATCATGTTGAAAGATTCCGTTACATTGATACAAAAAACACTTTTTTTGATTTTCTGATGATTATGACCAGGATTTTAGAAAATAAATATGAAATTATTGTATTGTCACGGGTCCTCTACAAGTATACAAAGTTTCAAGTCGATCCAATGTTTCTAAGTGGATGAAAATCGCGTTGAAAGATTCCGTTACATTGAAACAAAAGCACTTTTTTTTTATTTTGTGATGATTCTGGCCAGGATTTTAGGAAACAAAATGAAATTATTGTATTGTCACGGGTCCTTTACAAGTATACAAAGTTTTAAGTCGATCCAATGATTTTAAGTGGGTGAAAATCGCGTTGAAAGATTCCGTTACATAGATAGATAGATAGAAACAGGTCAAGCTAATATAAAGCGTGTAAAAATCAAAACAAGTGCAGTTGAAACAAATGGACAATCCAAGCGGCAAGTGGAGTAGCTCCCACGAGAGACTACATTGTGTACATTACATAATTATTTTCCTTCTCTGTTTAAAGGCGCTTTAAGATTTTACTACTGATTTTAATATTCCAATGAAATATACAAAACTATTTTTCCAGACGATGAAGGTCTGCCCTTACATATGGCAGTGAGTGTTGGACACTCGAAAAATAATGAAAACCAACTCAAGGTTTTTATCAAGAAAGTCGTCACGAAAGTATTCGGACCGTAGAATAGACTCAGGCGACGAATAAGGTACAATTGTATATTTTATTCCTTAATGACAAACTCTGGCATTATTAAGTTTATAAAGATAGGTAGATTTGTTGGGTTGAGCGTATTATCAGGATGGCAGAAGACAGTTCTATTATAATTTTACACTATTTAAACCAGATGGAAGTACAAGAATATGTAAACCGAAACTGAATTAGATGGAACAAAAGAATATCTTACGAAGCTTGTTCTTAGAGGATTAAGAAGACGTTGGACATTGATGAACTGAGGAAGATCTCGTCGGTGGCCAGGATTCAATGTAGTGTATTCTATGATGATGATTTGTCCAAACAAGCTGTTTATAATTAAGAAAACTTTGTACCTGACCCAGGAGTTCTTCTCCTTAGTTACGTAAACTAAGACCTACAAATGGCTTGTCTGGAAAAATAAAATTTAATATCACGTTCGTAATTAATTGATATTTCATCGAAACTCAATCATATTGCCTTTTCACAGTACAAGGATCTCCATTAAGTATTGTGAAAAAAAAGTTCACTACTTACTGGTGACTTGGGGATTTCTGCTTGCTCCTTGCGATCTATCTAAGTGGCTCAATGGTTGAGCTCCAGTGCGTAAAGCTGGATTTTTTTTGGTTCAAATATAGGTTCAGGGACAATTTTTTATTTCTAGTTAAAGCAATACTAAAGTAGTATCTATAACTCTAATCGGCCGCGGTGGACAAGTGGTTATGCTCCTTGCCTCTGGTCCCGAGGGTCGCGGTTTCAAACCTGGATTTTTTTAGGATGGAAAAATCCAAGAAGCAAGTCCTCCGGGAGGGACTTTAAGCCGTGGGTCCCGAGTCTGAAGATTTTCAGGCTCGTAAAAGTTCCTTAAGCCTGAATGAAAAGGCTTCTAAGCAAAATTTACCGAATTTTCCCGTCCTAGTACTATCTTGGTTTGCTAGATGTCAGTATGAGGCGGAACGCTAACCACGGACCACTCAAATGACATATATACGAAAACAAGTGTAACTAAATTAATATGGTTTCAAATTCTTCCCTGTAGGGTGAGAGTGCTTAAATCTCTGTTAAGGGAAACATGGGCTTACAAGACAAGAAGATCTATAACTCTAACATTCTTATCTGCGTCTTCTTATTTCTCTTCACTACAGCGGACCAGCTGCCCAATGATACCACCGAATGGGAAAGGCATTTACCGAAAATTATTGTATGAGTTGGGTTGACTAAACGATAAGTTTGCGGCCCATACATGTTCGCCGAGTAAACAATCATGGGAGACATGTATCTTGATATATTGCACGTTTTCTTACAGCCACAGTTACTGCAAGATGGTATCATGAATGCAGTGTTGTTACAACAAGATGGAGCACCACCACACTATGCTCTAAATTTACGTTAATATCTCAATGACATGTTTCCCAATAGGTTTACTGGAAGGGCATCTCCTTGTATATGGGCACCACATTCGACTGACTTCACACCTCTTGACTTGAGGGTTCATCAACCAACAAGTGTGCAGAACCACGGTTCTAATCTGCAAGCACTGAAATAACGCATACGCCAAGCGAGTGAAATAATTACAGAGGGTATGTTGGTGAATGTTTTTCGGGCGACAGTGCGTCGTTGGGTAACGTGTTTTGAGATTGGTGGAGGTCATGTGGAATACTGTCTTTGCAGTAGATAATTACTTAATTATAATATTAATTTTATTTGGACTACGTTATCCTAAAATGGGTTGCGGCTTTATGATCACACTGTATTTATCCCAAGGAATGCTACTTAAAAAGTGCACACATATATTTCTTCCATGCTCTAAGACATGTTTTATGTGACATACGAAATAAAATTTAAAAACATGTATAAAACAATGTCTGTTGATTTGCATTTCAAAAATGCGTGTTGCATTATGAATGACGTGCCTGCCATTCACACAAAACACAGTCACAAAAGTACAGCAGTTTTTGTTGGCAGACCACTGTGATAGACTGCAACAATCACAGCCGCGTTTAAACCGCATTGGTTTGCACAAAAAAATGAATGAAAGGAAAAGCGAGGTGCATTGTTTTCGATGTCAATGAAGTTTATGAATGAACTGATACCGCGCTGTCACACGCGTGACACACTCAATAACATTGAAAACTCAACTGATAAAAGGAATAGTGAGTGACCAAATATTAGGTTTTCCCCAGGTTTTCAGAATATCATTCAGCCAATTGTAAAATCGAAATCAGAACCGCGACCACAGTTTCTATAATTTTAATTACCTTCCTGACAACAACTGAGAGATCATTTGAAATCGTATTTTTTAAATTTTAAATATTTTCTTGGGATCAACTAAAATACACTCAACTCTGGTATCACATGTTATTAGTATTGTATATTACATAGACTCTTGTCATCCCAAATTCTCTCAGAAAATGTAAAAAAAAAAGCAATATTAAGTCTGTTACAAAACAGCTCCGTAAACTAAACGAATTCCATAACAGCAAATATTATTGTTATTTTTTGCTAATTTGCGGGATATATGTATTTCATTTGTTAATTAAATCATACGTATTCAATTACTTTGCGATAAAACGGGACACCAAAGTGATTTTTAATTTACTTATTTCAGGCAATTTTCACTCCTAATGGTCGGATTTCGCTATTTTTACACGCTTTATATTAGCTTGACCTGTATCTATGTAACGGAATCTTTGAATACGATTTTCACCCATTTAAAAACATTGGATCGACTTGAAACTTTGTATACTTACAAAGGACCAATGACAATACAATAATTTATTTTCCTAATATCCTGACCAGGATCATCAGGACATAAAAAAAACGGTATAATAGGTTGCGGACTTATCGACTTTTTAGTCCATCGTTGTAAGAAATTAATATTGTATTCTCTGGTAGCTCATTAGGCAGAGCGGTGGACTGTAATGGTATATAATTTCAGTAATTCATAGGTCGCTGGTTCAGATCCGGCTAGGAGGATTTTTTTAAGAGTATTACTTTTAGCTCATACTACAATAGTATCGAATTTAAAGATATTTACATTTTTATCTAATTCTGTAAAATATTAATTACAATTTTGTAAACTTGCCACATTGCAATTTATCCAAAAAATATGGGAAGGATACGATTAACTGTAACTATTTATATATATATATATATATATATTAAAATATTAAAAAATATTATAATAATGTTAGATAATAGTGTTAAAAAATATAATTCTATTCGTACCTAAACACTAAAAATATAGTAAGCAATTAAATTTTCATGTGATTCCGGTTGATGACAATTAAACTAAAAATAAAAATAAAATAATAATAATAGTTTAAAAAAACTAAAACAAAACGCTTTATTGGAAAACTAAACTAAAACATAAAAAAATAAATAATAGTTTAAAAAACTTAAACAACACGCTTTATTAGAAAACCGAACTAAAAAATGAAAAATAATTTTAATTCCAACGCGCTTGGGATAAAATTAAAGTGGCCAACAAAGAAATCATCTCCAACACATCTAGAATAAAACTAGAGTTATCTACAAAAAAAATTATTTTACCATCAAAAGGATGGGGTGCTTTTATGGTTTTTATGTTTTCTTCTAGGAGACTTTACTTTTACCAATATCTGTTTATTATCAAATATATTAATTGATGTAGAGCACCCCACGCTTTTGATGGTAACATTATTTTTTTGTAGATAACTCTAGTTTTATTCTAGATGTGATGGAGATGATTTTTTTGTTTAATTTTATCCCAAGCGTGTTAGAAATTAAAATTATTTTTCATTTTTTAGTTCAGTTTTCTTATAAAGCGTGTTGTTTTAGTTTTTTTAAACTATTATTTATTGAAGAATATTATATTTTATTTCAATAGCATATACCGAGTTTCGTTGCAAAAAAAATTGAAAATTACGGCCGCTAGAGCATATTAATTTTTTTTCTTCAGATGAATCTCCACTCCTAAATGGTCCGATGTTGCTGGTTAACAAACTTGCCTTACTTTTAATAATAATCGACTTGCTGCATTGTGAGTTTGGTTCTAAAAAGAAAAATTGCGACCCCTAGAGAGTTGGAACATACACAAACACATATTTATTGTCATGGTCATTTTCGATGTGTGCTAAGTAAAGATGGGTGAAGATCTGTAAAATTCTTTTTTTCAAAAATCTTTTAACGAGAACAACCTCAATAAACTGCAATCCTTGGGAATTTGCTAAAACCATTATTCATACAGTTATACTATATGACTCCACCGCTATCGTCTCGAGGTAGCGTGCTACCTTATCACGCAATGGGCCCGGGTTCGAATCTCGATCGGGCCAGTCTCCTGGGTCAGTTTTTTTTTTTTTTTTTTTTTTTTTTGGTTTTCCTCACATGTAAGAAAAATGTCAGGAATCTTACGGCCCAACGGTCTCCAAAAATCATCCGGGCATCACATCATCCTTATCATTATCATCATCATCATCCTTCACCGGTGTGGAAAGCAACGGGAAGCTACCACTCCTATAATTCCCTAGTGAAACTGCAAAGCATAGCATAAAAATGCTATGATTGCAGTGAAAGACCTGCCCTAGGGCAGAATTACTATGGATGGATACTATACGGATGCGAAATATGGAGGTTTACTTTAATAGGGGAGAAAATTTTATGAGAATTTGAGAATTAATACTTTGAAAATTTGTGAATCTAGGAGAGACAAAGGGGTGGATGGAGAAAACTACATAAGTGAGCACCCCAAGATTCGACTTCGTAAGTAAAGACTGAACGAATTATTATTTTTATTCTAAATTTTATGTTCTTAGAGACCATCTGACTCCTTAAAAATGGTAACTCTATTAGGAGATACGTTGCCCTATTTGCAACTCCGAATTCTTATTTCTAATTAATATTTAATTTCTTTCTTGTTATAAATGTATACCATAATAATAAATTGAATTCAATAATTTAAAATTATAAGACCTCAATTCTGATTTTATGTAGTTTTTTAATTGCTTAATTGTTCTTTTGGTACTAATTTTATTAAATGTATTCTAAAAAAATAAAAATAAACTAACAAACTGAAAATATATAAAACTGTTATGCTCCCAGTTATATGGATGCGTATCATGGACTCTTATTTTAAGGGAGAAGAAAATATAATGGGTATCTGGTAACCTATAAAGTTCTTAGGAAAAGTTTGGATCAACGAGATATCAACAGACAGGTGAATGGAGAAGATTACATAACAGTGAGCTATATGTTCTTTTTGAGAAACCGGGTGTAAGAAGAACAGTTAAGTTTCATAGTCTGCGATAGGCAGGACATTTGTCATGAATGGGGAATGAAAGAGGAGCATGTAAACTCATTGTAAGAAAACGGAGGGAAAGCACCCAGTACATAGGCTAAGAATGAGATGGGAGAATAACATTAACCATAATTTGAGGGAAGGAAATGGATGATTAAAAACATGAATTTAGGATAGGATAGGGATGTATGAAGATCTTTGTCCGCGCGGCCATTATCCTATGGATTCGGTAGTACTATCGAATTAGTTAATACTAATTTTACAATTCCTTAACAGTTTCTTTCTAGATACAATTAATTTTGTTTTTGCTTAATTAACTTTGATTCATAATTTGATATTAAAGGGGTCTACTGCTATGGTCTCGAGGTAATGCCGTTAACTCGTACCAAGCAAGTCCGGGTTTGATCTCCGGTCGGTACAGATTTTCTGGGTGATTTTTTACACGCTTTATATTAGCTTGACCTGTATCTATCTATCTATGTAACGAAATCTTTCAACGCGATTTTCACCTTCTCAAAATCATTGGATCGACTTGAAACTTTCTATACTTGTAAAGGACCCTTGAGAATACAATAATATCATTTTTTGTTCTAAATTCCTAGCCAGAATCATCAGAAAATCAAAAAAAGTGTCTTTGTATCTATATAACGGAATTTTTTAACACGATTTTCCCCCACTTAGAAACATTCGATCGACTTGAAACTTTGTATACTTGTAAAGGACCCGTGACAATACAATAATTTCATATTTTGTTTCCAAAATCCTGGCCAGAATCATCAGAAAATCAAAAAAATGAAAACTGGTATAATAGGTTGCGAACTGGTATAGCGGTGAACTCTGGTGGTGTATAATTTCAGTACTTCATAGGTCGCTGGTTCAAATCCGGCGGGGAGGATTTCTTTTACAAAAGTATTACTTTTAGCTCATACTACAATAGTATCGAATTTAAAGATATTTACATTTTTATCTTATTCTGTAAAATATTAAAACTAAAAAATAAAAAATAAATAATAGTTTTAAATAACTAAAACAAAACACGCTTTATTAGAAAACTGAATTTAAAAAATGAAAAATAATTTTAATTTCCAACACGTTTGGGATAAAATTAAAGTGGTCAACAAAAAAATAATTTCCAACACATTTAGAATAAAACTAGAGTTATCAACAAAAAGAAAATAATTTTACCATCAAAAGCGTGGGGTATTTTTTATGATTTTTACATTTTCTTCTTAGAGACTTTACTTTTACCAATATCTGTTTATTATCAAATATATTAATTGATATATAGCACCCCATGCTTTTGATGGTAAAATTATTTTCTTTTATTGATAACTTTAGTTTTATTCTATATGTGTTGGAAATGATTTTTTTTGTTGACCACTTTAATTTTATCCCAAACGTGTTGGAAATTAAAATTATTTTTCATTTTTTTAGTTCGGTTTTCTAATAAAGCGTGCTGCTTTAGTTTTTTTTAAAACTATTATTTATTTCTCGGGTTTTCCTCACCTGCACGACAAATGTCGGGAAACATTGCCTAATGCGCAAACGGTCTCTGAACATTGTCTGGACATCGTAATCATCAATCTGTTTATTTATTTATCTAATGGCTAGTTACATGAACAATCTTGTTTTGTATCAGTGACTGAGTGAATGGTGTGTCTGGACTTAAACATTCGCGTTGTCTCGGATGTGCCCATTGAGCTAATCACTAATCACTTGTTTACATGTCCCTACTTCCCTATAATAAGTTTAAATGCCCCCCTTTCCTTTCACTTCCTTGCCACTTACCCTGTCCATCACAGTCTACAAGACTTAACTAATCTTATTGCTTTCAGTTTCCCGTAAAGGTCAAGTACATCGCTGTTATGTAATTTCAACCGTTCACCTATCCTTGTCTCTGTCTCGAGCGAAAAATGCCCTAAGCACTTTATACTCGGATATTCGTAACATTTCTCCTCTCTTAAGTATGAGACTAAATTTTGCACCCATATGACTGTAAATTACTGAAGGAATCAGTTTTGTGTATTAAGCTTTTCGAGAGAAGTTGTATTGACTAAAGTCTCTGTAACACATAATAGCATGCGTTTGCAGAGTTCAGTCTATGATTAATTTCCTTGTTTACCTCATTCATAATTATTGTTCCCGGGTATTTTAATTCCGCCACTTCTTCAAAAATTTCCTATTTTTCTGTTAATTGTCCATTCCATTTAATAATGTATTTCTACCTGATACTAAAAGTAAATCTTCTACTCGTGTCCGGTCGAGGGATGAGATGAGACGAAAGTTTATGATATGCAAGGATGCCGGCTAAGCAGGCCTGTCGCACTATCTCAGGGAGAGATGAAATAAAATGGAACAAAATCGATGACGTGGACGTAGAAAAGTTGTGAATTTTTCTTTCTTTCTTCGATTTCTACGTGTGAACTTCATTTAGTTTTGTTGATATTTACTTTCACCCCCCCCCAGTTTCTTAGTGGTATTTAATATGTGTGTGGGGACGCGCCGTAGCGTAGTGGTTAAGGAACTGCGCTACAAGCCAGAAGGTCGAGGGTTCGAGCCCCGTGGGGGTCAGGATTTTTAAACTGACCCAAACCCTCTGGCGGCACTATGGTCCTGGGGTCGACTCAGCCTCTAACGGAAATGAGTACCAGACGCTTGTTCTCGGGGTAAAGGCGGCCGTCACGCACGGCTGACATCAAGTGCCGATTGTCTAGAAAAAGTGGGAGCCCTAACCTCCTACTACCCCAAGGGCGTCCTGAGGTCTGTCGTGGGATCACTTTATCTTTATCTAATATGTGTGTGTTTTGCAATATATAACCAGATACATTTCTTCGGTTTAATTTATTTGCTTTCTATGTGTAAACTTCCGGTATCTACTAATTTCTATCATTTACAACTGCAGAGGTTGACTCGAATCTGAAACGATTAGACGCTTTGCTTCCTCGGGTAGGCCTAGTAATTTGAAATAAAAGGTTGTAAGATGGAATATGATGCGAGGTTCTCGGCACATAACGAGGAACATTAATATCTTTGAGTAATTAATCCAACGCGCACGATGTGAAGGTAGAATGGGATTAAGTACAACAGATACTTAAATGCTAATATTGTCCTCCATCTTTGTCTGCCTCCTGGCGGCACGAATACAAAAACCCCGAGTCCTGGCCATGCTATTGATTTCCTGGTCCATAGTCATATGTGAGCCTACAGAATTCTCTCATAGGGGTTATTTTCCGGAAGGTTCTACGAGTTTGTGTTATTCGCGAAACAAACCTTAGAAACACTATCTTAATAAATACTCTTAAGATAGGAACTGTTTTATTTAACCGCACTCTCTGATAACTGAAGTCATTAGCAAGCTACGAATCATTTAGCGCTAAAAATTAGATGCGTTAAAAACGAAAAATATCTACTGTACAGTTAATAATATTAGGCCTAGGCCTTTTCTCTTTTTTTTTTCGGTTTCACATTGTAATAATAAGCTCTAGGCCTCTCTCTCTCTCTCTCTCTCTCTCTCCTCTCTCTCTCTCTCTCTCTCTCTCTCTCTCTCTCTCTCTCTCTCTCTCTCTCTATTTCTCTATTTGCAAATAGCACACGCCACTCGGACCTCTCAGTGACATGATCTGTCGGGAGAGGATTTGACACTTTGGATCACACACATTTTTACAACACAAGAACATGAAGGGCCTCCCGGATGAGTGGTCAGCTCAATGCCACGACCACCTCGTAGATAATAAGAACATTTAAGACAAGACACACCATCACTCATGCATTGATACTAAACAAGGTGAATATGATATGAATGAATGTGATGGTCAGATGAAATTCGGGGACTATTTAAGACTTAAAGTATCCTGACATTAGGCTTAGAGATAAAAAAACAAAAATAATTTCATCCTGTAAAATTATCTCGATCGGGGATCGAACCCGGTACCACTGCGTACGAGGAAACGACTTTACCCTGAAACCGCAATGGCGGACAAGATGTACGCCTATTAGCCCTATATTAGATAATATCCTACTTATTATTCGTTAGGTTCAGTTTTTTTTTGTTCAGTTCTGGTTGAGATTTACAATTGTCCACGTTAGGAAACTAGGTCATTTTAACACCGATACTATTTACAAATAAAAAAATACAAACATGTTAGAGTTGCCTTTTAATGCTGTTTAGCATTGTTACATTAACTACAACAGATTATTAACACTGACATTTTGTCAGTTTTTTTTCAATGCCACCCCAGAGTGTCTTTTATGGCATTCCTGTATTTCTTCCCTGGCATTGGCGGAATTGTAACCCATTTCGTAGGTTGGGACACCTGGAAGGCGGAGTTACGTTACCCTGATTATATGATGGATAATAAAAGATAAATGATAATGAATTTTCAGAAAATGTAAATTCCTAAATGTCTATTTAAATCGAGGCCACAATGACAATTTTTCGAAGATCAGGGCCTATTCCATAAACGTATGGTGTCACACATTATTAATTACAATTAAAAATGCTTGTAAATTGTGGAATTCTAACTTTGTGTTCTAAAAATAAGGTACAATACTTACTTATTAATAAAACAAAATAAGTGACGCCATAAAGTACAGTATGACAGAACAGCTGTTTACAATGCAACGTCATTCCTTGAATTAGGTTATGTGAACACACAGAGAAGATAATAATGTTTCCACAATATTGTCTGAATTACTCGTATTTTATCAGATGTTACTAAAAAAGTGCAATTTACAAAAGTCTGACTAATAATAATTCTGCAGAACATAACAAGGAAAGTCAATTGTACTGTTGTGGTATGGAGTAATAACGTATGAATATACAATAAACCTTTGTGGAACACAATTCTAATATAAGTTTCAAGTGAAAACGTAAAGTATTACACCACATCTTTTTAGATTAGGCCCAGTAGTGACAAATCCAATATAAGAACAGTTAAGTCTCATAGACTGCGATGGGCAGTACATGTGGCACGCATGGGGAATGAAAGAGGTGCATGGAAGCTTCTTGTAGGAAAATCAGAGAGAAAACGCCCAGTTGGTACACCAAGTATGAGGTGGGAGATAAACATACATGATTTGAGGGAAGTTGACTATACAGATTTATTTTAGATTTATTTATTTAGCCTGGTGGAGTTAAGGCCATGTGGCCTTCTCTTCCACTCACCAGGGCAAACATATATTACATCAGAATATAACAGTCACAATGAACTCTAATATTAAATACTAAATAAAAATTTGATCAAAAAGATATCTATTATATTACGATCTATAATGCAACTAGTTAATGTTAGTTAAAATTAAGACTAAAACTAATAATAAAATACAGGGGAAGATTGGAAAAACTAGCTGAGGATAGGGGTGTATGGAGAGTTTATGTCCGCGCGGCCATGAACCTAGGGGTTCGATAGAGCCAGTGAGTTAGTTAGCAACCAATCCAAACTTGAACAAATTATTTATTAACGCATTTCTTTTATAAATTAAAATCAAACGTATGTCTTTATTTGGAACAGCTGTGTTGGAACAAACAATTATTACTTCTAATTCCTTCCAAACACTAAATTACAATTACAGAAAACTTGAAAAAAAAATACATGGAGGAGAAGAAATGTAATATCATTCATCTTCTCTAAATCACAGTTGTTATTTTCCACCTCTTTCTTGTCTAACCTACTGGACGCGTTCCCTGTTTTCATGTCCCTCTTTTATTCACCATTCGCGCTACGTGTCCACCCCATCTCATTCTACGAGCCTCTCTAACTTTTTATCATATCTGGTTTCCATAAAAATCATGTAGCTGATACATAGTTTTCTCCATTCACATTTCTTTCCGTTCCCCTTTATGAAAAAAATCGTCTTAACAACTTTAAACTCGAATAAAAGTTTTTTAAAGTAAAACACGATATTTAGGATCCATATAGTATAACCAGAAGAATTACCGTTTTGTATACTTTTAATCTAACACTTTGAGGGTAGTTGAGATGACAAGCGTCCCTGTAAGTCGTAATTGCATACATTTGCAGATTTGGGCCTAGGTTTAATTTCTATCTGGACATCATTCCTGTTCTTATGCAGGTATATTTGAAATACGGCCTTCTTCAAAATTTCCCTAATTTGTTACGTTCATTTCCGCTTAATAATGTATTTCTACGTGTGACCGTGTATTTAGTTTTTTTTTTTTTTTAATATTGACTTCCAGAGTCAGTTTCTTAGTGTTATTTATATTGTCTTTTTTCTAAGGAAGGAAATATCCTTCTAACTCGTTTCTACACGGAGATGGGAAAGCAAATGATGTTTAAGGAGGGTGGGTGGGTTTTAGGTGACCTTGGCTACAAGGCGAGTGAACGTTTGAGCTAGGGTTTTACATTTATTACTCAACGTGCATTATTATCTATAGGCCCTAATATATTACTTTTCGTTTTTCGTCTACTTCTTCTCCGCCTTATACAGATATAGTCTACATGTAGTTTTCTGCTTGGATATTATAACATTAAACGTATATTATCTAAATCTACAATGCTTAGTTGTAAAACGTCCTATTTCACAAACCCCGCCTTAGAAGGGGGAGGTTCTATACTTTGAATATAATGACGGGATCTTTCTCTTCCTTAGAAAAGTAGTGTTGGATTATTTAAAATAATTTTAGTATCATTCGAAAATAAAATGTCATCCAGTTTTTAATATAGGCCTCTTTCCATAAATCCGTATATTTTTAAATTCCAGGGAGGAATACCACAACATTGTAGCAGGTGTGAAATAAATCTTTTTAGCCTGAAGAATAGAGAACAGTGTACAAGAAGTCTGCCTCATAAAAGTGAAAATTTACTGTAGCACTTTTTTTCTCTTCTTTTTTGTGAAAAAAAGTCTTGTCATTGTATAACAAAGTAGTAGGCAAGTTAGAAACTTTTACCTGTTGGTTCCATTCACAGTTTTGTCCTCACATCGCATAAAAGATGACATTGATAATTCTTCTCACGCAAGTTGGTTTCTAACCTTCAAGTTCATACCTGGAACTCATACATCATTATTGTCTTTTATCACATGGGGATATATACACAGACCTGAATATGATCTCTAAGACATACTGAACTCGTGGATTTAGTGCCGCAGTCCCTAAGGTCCTCCACTAGCTCATAACTTCAAGCAGTTCTTATCTCGATATACAGTTCTCTAAGATCCATATGGATATTATCCTCTCATCTGCCCTAGGGTTTCCTAATGTTATCCTTTTCTATAAAATATTCCCAAAAAATCTTGAAGATATGTCCATCCTCACCTACTCGAGCTAAAAGATCTGCCCATCTCAGTATCCGATACTTATTTGCTGGACAAAATTAGGGCAAAGAAGAAATTATGAAGTTTCTTATTATCGTGTGTTTACCCATTCCTTATGTGACCGACACTTAAGTGTTTGTGAGACGTGTGTGCTTAAAAAATTCAAGGTTAGGCTCTGGCCACTGGTTCCAACGTTTCAACAGGATCCCACATGCCATTATCAATCTTTGGCACGGAAGAAAAAAACATTTCTAACCACACTTATATCCGCGAATACTTACTTACTTACTCACTGGCACTATTGAACTCGTAGGTTCATGGCCGCGCGGACATAAGCCATCCATACATCCCTATGCCGAGCTAATGCTTTCCAATTATTCCCTGTGTAATCTACTTCCCTCAAATCATAATTAATGTTTTTCTCCTACCTCATTCTTGGTCTACCAACTGGGCGTTTTCCCTTTGGCTTTCCTACAAGAAGCTTCCATTCACGTCTTTCATTCCCCATACGCGCAACATGTCCTGCCTATCGCAGTCTACGAGACTTAACTGTTCTTATTATATCTGGCTTCCTATAAAGACTATGTGGTTCACTGTTATGTCTGTGGTCCAAACATTTTCCTAAGTACTTTATTCTCAAATACTCGTAATCTCCTTCTTCTTGTAAGTCAATGTTTCCCTTAACAAAAATTTAGGCGCTCTCCCCCTATAGGGAAGAATTTGAACCATACTAATTTAGTTACACTTGTTTTTGTATAGATGTCATTTGAGTGGTCCATGGTAATCTCCTTTCCTCCCTTAAAGTAAGAGTCCATGTTTCGCACCCATATAATATAACTACCTATACTTTGTATTAACTCCGAGCGCTACAGGCCTAGAAGGTCCTTGGCCTACCAGTCTGCTGCTGGCCTCACATCCACATATATTAATTACAGAGGTAGACGATCATCGAACCAGTATAGGGGTAACATGCGGTCAGCATGTCGGGTTCCCGAGCAGTTATAGCTGGTCTTTTCAACCTGGAGTCGCTACTTATTTTAGCTATTCAAATGCCTCACGATGCTGTGCGGGCAACCAGTCCCATACTGGCCGAAATTCCATGAGAAAATTTCTTCCTCGTGGGGACCCGAACCAGCGCAAGTACCGTAGCTCTGCACCAAGGCTTCTTGCCTTAACCACTCGGCTACGGTGCGAGATATACCTATAATATAATATACACAATACACACACAAGAGCCTTCAACGTGCCACTGTTCTGTAAGCCAGCGCAGGTTCCCCGCGAAGACCTTAATGCCACTGCCGTGCTGTACGACCTCTGGGATTCAATATTTATCCAATTCCGTTGTTCCTGTTTCTAAAACATCATGACAACCAACCAACTCTGCCAGCTAACACGGGGCTCTGTTCCTCTTGTCATTACGCATGCGCGTGATATCGGAAGGAAGCGTCCATATGTTCTGAGGTAAGGTACAGTAGGTATGTACCTGATGTGTGTTATCAGGGAGATCATTAGGTTTAGAAGTAACTTCTAAACAGATGTTAATGTAATCACCAATAGAAAAATAGGAATTTTGCGCATGCCCATACTAGAGAAATTTCAGTGTCAACATATCACAGTATACACGCAGTGTACAATAGGAGAATAGGAATTTTGCGCAAGCCCTTACTAAACAAATTTGAGTGTCAACATATCACAGTGAAGAAAAAACGAAAGAAAGGGAGAAAAAAAAAGTCGCCTTCCGTGATTTGAACCGCCAGTGTTCGAATCTTAAATCCACCACTTTGATCATTAAGCCACAAGTTATTAGCAATTAAGATCTCGGAATTAATGCTAAGATATGAAGTTATTCTAGTATAATTTTCTCTGCTAGTATGCTCTCCTGTCGATTTATCTGTATCAGATGTCGTTTAGTTTGATTGCCTATAACTCGCCCATTTTCCCTCGTAGACCATTAGTTCATTATCTCAAAATGCTTATATAGTACCCCTCTATACGTAGTTAAATTTATATGGTATAATTCATTTACACTCTGTATATATATATATATATATATATATATATATATGTATATATATATATATATATATATATATATATATATATCCATCCATAGTAATTCTGCCCGAAGGCAGGTCGTTCACTGCAATCATAGCATTTTCATGCTATGCTTGCAGCTTTACTAGAGAATTGTAGGTGTGGTAGATTCCCGTTGCTTTCCTCACCGGCGAATGATGATGATGATGATAAAGATGATGATGATGGCGATATGATTTCGGGGACCGTTTGGGCCTTTAAGTTTTCCTGACATTTGTCTTACAGGTGAGGAAACACCCCGATAAAAACCTCGACTAGAAAAACTGCCCCGACCGGGGATCGAACCCGGGCCCGCTGCGTGACAAGGCAGCACGCTACCTCGAGACCACAGCGGTGGACTATATATATATATATATATATATATAATACAAATAAATGTTTGAACGGGATTTGAACCCGAACATGTGGATTGATACTCCATTGCGCTACTAATTACGCAACCAAGCAAATCTAGTACAAACATTAATTTTGTCTTTATATATATTCTCTAGTATTACGAGAATTAGCAGGGACTAGGTCTCCACTGCCCTCTAGTTGCTCCTATAACAAGATTACTTTACAAGCAAATTAAAGAGAATGTTTTTACTTTACAGCAGTGACGCTTCTTTATATATATATGGTATGAAAAGAAAAATGAATGCTTGAGTCGGGATTTGAACCCGAGTCTCTAAACTCTGTACGGGTTCAAATCCCGACTCAAGCATTCATTTTCTTTTCATATCATATTTGCCTTCATTGCCAAATGTCAAAAATATAGTTATAATATATATATATATATATATATATATATATATATTTATTTATTTATTTATTTATTGGCGAATTTCTGTTTATAATTATCTTATGTGGCACTGAATGAATTCCCATTATAATATCTTCTTAGTACAAGTGACTCTTGTAACGTGAATAAAAGTTCACTAACAGGTACACGGGATTTCAAATAGAGTAATACCTGTACGTCTTACTGGATTACATAAGTAGCACATTGGTTTAGTGCGCCAGCGCATAAAGATGTTGGTTTCAAATCCCGGTTTAGCCACATTTTTTCTCTTTAGTTGTATTAGATTAATTTAAGCAAAGAGAGAAATATAGAATTGTTATTAGATGCAATTAAACTCAGAAACCATCCCATGTCATTACATGTTCTTACTTAATTTTGTGAATCTCAAATGTAAACATCATTAACAAGTGATCACTCGGATATATCTGAGTTGAAATTGTTTACAGTTCCTCTGCCATCAGGTAAATTTCCTCGATTAATCAATCTATATCCCGTGTGTCAACAATCGTTGTCAGTCAATTTTCCCCACTCTACAGTATTTCTTGATTTCGTCCTGCCATTACGACATATTATTGATAGTTTTTTTTTTATCTCTCGGTATCCAATCAAGAGTTATTTTAGTTCACTTACTGTCTTTTTTGTGACAATATTGTCAGGTCATGCCAGTTCAATGTGTCTACTTTTCGTGTATTTATCATTCCTCACATCTTCTTGATGTGTGAAATTATTTAAGTATCTTTCTGGTTTGCTCCAACATAATATTTTTATACTTCGTAGTTTGCAAACGATCAGTAATAAAGGAAGAACATTTATTTTTATTTCACTATTTTCAATCATTATATTCTAGCAGTTTCCAGATATCTGATTCGTATGTCAAGACTGATAGAATATACTCATTAAAACATTTCATCCAAATTTTACTTCTTAATATAAAGCTGTTTCTTTCGAATGGAGTTCAGTCTTCTCAACATGTGACTTGTTTTTCTCTTTTTTTTTCTGCTATCCATTGATTTTTTTATTGACCACAAAACAAATGAGTCAGGAATTATACATCTCAAATATATAATAAATAATTGCGAATGCAGATCAAATAGGTGTTTGTATTTACATTGAATATAAACAACACTAATGCTATTGCAACCATACATATACAGACTACAAGGTAAGATAATAATTGGAAGAACTAGAAAGCATATATAAATTCTGAAGACATGACTAATTAAGTGGTCTAATTCATGAAGCCTGTGATAATTGTTTTTTATTCTCCCTAGATAAACTGCTATACTTTTATAATTTCATCAAACCTCATTTATGCATTAGGCAGGTTACAGGCAATATTAAAACTCCATGGTGCAATATGACTAGAAGGCCATTGGCCTACCAGCGGGCATCTGGCGTCACATCCACGCACGCGCGCGCGCGCACACACACACACACACATATATATTAATCACAGGGGTGGATGATCTTCTAGCCAGTTTGGGTGTGACATGTTAACATGTCAGATCCTTCAGCCGTTATAAGTGGTTTTCTCAAACCGGAGCTACTACTCGTTGTAGATATCTAAATTCTTCACAATACTGGGTGGGCACCGGTCTCATACGGTCGAAATTCCGTGAGAAAATGTCTTCCCTCACGGAGACTCGAACTCCCGTAGCTCTGCACCAAGGCATCGTACGTAGAACCATTCTGCTACGGCGCGGGACAAACTGGGCCCTATTTATTAACTTCCTCGAATTTTGTGTTTTCAATTTCTGTCTTCGATTTACTTGTCAAAGTCTTTTTTCTCTATTAATTTTTAACCGAACTTCCTTGTTCTTTGAATTGTGCTCTAGCATGTGTGTGTGTGTGTGTTGAGAGCGCGCGCTTGTTATATTGTGTTGAGAGACTGAGCCTGTTCCATTCTCGCAACTCATTTTTCTGATGTATTCCTATAGGCCTAAAACGTCTTATTTATGGTCGATCGTATAATGTTTGTAACTTATTGGATTCTCTTTTGTGATTTTCTCATAAGATGTTCTAACCAATTCTCCCTCTTTCATTTAGTGGATGTGTGTTCTGTTCTCATTATTCTAGACAAATAAACATTCATCGAAATAACAATGAATCTTATTTTTTATGATTGGACTAATGTAATAATTATTATTGGAGCGATGCGAGTAGTGTAACAAGGTTTCCTCACCTCCCATTTGTACGATAACCTAATCCTGCGGCAAAATGTGTAATTTATACCAAATTAATGATTGTAATGCTGTGTTAAAACAGCCACGCCGCGCTTACATCAGCACCCACCATCAGTGTAGTTAACAAGCAGTTTTATTCATTTCAATTAAAAAAAAGCAAATTAAGTTGATATAAACATCCCATCATACTGTCCGTCCAAGCGATGAGGAGGGCGTTGCTTGTTTTGTTTTGATGCTGGTAGCATTGTATGTATAAAATGTAAGAACAGGTAGCTCGCCACTCCGTCTCATCGCTTGGGCGCACAATACTGTAACTTCACCCCGAACAAACTGCACTACGAATACATTCTTACATTGATTGTACTCTTGTGTTCAGATCCATGTTCTCCTTCGTCCCTCTTTCCTCTCCAATCAGCGGTAGTACATGTATCACTTGAACCGGAGATTACGCATCGAATCGAGTAATTATTATATTATTTTGATTCTCCATTACTATTATTATTATTATTATTATTATTATTATTATTATTATTGTTCTTTCTCTACTGATCTCTTTTATATTTTCATGCAATTGCACGTTTAATATCGTACAGCTTAAAAGAGTAAAATTATATATTATTATTATTCAGAAATTTTGCAGCTAAACCGCCTTCCCTTTCTCGATCAAGGGAATCTTTTCCTTGAAGTTCCTTTGAAAAAACAACTTTCTACATTTTGGTAGCATGATCTACTTTGTCTTTTCCTAATACCCATTCCGGGTGTTGTCCATTGAAATATTTTTATTTTACATTTATAATAATAATAATAACAATAATAATAACAATAATAGCAATAATAATAACGATAACAACAATAACAACAATAATAATACTAATAACAATAATAATAATAACAACAATAATAATAACAACCATAATAATAACAGTAATATTAACAGCAATAACAATAATAATAACAATAACAACAATAATAATAATAACAACAATAATAACAACAATAATAACAACAATAATAATAACAACAATAACAACAATAATAATATCAGTAATATTAATAGCAATATTATTCATTCAAAATATATCTGCAGGCGGAAGAATTACGAAGCTCTGTTTGTTGCTACACGTGACGTCATATAAGACAGTGTATACTGTCGGCGTCCCACGTCCCATTCCCCTCTGCACTCATAGATAGCAGTGTCACGTGTTCTATTCCTGCATAAACACGACTGCAGTGCCCTCCGTCAACAACTGCACTTACTCCTTAAACGGGTAATAACAACAATAATAACAATAATAATAACAACAACAATAATAATAATAATAATAATTTGATTATTTTAAATGTAAAAAATAAAATATGCTTATTAAGTTCTCTCATAAGTAATGTCGGTTTTAATGTAATGTGTATCTGGTGAAATTTTGAAGGCGTGGTTAATTGAGAGTTGGTTCTAAACGGGCGTGCAGTCGATGCGAATCTTTATTCTCAACAATTGGATCAAGTCCATCAAATTTTGGGGGCGCGCCGTAGCGAAATGGTTAAGTCAACACGCTATAAGCTGGAAGGTTGAAGGTTCGATTCCCGATGGGATCAGGAATTTTAAACTTACCCAAACCTTCTGGCGGCACTATGGCCCTGGGGTCGACTCGGTCTCTAATGGAAATGATTACCAGAAGCTTGTTCTGGCGGTAAAGGCGGCAGTCACGCAGGGCTGACAACCCAGCTGACATCAAGTGCCGATTGTCTAGAAAATGGGAGCCTTAACCTCCTACTACCCCAAGGGCCTCTCAAGGCATTTAGTGGGATCACTTTACCTTTACCTAAAGTTACTTTTACTATCAAATTTTGAGGATCGAGGTTCCAACATCTGACCGGCCCCCATACTGCACAAACAAGCATTATAAAAATTCGGGAATTGGGAGTAATCTAACAGCTACCACACCCAGCACATATCCCTGGTATTGCTCATTCTGATTAGTGAGTACCATTGGTTTCTATTCATGACCCATTTCCCCCATGTATTTTTGTGGAATTTTGAAAACATTAAAGCTGTAGGAGTAGGTCTGAATGAATTCTTCGTATCAAAAATCAGAGACTGGTACCGTCCTGGGATAATGAACATCGCTGAAAGATGCTATTATATACCATAGAATCTACTCTCAAAGAGTAGTTTAACTTCTTGTTAAAAAAACAAACAAAGAAACAAAGTTTTGCTTGTTTAAAAAATATATTATTTATGAGACAATATGTTTTTATATATATATATATATATATATATATATATATATATATATAATTACTCGGTACATTTGTGTGTCACTGAACTCCTAAACGACTCGACCGACTTATATTAAATTGTTTGTGTGTGTTTGAGTGGGTCCCTGTTGATTTAGATTCACAATTGGACCCTCTAAAACCATTAATTGTAGTTCACCTGAAGTGAAAATTTAAAAATAGCTATATTGGTCTTTCGATGTTTGACAACGAAACTCAGTATATCCTATTAAAATGAGTGAAATCCGACGATTAGAAGTGGAAGTTTATTTAGTTAGCAGAATTATTCCGCTATTATAAATGGAAACGCACAGCGTCAGATGAAAACGAATATTTCAATCAGTACGTATCATTACTCGCATAACGTTAATACGTCATCTATTTTTGACAATTTGTTTTCAAATAATTAATAACTCTTCTGTCAAATTGTTTCCTTTTTATCTACTTGTTTGGAGTTCTTAAAACGCCAGTATTGTTTTTTTTTCGAATGTTGTAAATTACCGCTGTAGTCTCGAGGTAGCATGCCTTATCACACAGCGGGCCAGAATTAGATCCCTGGCCGGGACACGTTTCCTGGGTGATGGTGTTTTTTCGAGGTTTTCCTCACCTGTAAGACAAATTTCAGGAAACTTTAAGGCCCAAAGGGTCGCCGAACATCATCTGGCCATTTTTATCATCATCATTAACAAATTCATTAAATTTAGGATTAAGGCCTCTCGTGGAGCATCATTACCATCATCATCACTTATCATAAATATATCATCGGGGCAGCGTAATTCCGCCTTCCTGGCGCCCCAACCACATAAGTGGATTACAATAACGCCATGCCAGGAGAGAATACCAGAATGTCGAAATGACAACATGGTGGCATTGAATTTATTTTTTTTCCCTCTTACACCGATCTAAGATGACATTTCTTTCACCAATTCATCAACATACACAGTCGAAAATTCCTACACCTCGAAAAAAATTAGAATGATCTCGTTTTGAATATAATGCAGAAATTAATGTGCTCAGGCAAGCAGTTCACATACAATAGTTAATAGAACTAAAGGAAACATTATTAACTGAATCAGGATTTGAACCCAGTAATAAATATCATCAAAATGTCTTCTTAGTAGAACCAACCACGTTGAAATATGAATAGAAGTCTACTAATATTGGGTTCACGGGGATTTCAAATAGAGAAAAGTCAGCTTTTGGTTTGTCTGAGTAGCATAATCGGTTAGTGCGCAAGCTCGTAAGCTAGAGGTCTCTGGTTCAAGCAATAATTTTTCTATATACTGTATATAATAAATTTGGAAGATAAACCAAATGAGGCAAATTTTACAGAAATTACTGAATTCAAATACCTAGGAACATTAATTGCAAACAACAATGTGGCACGCAAAGAAATTAAACGTAGACTCAATTCTGGAAATGCATGCTTTTATGTATTATAGGGTCTTATGTTCTCCCAACTTCTCTCAAAAAAACTTTAAACAGAAAATATATAAAACTGTTATTCTCTTAGAGTTTTTATATGGATGCGGAACATGGACTCTTACTTTAAGGGAGGAGAAAAGGTTGTATTTGAGAATAAATTTCTTACGGACAGAGAGATGGACAGGCAGGCGAGTAGAGAAGACTACATTCAGTGAGCTACATGTAATAAGAACAGTTAGGTCTCATACACTGCGATGGGCAGGACATGTGACACGAATAGAGATGAAAGAGAGGCATGGAAGCTTCTTGTAGGAAAATCATTGGAAAAGTGCCCAGAAAGCAAACCAAAAATGAGATGATAGGATAACCTTCATTTGAGGAATGTAGATTACACAAGCAAAATATTAGCTCAGGGTTAGAGATGGTCCGGCGCCGTAGCCGAGCGGTTAAGGTAGGAAGCCTTGGCGCAGAGCTACGGGACTTGCGCTGGTTCGAGTCTCCATGGGGGAAGAAATTTTCTCATGGTATTTCGGCCAGTATGGGACCGGTGCCCACCCAGTATCGTGAGGCAATTGGGTAGCTACAATAATTAGCGGCTCCAGGTTGAGGAACCAGCTATAACGGCTGGGGGACTCGACATGCTAACCACATGTCACCCTTACACTGGCTGTTGATCATCTACCTCTGTGATTGACACATGTGGATGTG
The DNA here is from genome assembly GCA_030220185.1 of Diploptera punctata. Taxonomy (NCBI): domain Eukaryota; kingdom Metazoa; phylum Arthropoda; class Insecta; order Blattodea; family Blaberidae; genus Diploptera; species Diploptera punctata. Next base: position 871,981 of record JASPKZ010007837.1, read on the forward strand.
AAGGGCCAGCAGCCGGCTGGTAAAAGGGCAACCGCTGAAAAGTGGAAAGACTCTCAATCGGATCGGTTAGAGATGTATGGAGAGCTTATGTCCGCGCAGCCATGAACCTATAGTGCCACTGAGTTAATTGTATATTTAGTTTTAACCTGATCGTAACGGTTTACTGTATTGGTGTTTTGAACCGGTGTCACTAACTAACCCATGTGGAAAAAATCTGAGTCATGACCGTTTGAACAAAATTAATGTTTTTTCCGTTCTTTCCGATGCAATGATTGTCGTTAAAAGCGGATTAAATTGAATTATTTCCATTCATTTACATACATCTCTTTGCTATGGGCTATTTAATCATTATTTAATTTCAGAGCGAAATCTTCCATGTTTTTAAATTCGAATGTGTAGACGATTGACCTATTCCAATAACGAATTCGGTGATGGCCTTCAAATGTTCTGTTGTTTACTGCAATCTAACACCGAATATAATATAGTTGACTTGTTTTTCTCATCCCATTACCCTAGTTTAACCTCTCCATTTTGCATGCCCCATGACACCTGGAATTTATACGGGCACGACCTGTTGAGAGAGGATTTCTAACTTTGGATAACCTACTTTTTTGACCACACAAGGACATGGAGGGCCTCCCTGGATGAATTATCAGGTCACTGCCAGCTCCATGTTCGAGACAACGTGAATATTTAAGGCAAGACACACCATTCACTCAGTAAATTCATAAAGTTAATATGATATGGGTGATGATTATGATAATGTTTGGGGACCATTTTGGCCTTAATTTTTCGCGTCTTTTGTCTTGCAAGTAAGAAAAAATCGTAAAACTTCACCCAGGAAACATGTTCGGAATCGAACCCTGACCTTTTGTATGCGAGGCATCAGTATTAATTCGAGATCAGGACTATGGGCGAATAATGTTACTACCTGCTTTAATATCATATGTTCTCGTAGCTGCTCGACTGAACCTCAAGTTTAACAGATTTTACGGTTCTGTTAGTGGCTTAATTACTGTGATATATTTTTCGTGTTGTTAGATTGTGCTTTGTAAATTAGTCCATATGCTGTGGAGAACATTAAAATGTTTTGGGTCTGGCATTAATGTTTACTCGCAATCGTGGAAGAGACAGGCAACATACTCTTCTGTGTTTTTCTACTCTACACCTTGAATCTTATTTACTATGCGAGGGGCCCAGATAAATTAGGCCCCTGTCAATTTCCTTATGTGATCGGTAAATTGGGGCCTGGGTCCAGGTAACATTCTGTAATTTTCTTACATGTGTTGTTATTAATTGTGTTGGTACTATTGATTTATTGTAATCCGCAATGGTCTAGTGGTTATACTTTTCTCTTGTCCCAAGGGTCGCGGGTTCAAATCCAGCCGGGGTCGATGGATTTTTAGGATGGAAAAATCCAAGGGAAAATATATCCGGGAATGGTTTTAAGATTTTCGGTTGGTAAAAGAACCTCAAATCTGAATAAAAATACCTGCTAGCAAAATTTAACCGACCTCCATCCGAGTAATTTCTTAGTTCCCTACTTGATGTAGTAACCACATGCCACTCGCTGACATCTGTTAGGAAATAAGCACAATTAAATTAGTCTGTTTAAGAAACTTCACATCCACGTCCCGCAGCAGGACAAAAGGGAATGAATCAATCATTAATTTGTTGCAAATAGAAATGCGTTTATATATGAAGAAACGAATAAAAATTAATGAAGTGAACTCGAAATTAACCAAGAATCAACTTTTAACTTTACTGACGTATTGAAAGATTTTCAATCCGAAGTTTATAATCCGAATATAGAGTTTATTGCTGAATAAAATGACACTGTTGACAATGAGACAAATTAATGCGTTCAAATTTGTGAAACTAGTGAGTTTTATTTCCCTGTTATCAGACTAAAAATAGTTTGAGACTTAATTTCTTTAACATCATAATTGTTTGAGGGTCGATCCAGCCAACCTTCCCTGGATAATGCTCTATTTACGTATTACCTCTCTTTTTTGACCCGGGACCCAATTTACCGTGTTTTCTAGAATCGGGGCCCATTTTACCGGTGACGTTTGAGGGTCGATCTAGCCAACCTTCCCTGGATAATGCTAATAGACTAGACTCTATTTATGTACTACCTCTCTTTTTGACCCTGGACCAAATTTACCGTGTTTTCTAGAATCGGGGCCCAGTTTACCGGCGCCGTATGCGAACTATCAATATAGTAACGCGAAAACGGGATATGTACAATATAAATACAAATGTAAAGTCATTATTTGAACTTATTGAAGTCATTATTTAAACGTTTAAAATGTTTTTGCAGAGCTTCGTAATATTTCAGCAACTGGTAATAAGTTTTGACAACCAGTTACATTCTATATTCGTTAGGTGACTTTATTTATTTATTTTTTCATCAAACGCTAAAAATAAACACTAGACAGATAAAACAAAAGTAAAGGTTACATATTTCTGAGCTAGGTCAAAGCAGAGTTGTCGATGCATAAATTACCCCTTTCTATTTATATTCTCAAGACGTTTTAATGTCGCTTACCATACCGAGGGCACGCCGTGAAGCAATACCATACAAATCTGCATCGATTTCTGATGGGATCAACATTTTTTAATATTCCCTAAATCTTCTACCGCCACCCTGAACCAGGGGACGCCTGAGCTCAAATGAAAATGAATACCAGACGCATGTTCTACGGGTAAATGCGGTCATCGTACAGAGCTGGCACCTCGTGCCGATTGTCTATAAAACCCTCATATTGCCTTACTAAATCACTTTAAAATATACTCTTTCCATGCACATTTTTTTAGTTTAACCTCTCCCTTTGTAGATATGTTTTACTTTCCTCTCTCCACCCGGTGGTTACAAGGACTCAGTCTGTCTGAAGAAGATTTTAAAATTTAGGTCACTTTTTTGGCTATACAAGGACTGAAGGGCATTCCCGGATAAGCTAAATGCCAAGGCCACCTCCAACACAATACTAATATTTAAGAGAAGATACACAATAATTCACTCATACATTCAACAATAACAATGGGAATATGGTATGGATAATTATGGTGGTCAGATGGCGTTGGGAACTATTTGATCTTTTTCTGACATTAGTCTTACAGGGGAAGAAAAATCTAGAAGAAACCTCACCTAGAAAACTTGTCCGACCAGAGATTGAAGCAATCACTTTGCAACGGTATAACATGCTATTTTGTGTTTATTTAAAGGCGAAAGCACAATCAAAGCGTTTTGTTTTGAATTTATCAGATTTTTCAACGAGTATTGACGTATAGTTTGAGGGGGGATGTAATCGTCATCAGAATTGAATACGATGGACGGGGCACGCATGCTCACTGCAACACTTTAATGGATAGTACATTCAAACCTGGCTTTAAAACAGTAACATAACGTCCAGCATTTATCTTGTGCTTTATTTATTTTGACTGTGTAATGGATTAAACTATAAAAATAAAGCAACTTACATAAAAACTCGCTTATAACCTATTAATCCTAGTATCTTGATCTCTCATGAAATGAGATTAACGAGGAAGAGAAAGAAATCTACATTCCAATTGTAGACTACTTTTATTCTTCTTCTACTCGATTACAATATGGGTATCAATTCCGTTCTGAGATTGCATTTAGAACTACATGAGCCGCGCCGTGGCCCTCTTATGTCTATGTGGCTGATACGAAGAATTTTAAAAGATAAAAGGCGGTAGAAGACGCTGCTTCATTGTTCGTATTTTTTAAATTTACCAGCCTCGGTGGTCTAGTGGTTATGTCCTTTGCCTCTAGACCCAATGGTCGCGGGTTCGGTCGATGGATTATTAGGATGGAAAAATTCAAGAGACGATTTGTCGGGGTGGGGTGTTGGAACTTGGGTCCCGAGACTAAAATGTTCGGTCTGTTAAAGGAACTTCAACCCTTAATTAGAGATTCTGAGAAAAATCAAGTAATGCCTTAGTTGTCTACTAGATGTCTCACTTGCTGACCTCTTTAGGGAAATAACTAAATTAGATTGATCAAGAAACTCCTGATAGGGAGCACTCATGTCCACATACGGGGTATATACATATTACTTACTTACTCACTGGCACTATCGAACCCATAGGTTCATGGCCGCGCGGACATAAGCTCTCCCCCAGATGAACCCATGTCCGCATTTCTTGACGGTTGTATTTTTACGGTGAAAGGTCGTCACTCTTTCGCCCAAGGTACTTTTTTCGTCTGGCTTATCACCTTCGACCAGTCCTGCATGGGTAACCCTATCGGCAGCAATGCTACCGCCGGTATAGCTCTCAGGATCATTTAAGCACGCAAGCCACTCCACCACGACAAGGTAAAGATACCATGGAGGGGGGGTATATACATATACATTTATGAATTTACTAGTGACCGCTAGTGGAATCAGATATTGATGCTTGTACTTACAAGGGAAACCTACCTTGAAATTTCCTCCAGAGTAGGGTTGTGATGTACCAAGATCTCGTTCAAAGTATGATCTGCTTTTTTAACTACAAGGTACTAAATCCAGCGCCAAAACTCTCATTTAAATGATAGAATAGTAACACAACTCCTGAATAGGTAGAGGCCATCTCCTCCGTACAGTGGGTGGCAATGCTGGATTCTGGCTTAAATTACTGTGCCTTGCAGGTAACAATGACAGCTAATTTTTTGGTCAGGGCCTTGGTACATCACCACGCTTCTTTATGAGAAATTTAAAGGTAGGTTTCGGCATGCAATGGTTGGCAGTTCCCTTGTTATAAACAAAATGTAAACGTTACAACATTTAGATGTATAAATGTTTTCAAGCTACATTTAAATGAAAATATAATTATTAAATTTAAATTATGTATTAGCAGAAATGAAGATGTTGAGAGCAATAGCAGGATACCAAAGGACCGATAAAAAGAAAAACGAAGATATAAGAAGAGAACTTAATATATTTAATCTCTGTGAAAGAATAAAATACTATCAAAATGCTTACCTTCAGCACGTGTTACGAATGAATGAACAGCGCATACCAAGAAGAATGTATAATTGCAAACCAAAAGGAAGAAGATTGTTGAGAAGACCATTGAAGAGATGGAAGGACCAATTCGACCTATAATGAGATCGGAACAGACCACTGGGCTTAATCCTTGTTGTTGTTGATGATGATGATTATAAATTATGTATTAAACAATATTGATGAAAACGGGTTAGATCGTAGAACAGTTACTGAATTGATTATTTCAATTCTTAGAGATAGCAATATTGCACACCACGCACGTCTCAACAATCCCGAATATGCAGGAAGATATAAATCCCTGCTTACAGTCAGATTTACGAAGGGGAGAGGGGATGCGCGTGCACGAAGATCTACTCGTATTTTGTCCAAGTTGCAGAAGATCTGCACCCCTCGTGCTCTATGATTTGCAACGAGTTCATTTCACGGCTCACTCTTTATTGGAAATAGCATGTTAAGAGCTAGTTTAGATTGAAAAATAACATTTCTTTTTTTTAAATTCTTAACAAGGAAACAATAAGTTGTTTGAAAATTGGTGGTTCCGTTATCCTGGAACATCCCGTAAAATCATTCCCGGGAATGTGCTCTTGCCATTTCTTCCATTTATTTCTATATCTTCGCTTCAAATATGGTCCCTCAATGTAACTCCTGAAGGAGATAGTTTAAATATCATCTGTGAAGAATTCCAACTGTAGAATACTATAAAATCATTAAGATCCGGCAGAGGCTCGTGTTTTTCAGAACTTCAGAACCACAATTCTATAATTTCCACAATTCTATAATTTCCACAATTCTATAATTTCTGACGCTGAAAGTCATCATTAAAGTTCGTCTCGTCAACTTCAACAGTTTAAACAACAGCATCCATTAAACCGTTTTATTTTATTTTCAAGAAATCAATATCTGCTAACATTTTTTTAATATCTTCTAACATTTTTTTAATATCTTCTCGGTAGACGACCCAACTGGGATCCCAGGTTCCAATCCAGAGTGTTAGGCCATATCGGGATTTTATGGGGTTGTCTCGTTTCCCGAATTTTATCCCACCAACATTCTCCATCCTCCCTTCTTGCCATTTCATTCATTTCGTATCACCTTTCACCTCATCACATGCTGGGAAAAATAGTTTAGGTAGCACTCAAGAGTGTTGAAAATTTGTTGTTCAAGAGATCTATTGAGGGACCCACCAGGGTGTTACTTCATGACTCCGAGCCTGATTCATAAAAAGGGCAGAAAGGGCCAACGGGAGGGTGTATGACCTCATCGCGGCCACGGACCCAACCTAAAAATGGCGGTACAGATAATGGGAGGAAACCCTAGTGAGTCGGACTGGGAAGACGAGCTACAAGTTACACCGTAGAGTAAGCTTTCATTCCATTCATCCATAATACGCTGGGATAGAGCAATATATATATTTCATTTCGCGGTACTGAGGTATTTCTTCCCACCTAGTCTGAATATAAACTGCAGAACTAATATATATATATATATATATATATATATATATATATATATATATATAGGCCGTATCCATCCATAGTAATTCTGCCCGAAGGCAGGTTTTTCACTGCAATCATAGCATTTTCATGCTATACTTGCAGCTTTACTAGGGAATTGTAGGTGTGGTAGCTTGTAGGATCTATACAAAGAACATATATTTTTATTGTACTGAAGAATATATATATATATATATATATACATACATAGTCAGATTTGCTAAAGAGAAAATGTCTCAATTAAAATAAAATGTGGTGGACCGCAGTGAAATCAATGTTCATAACCTACTTTTATTATTCTGTATTGTTAGCAATTTGGCACGAATTTGTAATTTCAACCAATTTGTTTTTCGTGCTTTTATTAAATTAGTTGACCCAAAGTGTCTTCAGGATGTATTGCCATTCAAGGTTTAGTACTAAGGGTTATAGACTTCCAGCCATTGATTTTAATTTACATTAACAATTTAACAGATGACGGATTGAAATAATTTTTTTCACAGAAATATCTTTGTTTTTTCATTAATCTCTAATGTGTAAAAAGCTGAAGATAATATGAAGTTTTATGGCTGAGTTGAGAAGCTGAGACCAGAATTTCGAAACGAATTCTTAAAACATTTTCAATCCAAGTAAAGTAATTATCGGAACCCGTTTCATTTTAATAATCATCATTAAAATTAAAATAAGTTAATTTATTCAGAACAACACACTTAAAGATATTATATGCGGCATAAATATTAAAACATCTATGAATAAGAATGATATATATACCACCACTTACTTAGTGACTTATTTTCAAGATCTGTTCACCGCTGTGTTCTCGAGTAACGTCACTGCCTCGTATGCAGCGTGGCCTGGGTGCGATCACCGATCGGGACAACTTTCCTCGATAACTTTTTTTATTGGGAGGGGATTTTTCCTCACTTGTAAGGAAAACATCAGGAAACTTAAAGGTCCAAATAGTACCCGAACATAAGTATGGCTGCAATTATTCACCCTAAGTGGTTAATTGATGAATAGGTTATGTTTAGTATGTCCGTGTGAGTCAGTTGTGTGTTAAATGTTCGTGTTGTCTCCGAAGAGACCGCGGATAAAACTGGGTACTCATTCGGGAAGACCCTTTATGTCCATGTGTGATCAAAAAAGTATTGTGTTATCGAATGTTTAAAATTCCTCTCCCGACAGGTCTTGCCTATAAGGTGAGAGGTTGAACCACAATGGAGAAGAAGAAGATTTTCGAAAGGTCTAAATTCTTAAATTCTAAAATTTTAGGATTCATAATAGATATACACCGTATTTTTCATTTAAATAGACGACTTAGATCCCAGAACAATTAAATACAGATACATTTGTGCGTGTATATATTATGTTCTCCGTAGCGTTATCTGTATATACCTCTGTATCTCTGAATAATAATTTGAAATTTCGCTTGAAGGTTGTTGCTAAGATTTTCACCACACGTTGCATATGACATAACATGAGAAACCTCCCTAATTACTTCATTAATATTGTGATGAATAGACCGTAGTTTATTTCATTACTATGGAAATTTTCCCATTTCTCTGTCTTTCATCTCCTCTAGTGCAGTTTCTAATTACATAATTTTCATCTTCGCAATTTATCTTCGAAGATCCTATGTCATGAGCGCATGTATATAAATTGAAATACAAAACCTAAAAACACACACGTTTTTTGTAGGAATATGTGAATAATTACTTGTGGAATATACGATCTTTAAACAAATGCGAATAGTAATTTTAAGATTAAATGAGAGTTTGAGGTAATTTTAACCTAAATCGCCACATTTAATATGGGAAATATAAATGAATCATTGTTAAAATGGTATAGTCTTATGGGGCGTCCGTTTATACAATAACTATAAACTATCCTGGTGTACTTGTCCCTGAGTGGTTACATGAATTAAATTTTAAGATTGATGTAGGCCTAATATGACAACAATATCTTGGTGTTTTTAATAATACAAATGTGAGGAAACGTTACGGCCTAAATGGTCACGAACATCATAATCACAATGTTTAGTATCAATAAACACGCACAGTTTTGGAGACACGCGGTCCAAATTGTTCGTGTGTATACTGATCTCGAGGGTCGATCGCCGGACCTGGAGTACAGGTTTCTTTACACACAAACATTTTTTCCCGCGCTTCTATAAAATAACCGCTGCTCGAGGTAGCGTGCTGCCTTGTCACGCAGCCGGCCCGGGTTCGATCCCCGGTCGGGACAGTTTTTCTGTTGAGGTTTTTATCGGGGTTTTTCCTCACCTGTAAGACAAATGTCAGGAAAACTTTAAGGTCCAAACGGTCCCCGAAATCAAATGGCCATCGCAATCATCATCATTCATATTCATCTTAGATTAAGCTTAGGATTAGGGACTCTCCTGGCGCACCATTATCATCATCGGGACAACGTAACCCCGCCTTCCAGGCGCCCTAACCTCAGAAGTGGGTTACAAGTACGCTATGTCAGGAGAGAACACCAGGAATGTCGAGAGACAACCTGGGGCATTTGCAAAAATAAATAAAAATAATAAAATAACGTTTTCGACTGACAGCAGGGAGCTGAAGTGGCGTGTGGTAACTGAAACTCCACGCATCCTCCAAACATTTGCAAATTTACGCGGGTGGTATTGGCCTGTTCATTCCAACTCCACATTCCCGAAGCGCGGGCCGGGTTTACCGTACTTTTTTTTTTTTACCACACTGGAACTTCACGCTCCAAAGCGACGCGCCAGGGAGGGCGGTAGTTTGGAGCGGGCCTAATGTGTGTGAATGTCTCTGGAGGATGTCCTGGATTGAGCTGATTCAGGCCCTCCATGTCCTTGCGCGCATGTGATCCAACATATCATACCACTGGAAGGCACGGGAGGTCTGTGGCATGTAGAAGTACTTTTAAGGTGAGAGGTTAAATTACTGTGCAGGAGATGAATAATATAACATACAGACATTTATTGCATTCTAAAGAAATTAAATCTCCATAGTTTATATTTCGTCACAAAAAAGTGGCTAACTCACTCACTCACTCACTGGCACTATCGAACCCGTAGGTTCATGGCCGCGGCGGACATAAGCTCTCCATACATCCCTATCCTGAGCCAATGTTTTCCAATCATTCCCTGTATAATCTACTTCCCTCAAATCATAGTTAATGTTATTCTCCCATCTCATTCTTGGTCTACCAACTGGGCGTTTTCCCTCTGGTTTTCCTACAAGAAGCTTCCATGCACGCCTTTCATTCTCCATTCGTGCCACATGTCCTGCCCATCGCAGTCTCCTAAAGTTAAGAAAAATAAAAGTAATTGACACAACCCTTCTGCCTAGCATGTTTTCTAATTATAAATAAACACTTTAATTTCAACAATCAATATTTTAAAAAACTTTATTTCTTGTGCCACAATGTTATTTAACATCCTTGATATAGGGGTTAAGTTCTTTGCTCTGGCCCCGAGGGTCGTGGGTTCAATCCCGGCCGAGGTAAATCGATTTTTTTTAGGATGGAAAAAAGATCAAAGGGACAAGTCCTTCAGGAGGGAGTTTAAACCGCGGTTCTCGAGTCTGAGATTTTCGAGATCGTAAATAAATAAAGCCTAAATTAGAGGCTCTGATCAAAATTTAATCTACTTTCATCCAAGTAATACCTTAGTTGTCTATTATATGTCTCACTGAGGCGATATGCTGACGCCATATAATTCTCTGACATATGTAGGGAAATAAGGGTAACTTGATTACCTCGGGCAAGAAACTCTCAACTAGGGAAGCATCCATGTCTCCATACGGGGTGTATACTTACATACATGTCCACTTTTATATGTAATTGAACATTACAGAACATTTACCATAGAGCGATGTATTTTTTCTATGTTTTGATGATAGTATAAGAAGCGTCTTAATGATCCGAAAATACGGTAAGTGTGATTACACCTGACACAACAGTACAAGGTCGGACTGCAGGATTCCAGAATGTCAGTTTGGTCAATCTACTTGTATCACTTGACACCCACTCCGCGAGAGAAGGTTACTGACCGCAGCAGTATAAATTCCTTTCCAACATCTGTTTCACGTTTTCTGATTTTCTCTTGTCTTCACTAGACTATTACGTAGAGTAACAAAAGAAAAAAACAAAGATAAATATTTCATTTCTTATTATGTATCATTTTAGTACTTAACAATATTTTACAAAATGAAGGAAATTGGAACATTACATATCATGTACTGTATTATTCAACAAAAACGAACGGTAACTTTCTCCAACATATGAATAAACCTAATCGAACAAGTAAAAAAAGTATTTCACGCAAGATCCGAATAAATAAAGCAAATACCTCAGAAAGTCGAAAAGGTATCGTCTGATTTTGCTTAATTAGGGAATGTATATTTCTTTTGTTAATTCTTAATTTGGAAAAACTCAATTTCTGATAGCAACTTATTAAACGTGTCGGACTGCTGTGAAATCATAAGTTATATTATTACATTATGTATAATTTGTCACAAATTGTATTAATATATACTATTCACCTTTCCATTACTTTATTAGAAATATTGTATATTTTAAATTAATGTATCATAATGCCAATTTAAGAATTATATATAGAGCTACATTGTGACGAAGCAAACATGGCAATTGCTAGAGAGAATTTTTTAATTCGGGTTCAGATAAATCCCCACTTTTAATGGTCGGATTTCATTGATTTTTTGGAGAATATCTTCATTGTTTTGTTTAAATAACATATACTGAATTTCGTTGCAACAAATCATCGAAAATTGCGAAAGTTGGAGCGATTTTTAAATTTTGGTTACAAGTGAACTCCTACTCCTAATGGTCTGATTTTGCTGGTTAACGACCTTGATCTTCAGTTATTTTTAATAAATTGCGATGTGCCAAATTTCGTTCTGATTGGGAAAAATTGCGGCCGCTAGAACATAAACACACACACACACATGTATATATATATATATATATATATATATATATATATACAAATCATTTTCGGTGTCTGCAAGATAGGATCGGCAAAGATCTCTATTTTTTAAAAATATTTTCATGAGAACAACCTCAATAGCTTCATTCCTTCGGAATTCGCTAATAAGCCAGTGAAATCAATATAAATATGGACATGAATAATCCCATATTATAGTTTTATTTCATTTTCTGAAACGACTTTCATTTGTTCCATTGTTGAAAGTAATAATGCAAAGGTTCGATATAACTATGAGTTTATGCAATGATCAATATTTGACATACAGTAAAAATGCCTTATTCGCGGGGGATATGTTCCGCAAATGTGCCGCGAATATGGAATGGTAATCTGTATGGATATATAGGGGATACGTTCTAAGGTTACATAATAAAATAAAAGTTATCAAAATAAAATCAATTAATGAGAAATTTTGAACTATTTCTATTAATCATTACTGTCAGTTTTTATTATTGATTTCGTACATCTCAATTATGGATAAATCATATTTGAAGAGAAAAATTATACGCTCAGACCGGGACTTGAACCAAGGGTCCCGGGTTCAAGTCCCGGTCTGAGCGTATAATTTTTCTCTTCAAATATGATTACTGTCAGGTTTAGGCTAGGACTTAAAAAAGTTAGTAATGTTTTCTTGTTTAGCCGCTTTTAAAAGGTCTTTCAATTAAGATAGATATTCAACTGTGAATTCTGTGATAGAATTCCTTATTTTGTCTTCGGATTTCTTGATTCATTAACATTGAAACAGCGTGATATAGACGCAAACGACTCGCCAACGCGTATAAACAGTCAACAATTTATATTTTTACTTTAAGCGGCAAAACTAATTTTTTTCTCTGCGGTACTAATTTTTCTTTCCTTTTACTGAACATTATAAACTGGGAACAAAGCACGAGAGACACGTGTAACTCAATCAAAATTTATTGCAACGAATAACACGTTGAAACAATAATATACCGATCGTGGTGATGGAGGCATTTATCAAAGTACGTATCGGCACGTGAAATGCGTCAACAGCTTTTAACAATGAACTTTAGGGTTACTGACAGTACGGTTTGTTTTGTTTTGATATTTATTTGTCCATTTGCTTTGAATCACTATTTGTAAAAGCCGCCCAGGCACCTGCTAGCGGTAAAAAAAACGATAATGGTTAATAAAGGACACTAATCCTAATATACCGACTGGATCCGCGAATAAATAAATGTTTAGCCGCGAATACAGAACTGTGTCGCAATTTTTTAATCCGCAAATAATGAAACCGCGAATAAGGAGCTTTTACTGTATTTTGGATATTCTCCTAGCGTAAATGAATTTTGCCAAATGCATGTGTTGGTCCCAATAGGTCATCCGTCCACATTCTAACCATACCCAATATTGCTTAACATCGGTAGACGTTTTCAACAATGCATTGGTCCTGCAATGTAATAATTCCACAGTTGGAAAAAATAAAATATGTTCGTCTGTTTTGGGATAACATTTGTTAGCATAAACTGCCAGCACTATTGAACCCGGAGATTCATGATCATATCTCTATCCTGATATAATATTTTCCAACATTCCCTGTATAATCAATACTAGTAAAATTCATATCAAATTCCGTTGAGGTGAAGTCATATGATGAAAGTTAAAAATTAAATTCTACCTGTTGGTAGGTGCCGTCGTCCTCAACTTTGTTAAAATATTGTATATTAAATTAACTGGAGCGCTTTTGGAAGTTATCTTCCATCTTCTGCAGGTTGAGTCTCCGCTATTTGTTGTTGTTGTGTACGGTGATGTTTACTCCAACTGTTTTTAGCAGCAACTGACTTGTTTTTGACGATCTCGTGGGGATGTTTACTCCAAGTGTTTTTAGCAGCAACTGACTTGTTTTTGACGATATCGTGGTGATGTTTACTCCAAGTGTTTTTAGCAGCAACTGACTTGTTTTTGACGATCTCGTGGTGATGTTTACTCCAACTGTTTTTAGCAGCAACTGACTTGTTTTTGACGATCTCGTGGTGATGTTTACTCCAACTGTATTTAGCAGCAACTGACTTGTTTTTGACGATCTCGTGGTGATGTTTACTCCAACTGTTTTTAGCAGCAACTGACTTGTTTTTGACGATCTCGTGGTGATGTGTACTCCAACTGTTTTTAGCAGCAACTGACTTGTTTTTGACGATCCCGTGGTGATGTTTACTCCAACTGTTTGTATCTCGTATACGAGATCGTCAAAACAAGTCAGTTGCTGCTACAAACAGTTGGAGTAAACATCACCACGAGATCGTCAAAAACAAGTCAGTTGCTGCTAGAAACAGTTGGAGTAAACATCACCGTACACAACTACAACAACAAATAACGGAAACTCAACCTGCAGAAGATGGAAGATAACTTCCGAAAGCGCTCCAGTTAATTTTATATACAATATTTTAACAAAGTTGAGGACGACGGCACCTACCAACAGGTACAATTTAATTTTTAACTTTCATCATTCCCTATATAATTCACCTCCTTGAAAGCATGGTTAATGTTATTATTCCAGCACGTTCATGCCCTATCTACTACCGTGTATCACGCACAATTTTACTATATTTTTGTGACCTAAAAGGTGGATGCGGTGATTTATAGGTGTTGGTCTTATAGTTAATCAATGGTATGAGCAAAGTTCTCAGTCTTACCCCTCGCACATACGTATCTAAGGTCTTGGTATCTTCAGTCATAGAATATTTACATAATTCCTTTGTATAGTGCTGGCTTTTGAAAGCTATGCTGTTTGCGGAAGAAAGGACCTGATACCGGTAAATATATTAGTTGCTTTTTTCTGTGCTTTACCTACAACAAGTTTACATGCTCTTCTTTCATTTCCAAATCGTGCCAAGTTTCCTGCCAATTGCAGCTGCTCTTATTACCAGTGGCGGCCGCTCCTTATGTGCTGAGGTGCTGCAGCACACTTAATTGTGAAGGGGAAAAGTACCTAACAAAAAAATATATATTTTAAACAACGCGGGTTTCTTTATTTATGCTGATTTTTCACGCACTCTACTTGTTCTTTCCAATCTCCAATGTCTTTGGAATGTGCTGTGAATCGTACAGCAGTATTGAATCTCGCATCGCGCGTGCGCAGAAACCAAATATTCGTTTTCTGAATTTTTCATCTTATCTACGCGCGTGCGCAGAGACTAAATTTCGTTTCGTCTATTTCATCGCGGCTGTGGCTGTCATTTCTCCAGCCCGACGTGCAGATGGTGATTTCTATGTACTGTTGTACTGATTCATTTTTTATATCAATTTTTTTTTTTACTTTTCATTTTAATGCAAATTTTTACCTCTTATTTTTTTCCTACTATATGCATTTTGCATTTATTAGACATATAGTAACAGAAAAAAGGAATGCTTAATATTGATATTTAATTGCTTCTGAGTACGTTTAAGCATAACTTAAGAAACCACCATTGGCAACACTACCACATTTTCGCGCGGTTCTCCCCTCCAAACGTTTGTTCATACAGTATGCATATGTATGTTTTCTGTTTTGAACGACACAGTGCAGTTTGAAAGTAAAGTGAAATTTGATCGGTTCGAAGTGCTAAAAATTACAATTAGTATTTAAAAGAGGTATGTTATATTTATAAGGGATGGGGAATTCTGTAGACAATTTATTAGAAACACCTTTCTCCAGCAGACAATTCGATGAGAAAATTCAAATAAAACAATTAGGTAGGTCTATACCGAACCTTATTATAAAAAATAAGTAAATCGACTTATACACGAAAGTTCAACAGACAGATGTATGATCATGATTGGGTGTGTGGATAGGCCCAATGCATGGTGAATTGTCTCTTTTGTTTCCCAAGCCTACATTTTGGTAACAATGATGCATGGACTACAGTCGTTGTGACGGATTTAGGGCATCTTAACGTGTTAATTAAAAACGGTGAAAAATGTGAGAGACATGAATAACGTTATAGATCTTAGTGTTTTAGGAATGTGAATATCGCAACACAGGTTGTGTCTATCATAAACACAGATAGACACAGTAAAAAAAATATATAAGTACTTTCTTTATTTATCAAATTCTGTGGTGTCTTTGAGTTCGCGTTAAGGGGGCATGATGAGTGTGACATGGGCTGATAATTCGGGAGTTTTCTTGAGATAAACAGATTTAATTTCTAGTGTAGACAATACAGTGAAACAACATGAAATCTCTAATCAGATTTTTAAGGGGACATCAAAAACCATTCAACATTAATTGTTGAATTGCATATTGGAAACTTATCGCGAGTTGATAATAGAAGAAATGAAACGAGACGAATTATAGCAATAATGACCCATGAGAACCACAGATAGTTCCGATCAGACACTATCAGTGATAGTGTCTCGCTACCAGGTGAGAGATTAATGGTGTTCCATATGAAATATTCTAGAGATATTTCTTAATCAAGAGGGACAAAACGCGGATGCAATTTCTAAACGAATTTTAATTGAATTAGATACAATATTCAAGGATACACCGCACAAAATCATAGCTCAAGCGCATGACGATGCAAATGTAAAGATTGTGGAACAGTAGGAGCCAAAACAAAAATAGAACATTTTCGTAATGCTCATTTAATTCACTGTTATGCGCACCAACTGAACATAATGCAAAATGGTGCATCCCAGAATCAGTCAGTGTATCAGCTACGGTATTCTTATTTTCATATCAAGGTCACCGCAGAGAGTATCAATATTACAAGCAGTGACGGCTCGTAGAATCCCTTGCGGACCACAAACAAAGTGAAATTTCAAATCGAGTACTGTTAATATGGTATTCGAATACAAGGACAGTTTGATTGTTTATTAAGTTTAGAGAAAGCAACCTTCAACATGACTTGTCAAGAAGCTTGTCCTCCCTTAAAGGAATAAAAACTTTCCTTGAGAACACTATGTTACAAGAACGATTAAGTGCACTTGAAGTTACTTCAATTGAGAAGACTTGCTTTTCCAACATAGGAGGGTTCGACGCCAGAGAGATTGATAAATTTTGCAGTAAGAATCGGCATATGGACTTATTGTAATTGTTTGTATTTATATGTAACATATGTTTGTCCTGGCGAGTGGAAGAGAAGGCCATATGGCCTTAACTCCACCAGGCTAAATAAATCTATTCTATTCTATTTTTCGCCGTTGAGTAAGTAGTATAATATTTATTTATTTGTTCATACGATATTCCATGTTAATTTTTACAGCACACTCCAGATTTTCAGCATCAGCCGCCACTGCTTATTACAAAAATTGATGTCTCGTGAAGATGATGTAGCTCTCATTTTTCAATATTCACTTCCCTTCTGAGAACGTAGGCCTACTTGATTTTATTTTGTACAAAAATTGAAACTTTTCTTATCGCTAAGGCGTGTTCTACTATAATTATTTGTTCTCCATTTTTTATTCATACGTATCTGTGACATTGCCACCACGTGATGTGTATAGAATATACTCCACCTTTAATCTGGGAATAGATACAAATGTCTGCATACCTGTGTCTGATGAGTAATGACATTGAACAAATGTCTAGTAGGATTGCATTTGCAACTTAACTTGTTTTATAAACATGGAATAAATTATATATGCATTATTCAACAGATTTGTACATACTGGGTGGTGTCTTTCATTGCTTAATACGAACGTGTTTCTTGGAATGATCGTAAATTGTCCGAAGATAATGTTCATTATATTACGCGACAAATAATGTATGAAAGAATATGACGAGTTTTTTTTTAAATCAACAAACCCATTTCATTAATTTTTTCATGAGAACGCAAAAAATTTGTTTTTAATTTCTTTGATGCAAACTTCTACATTCATACACCGACTTCAAGGTGATTTGTTTACACTTTTAAAAGTTAATAGGCGTCTGAGAGATCTTTCGTAATAATTCAATAACTGATTTTATTTTAAATTGTGTACATCTTCGGGTTTTAAAAACCTCTTCAAACGGTGATATCCGAATGGGTGAATGTTTCTGGGGAATTAGTTCATCACTCCACCAATTAATTTGTATTGACCTCATTCACAAAGATTCTCCACAATACCCTGTGTGCGCTTATTGCTTGTTACTTGTGGACGTAGTTTTAATCTGATTGTAGGTTGATCCCCGTTCGTCTCGCTGCGGATGTTTTCCTGGTGAAAAGTTTCTTAACCAGATTAATTTAGTTACACTTATTTCCATATTGGATGTCACCGAGGGATGTGTGGTTATTATTTCGACTCGATGAGACATCTGGTAGGGAACTAGGGTATTACTCGGATAGACGAAGGTCAGTAGATGTCCTTCCATTCTGTTTTGAGATTCTTTCAAGACCTGAAAATGTCCAGTCTCGGGACCCAGAGCTTAAATCTTCCCCAGAGGGCTTTGTCCACTGAATTTTTCCATCCTAAAAATCAATCGACTTCGGCCGGGTTTGAACCCGCGATCCTCGGGACTAAGGCAAGGAATAAACCACTAGACTCCCGCGGCCAACCTAAATGGTCTTACACCTCAATGATCATTACTTGCACCAGTTTTTATCAATTTTACATTATTTTTATTATTTTATTTAACTGTTCTCTAACAGCATTAGCTCAGGATAGGAATGTATGGAGAGCTTATGTCCGCGCGGCCATGAACCTACGGGTTCGATAGTGGCAGTAAGTAAGTAAGTTCTCTAACAACTAGGGTTATATCGTCGTAGTTCAAATCTGGACGTCAACGGGCCGATTAATGTTCCTAATAGGCATTTTATATCAGAAGTTGTTGCAGGTGCCGCAAATCTTAGGCATAGGACCATTGATTGTAGCAGGTGCCGCAAATCTTAGGCATAGGACCATTGATTTTATTTTCTTTCCGAAAGAAGCCATGTTCAGAATATTTAAGCCATGAAAAATCCATCGTCCGCGGCCGAGATTGAACCTGCGAAGCAGAGGCAAGCATGGCGATACCTAGCATACCGTGGATTTATAACAAGTTTAAGAGTCAATGTTTGCGACCCACTGCTTAACGTCGCTTGCTCTTCACCAGATACTGTCCACATCATTGAATAAATTATTAGGAATGCAGGTTTGAATCCCAGCGTTTCCGGAGGGATATTATTGGTGGGCCATTTGGGATTTTCCGAGTTCTCTCTCTCTCTTTTTTTTTTTTTTTTCGTTTCCCGAATTTAATTCTACTAACACATCACTCCTTTCCCCTTTCCTTCCCTTCATGTTATTTAATATCTCATTTATTTTTACTTGATATTACCTTTCACCTCGTTTCATTTTAGGTAAAAATAGTTTGGTTGGCACCCACAGGTGTTCAAAATATGTGGATGCGGGATCTAGTGGGAGCCCACCAGGAAGCTGCCTCATGATTCCGAACCCGAGCAAAACTCAGGAGCGTTGTAGTCCCTTTCTGCGGTCACGGGCTAATCCAAAAATGATGGTATGGGTCACGGGCGTAGAACCTGGTATGTCGGACCTAGAGGACAACCTACAACGTACGTAATACCGTAGACTTCCATTCCACTCATCTCCATAATATTGGGATAGCGGAATAGGTTTCAAGTCGCGATGCTCAGTCATTTTTCCTTCCCAGCTGAATAAAGAAGTGAAAAATAATAGTATTAATAGTAATACAAATAGTAATAAAACAATAGTATAATAATAATAATAATAATAATAATAATAATAATAAGACCAATTATAGTAGGGCCTACGGCTCGCGCCTCTTCGTTGTTTCTTCCAAAAAACTCTGAGCATTAATTCTTTCGGGGGGGGGGGGAGAGTAAAGCCACGGATACCGTGTCGTAGTTTTGCACGTAAAAGAATCTCAATCCTAAAATATAACGCGTCTGAGCAAAATTTGTCGGCCATTTCATGACCAGATTTGAAATACGACCGTAATGACCTGAGTTATTAAAGTGTTTCTCTAAGGGTCGGTTTCACCAACAGAGGTAACTGTATTACGCCAGTTTAAGCTATGCTTTATTCATGGAGAAAACTGGCGTAAAAGAGTTACCTCTGTTGGTGAAACTGGCCCTAAATGAAATCCTAAATAACTATACAAATGTGATAATATGAGCAGTATAGTTAAGCTAAAAACCTCGCACTTGGGACATGTATTACTTCCACTGTATATATGTATATATAATGAGGGGCCATTGTTAAGACATCAAATAAGATAGAAAAGGGCACTTATATTATCTAATATAAGCAGTAAAATAGCTGTTATATTCCTATAAAGAAACATTATTTACAAAAAGAAGTGGATTAGCCATTTAATGACTTTCATCATAGGCTATAATATTGCATACATATACAAAATTATCATCACTGGCATTTCGTCAGATAATGTAAATTCCTTAATTATTATGTTTAGAATATGAATCGCGGTAAAATTTTTCGACAATCAGATGGCGACTATCTTAATCTTGAATTCACTATTAGCGTGCTTTCTTTTCTACATTCTTTATGATAGTTGTGTTGGAAGTGTCTACATCTAATTCCTGCCAAACAGATACATTACAAGTATTCAAATAATTTTAAGGTAGAGTCGTACAAAATAACCACTATATTATTATTATTTTTTTTATTGCGGATGAGCCCATGTACGATTACGCAAAGTAGTTAGAGGTGTTTCCTTTGAGCCCAAATTTCTTTTATTCTTTTGCTATGAGCTTGTATTCTCTCATCTGTCCAAGTTGTTCCAGTTTTTTTCTTCGGTTTCTCCTCTTGGTCAACTTGCCACTTATTCACCTTAATTCTAAATATATCTC
Source organism: Diploptera punctata (assembly GCA_030220185.1). Taxonomy (NCBI): domain Eukaryota; kingdom Metazoa; phylum Arthropoda; class Insecta; order Blattodea; family Blaberidae; genus Diploptera; species Diploptera punctata. Next base: position 892,226 of record JASPKZ010007837.1, read on the forward strand.
TGTTTGGGATATCTTCTTTAGTAATTCCTGCCAATTTTAAGTCCTTTTTGACTTCATCAATCCACTTCATAGTATCCACTGGAGCATTACTTCTGTTTTCGTAGAATTCCATTATCTGTTTTGTAAGCCTATTTGAGTTCAGTCGTTTAATAAGGCCATAAAATTTTAACCTTCGTTTTCTAATATCACTATGAATGTCTGTATATATTTTTATTTCCTTTTTACTTCTGAGTCTAAATGCTTCATCTGTGACTTGTGGACCTAAAACTTTTCTTATAATTTTGCATTCTTTTTTCACTATATTTTCGATATTTTTTTTCTGTTCAAAATGAATGTTTCTGCTCCATAGAGGCACTCTGGTTTAATTACAGTGTTATAGTGTCGTAAGTTTGTATGTAAAGATATGCGTTTTTTATTATAAGTGTTGCGAGTAAGCCGAAATGCTGTTTCCATCGGCCGGTTTCGAACTCGAGCTCTCTGCTTATGAGCAACGACGTATGTCCAGACCACAGCCGTAGGTTGTTAATAATAATAATAATAATAATAATAATAATATTAATAATAACAAATAGTAATAATAATAATTATTATTGTTATTATTATTATTATTATTATTATTATTATTATTATTATTATTATTATTATTATTATTATTAACAATCTACGGCTGTGGTCTGGACATACGTTGTTGCTCATAAGCAGCGAGCTCGAGTTCGAAACCGGCCGTGATAAGTTTCCTGGGTGAGGTTTTTATTTTGGAGGGGGGGTTAATGAATTTCGAATGAATGGGTAGTTTGTTCTCATGAAAACATTACAAAACTTCACCAGTCCTATCAAGTAGGCACCGAGAATAACTATGGTCAATATGTGTGTGTGTCTGTCAACATTTTAGCGGCCGCAATTTTTGTTTCATCTGAACCAAGCTTGACATATGGCAATTAATTAAATAAAACTAAGGCCAATTTTTTCAACGAAATCGGAACATTAGGTTTAGGAGTTCACCTTAAACGAAAATTTAAAACTCTCTAGCTGTCTAATTTTCGATGTTTCACCATGAAACTCAGTACATGCTACGTATTAAAATATAACGAAGCAATTTTCCAAAAATCAAATAACTCTAATTGTTACAAGTAGGGGTTTGCCTGAAACCCGAAATTAAAAATTGTCTCTGGCAACCGCAGTGTTTTCTTCGTTTCAGTGCTTACCAAATAATTTAATTAACCCCTAAATTGTTAATGTATCCTATAACATATATTGGTTTAGTTTATTTTATATCCTTAATCGAGATTTGTAAAAATGAATTGTCAACAAGGATCAAGCTAATGTTGTATTAATACTTGGATGTGATGCTGCTGTAGGTTTGTAAAGCTTGGAGCATTCTCGCTGAAGAACACAAACAAACAATTCTAATTATTCAAAACAAATGTCTTAAAATTATATTTTTCGCCCCCCGCCATAGGAGAATATCAGCTTCACAGTACTGCTCAAATCCCCTATATTGATGCACCCATCACCGATCGAGTAATTACAACGGCTGAGGCCACTGCCACCAACTAGGCCATAAACCAACAGAGTGTTACACATCGAAACATTTTTGATTAGTTTTCTTCTTCTTCTGCTTCACGGTTTAGGCTTATTTACTAGCCTGTTCCGGCTCCAAATTGCTGCTCTTTCCATCTTTTCCTTGGTCTTCCCAAGCTTCTTCTTCCTCGTGGTGAATAGTTGTATGCTGCTTTTGGTATTCTATTCTCAGTCATCCTTGCCAAGTGTTCTTTCCAGTTTGTTCTGTAGTTCTCTATTGTTGATTAGTTATGATACCATATTTCACGGGGAATTGTTCCTATGATGGTACGCTGTGTTTCACAGCGCCGAACGGCATGGCTAAATCCTCGCTGTCGTCTTTCCGATTCACGGCTTGTCGGCAGTGAAGTTTAAGATGCCCCGTTCCAGCGGGTGAACCCACTACCACTAGACCAAACTGCATTATAAAATTTAAATTTCTCACCTACAATGCCGTATAGGTGAGGGTTAGCTGTCAAACCCCGTACAGTTGGCACAACAAAGAAATTCGTCAAGAGGTACCTCAGAATCGGCGCATTGTTGCCGTCAAAAGTTTGGCCTTTCCAACCGCACACCGGTTCAATCACTGTGTGCTCTCGCCATCTCCTTCTGGAGCCTTCAGTCAAATATCTTGGACTCCATCTGGTTTTCAAGTTTACGTTCAAAATTCAGAGTCGGCATCTACAACACAAAGCTAATGCTGCATTTAAACGTTTATATCCATTTTTTAAATCGAATACTTTATCTAGTGGAATCAAGCTAATGTTTTACAAAACTGTGTTTAGCAACATACTGCTGGGCGGCTGTGAAGCCTGGAGAATCCTCGCTGCGTCTGCGTGTCACTAAAAAGAAGGACCAGGTCATCCGAAACAAATGTTTGAGAATTATATTTTTGGGGCCCACGATACACGAGGATCACAGAACTTCATGGCGTAGCGCAGATTCCTTTTATTGCAAATATCATCGAGCCTCTATGTTCCGTTTCATCTCTCACTGTCCAAGCAATGACATCACGCGTGCCGTCCATAGAAATACAAGACAATTACAAATGATCAATCGCATTTTAATTGGTTGTATAAACCAAACTATAATATATACAACAATGAATGATACATCAAATGGAAGAGAAACTCTGAAAATTTACTTTCTCGTATTTTGTTGTGATAACTTACCAATGGTTTTGAAAATGGCGACTATAAAGAAAAAGTGCTCTGCGTGTTTAAATATTGCAGTGGTCTCGAAGTAACGTGCTGCGTTGTCACGCAGCCCGGGTTCGATCCCCGGTCGGGGCAGTTTTTCTGGGTGAGGTTTTTATCGTGGGTTTTCCTCACCTGTAAGACTAATGTCAGGAAAACTGTAAGGCCCAAACGGTCCCCGAAATCATATGACCATCATCATCATCCTTATCATTATCACCATCATCATCTTTCACCGATGTGGAAAGCAACAGGAAGCTATTACACCTACAATTCCCTAGTAAAGCTGCAAGCATAGCATGAAAATGCTATGATTGCAGTGAAGGATCTGCCCTCGGACAGAATTACTATGGATGGATGGATGGATTGCCGTACAACGTGCATTTCGGGGAAAAATAATAATACTCCAGGTAAAAAAAAAGCAAAAAAAACATTCATCCATGGTATTTAAGGAAACTGTTACCGTTGTTAACGGTAAAAGTACTGGACATCCAAGAGTTTCCAATGAAACAGTGGAACGACTTGGGGCTAGTTTCTTTCGTAGTCTGCAGAAATCGACATACTGCGCCAGTCGGGAACTTGATATTCCACAACCGACTGTGTGGAAAATTTTGCCTACTCGATTACAAATACAATCCTACTATCGCATACAGTTGCAAACCTTACAACCTGAAGACCACATGAAACGTTTTGAATTTTGTTCTGACATGCAGGCCGCTATGAAGGAAGATGGATTTGAGGACTGTTTAGTGTTTAGTTAAGAGGCGACTTTCCACATAAATGGTAAAGTTAATCGCCATAATGTACGCATCTGGGGCACTTAACAATCACATGTTACTGTGCTACCTTAACGAGATTCTGCAAAAAGTGATTGTGTTTACAGCAATTTGTAAGTCAAAGCTCAATGGCCAGTTTTTCTATGCGGCGAAAACTGTAACAGGCATGTCATTCCTTGACATGCTGGAACAATGGTTGGTTCCAAAAATTGTCAGAGGATTATAATGACTTCATATTCCATATTGACGGGGCGCCGCCTCATTGACACGTGGAAGTGCGTTACTACCTGAACACACAACTCCTTCACCGTTGGATTGGGCGTTGTGCTGAAGGTGACTTAACTTTGTTCAAGTGACCTTCTAGATCCCCCGACTTTTTTCTTTGGGTTCATAAAATACAAAGTGTAGGCCTGCGTACCACCACTGCCAGCAACTTTGGTTGAGCTCAGGGAACGCATTACACATGCGTTTACAACGATTAGCAGGGACATGTTACTTCGCGTATGGCACAAACTTCAACATCGCTTAGACGTGTGCCACTAGATTTCACACGCACTGATGACTCAGCATAAGGGGATGTGTAAAGTGTCCTCTCCTGGAGTAGCGTGGTTCATTCTGTGCTCTTGGCTCCAAGCCCTGCTCGTCGATTTGTGGTTTGCAATGCCCTCAACTTCTCTAGTTCATGATTTCAGCACTAACATCGCCAAATAGATCACAGTTGCGTGATTTAACCCAGCAATGATAGCCACAATGTAATATTAACTCCCAATGAGCTACAGCTGCTCCCTGAATGCAACACACTGGACGATGCTAGTCGTCACTTATTAGTCCTAGTAGTATTAGTAGGAGAATTTCACAAATTTAACAAAATAAATAAATGTTCCGTATACGAGCAAACTCGGAAAAAAGTTCGACTTGCTGAGAATTCGCTTATTTTACGCATTTTTTGCGTGTCGGACATTTTGTTCGCGTGTAAGACAAACGTCGGGAATCTTTGGTCCCGGAATATCATCTGACCATTAAAATCATCATCCATAAAATATTCTACTTGTGGTTTAGTATTTTGATTGATTGAATAATGTCTCTTGTCTTAAAAGTTCGTGTTGTCCCAGAGGTGGTGCTAATATTGAGCTCATCACTCAAACTAAAGTATTATTATTATTATTATTATTATTATTATTATCATTATTATTATTATTATTATTATTATTAAACAGGATTACAATGCAATGTGTATAATGCTGTGCCAGAAATTACGATGATTTTATTTTGTTCTCTATCTTCCAATTCAACTCTTCTAGTCCTTTTACCTAGCAGCACCTCCGTCTATGTTTCTTTTATATTTCCCTTTTTTCTAGACTTTTCCGGATTCCATTCAAACGCTAGCTTTGAAATAAAAGTCAAAGTAAAAAGGTAAAATGTAAGATTTCTTATTGCTTGATAGATCATGAATATCATTCCAGTATTTTTCAGTATATATTTTTTTCAGGTGATCAGAAAAAATGACCGTAAATCTGAACTCTAGTTGTTATATGAAAGAGCTGAAAATTGCACCTGTGTAAATAATTTTCGTCAGCAGTAAAATTGTAGGAAATGAAAACGCCATAGCTTCCCATTGCTTTTCTCCTTTAAAGTGCGTTGTACAAATTCAGTTGAAGCCATTGTTAAATTTGCATCCAGATGACACCCCTAAAATAACATTGCAACACTATTGTTACCAAATTTACTAGAGTATGTTTTGTGTTATGTAATTTCTGGAAATGTGAATGGCGCCACTGTTACTATAACCTGTTCATATTTATTGTAACTACAGCAGTATGCTGTTAAGTGCATGTATGCAACCTTGAATTGGTGACAACTAATTTACATAAATTTCTTTGTTTCAGGTATGTTGACAATGTGCCGTCATTTGTGAAAGGAATTGCATGCATGAGACCGTAAGTAAATGTTTTGAAAGATTTCCAGGAAGGAAAGTACTTTACTTGCGTGAAACACATGCTTAGAGTACTAACGACCTCTCAGACACATACCCAACATAATAATTCATTAATTTATTCCTGCCCAAGGACAAATTCTTCAATGCAGATTCAGCATCCTTATATTGCATTTACAGTTGTAAATATAAATGCAGATGTAAGAGTAATTCGGTAGCATTATCACATATCATTGTTTCCTTCGCATCTTAACCAGTGATGAAACGGATAACTGTTTGGTCGGATAACGGATATCCGGCAACCTTAAGACCGGATTACCGGATATCCGGCCGAACGTTGCAGATTGGCGCATCGTAACGATCGAGTTCGCGTAGGTGGCCCATGAACGATCGGGCGGACTCGGATGAATTCGGGTCTTTTCGATCATAAGGGAAGTTAGCAAGTGTTTCATTGACTTGTTGAATTGATTGCAAACACGATCATTTGAGCTTATTAAAAAACGTGCTATTGTAGTTTGATGTTATTATAAAAGTATTTTTATAAGTAATTCTAAAAATATTTAGCGACAAGAAGACAGTAGCAATTCAACTTCAACACCGGATAAAAAAAAGTAGAGGAGAGGTGACAGAGTCGGCTGTATCTCCCGAAGCTCGTGGCACGTTCTGGGATTGCTTCAATGAGGTAGCAAATGAAAACAACAGTAGTCAGTCTCACGATAAAAAAAAAAAAACGCGATTGCATGTGAGATTGATTTTTATCTGAAGTCAGTGCGAAGTGATCGCGATCGTGATCCTTATGTTTGGTGCTCAACTAATGCTAAACAATACCCAAACTTAACAAAGTTTGTCAAGTTTTATCTTTCAGCACTCTGCAGCAGCGTATATAGCGAAAGATTTTGTTCTGATGTTGCCCATATCTATGAAGACAAGCGAAACCGTTTGTTACCTCTCAATGCAGAGAAATTTGTATTCATTTACCATAATTTGCTCTTAGTGCAGTATGAGTACCAGGCCCCGAAGATGAAATAAAGGGTTCCAATATCCTTATGATTAGTTTAAAATAATCATCGCTTCAAATAGTAGAATGGCTGAGGTCAAGGTGAAAGATTGTAAATCTTTTAAGGAGGTAAATTCTTCTACTAAAGTTCTATATTCAAGGATGATAACAGAATGCAAATGAAAATATGGAGATTATATTTGTTTTGTGGATTAAATGATGTACCTAAATTTTATATTTCATAACATTTTTAAATTCGACATCCGGACGGATACTAGCTTATGATCCGGCACCGGGTCGGATACCGGATAGTTACCACATATCCGTTTCATCACTAACCTTAATGATCCAAAAGTGCCTCAGGTGAGAAGAATAGATTTAGGTAGCTAGAATCCTCCCTCGAACTTCAACACTCGTCACAAAGCACAAGTTTTATCAAAGCTTTTATTCGCTTTATCCTTTAATAGTGATAATTTGTTTATTTATGTCCAGTGACCGGTATGTTGTTAACAATCATGAGCCAATTATCCTCAAATATATAGATAGATAGATAGATCATCGGTTGATTAATGTCTTTGACATCGTTCGATTCCCAGTAGCCAATTTTGTCGGTCCATCCAATCCCCTGGTTGTAGATGTTTCTCCTTCATGTATAAACATATTCCCTGACTCCAGGAGGTTTTAGGTCTTCCTCTGCCTCGTCTTCCATCAGGTTTCCATTCCAAAACAGATTTTGGTAGTCGATCCTCATCCATTCGCTGGACATGTCCGTACCATCTTAATTGCTGAGTTTTAATATAATCTAAAATAGTGTCTTCAATCTTCATTTTCTCCTTTATAACTGAGTGTGTGTGTATATATATATATATATATATATATATATAATAGTGTATGGAACAAGAATATTTTAAAATAAACTAAAATATGTAGGCCAAACGCCCAGTTGGTAGACCAGAATGAGGTGGGAGAATAACATTAACTATGATTTGAGGGAAGTAGATTATACAGGGAATGATTGGAAAGCATTAGCTCAGGATAGGGATATATGGAGAGCTTATGTCCGCGTGGCCATGAACGTACGGGTTCGATAGTGCCAGTGAGTAAGTAAGTAAAATATATAGGCCTATCAGTATATAGATCTGAGTACATATGGAGTGGATACCTCGAAACTAAATAAAAATTTGCGATGATCAGATTTATTGGCACAAGGAATGTACTTTTATGACGTTCATCCGGACATTATAAACTGGACAAGGAATGTACTTTTATGACGTTCATCCGGACATTATAAACTGGACAAGAATGTACTTTTATGACGTTCATCCGGACATTATAAACTGGACAAGAATGTACTTTTATGACGTTCATCCGGACATTATAAACTGGACAAGGAATGTACTTTTATGACGTTCATCCGGACATTATAAACTGGACAAGGAATGTACTTTTATGACGTTCATCCGGACATTATAAACTGGACATTAAATGATTAGGAAACATATAGGCCTAAATAAACTGAATTCTAGGTTTTGTAAAATGCAGATAATTGCGATGGTATGGACATGTAAATCGATTATATGATGAAAGGTTGCCAAGAAGAATTTTGCCAGGACATAAAGAAAGCGATTAATGAAAGAGAATTACAAAACAGGGACTGGCAATTACAGAGATTTGTAGGAAAATAATAAGAGTGTAGAACATTGGTCACGGGAAGATATGATAATACATTGTTGACCATAAACTTGTTCATGTTCATGATGATTATTAACAACAAGATACAATTTTGAAATTGACAAATCCAAGGCCATCATTAACAAAATTTTGAAACCAACATTGGTTCAGAAATCATGCGTATTCGTTCTTATTAGATAATTATTGCATGTTGTTGAAGCGGCTCTTGTGAAGAAAGTTGAAAATAGATCAAGATCCTATTAAACGAGGTTTATGAGCGGAACTGCCACCTGTACCAAATGTAAGCGTGTAAAATGATTCAAGATATCACCACATCTCCAAGTATCAAGAGCGTGTCATGAGAATGCACTTAACCAGAATCCCGAAGCTGATGATAAAAATATCGTTCATGTCACCTCACGAAAACACGGAAACAAAATGTCTTTCTCATATCGTAACTGGTCTTCTAGGATAAATACGTGACAATAGGATGATGTTATTAATATTAATAATAATAGTGATGATAATAATAATAGCCTAACAATAATTTAATACTAATAATAATAATAATATTCCACACTATAGAGTGCTTCTTTTTCAACCGAAAGTTATTTGTCGCAAGAAATATCTATCTAATACATTTTCTTCCCTAAGACCCTTGCTTCCGTGCTTTTCACTCCATCCGTACAACGTTATCTTGTCTACCTCTTCTCTTCCTTCTTCTGACCTCTCATATAAGGAGTTTCTTTGGAATTCTGTCCTCTTCAAGTGTCCATACCAGCTAAAACTCCTTTATTCTATTTTTTTAATATGTTCCTTTAGACTTGCATAAGTTATCTAATTGCACTATTCATGATTTTATCTTGTCTTGTCTTGTAAGCTCATGTTTCCCTTAACAAACATTTAGGCGCTCTCCCCCTACAGGGAAGAATTTGAACCATACTAATTTAGTTACACTTGTTTTCGTATAGATGTCATTTGAGTGGTCCGTGGTCAGCGACCCGCCTCATCTAGGAAACCAAGGTAGTACTAGGACGGGAAAATTCGGTAAATTTTGCTTAGAGGTCTTTTCATTCAGGCTTAAGGGTCTTTTACGAGCCTGAAAATCTTCAGACTCGGGACCGACGGCTTAAAGTCCCTCCCGGAGGACTTGCTCCTTGGATTTTTCCATCCTAAAAAAATCCAATGACCCCGGCCGGGTTTGAACCCGCGACCCTCGGGACCAGAGGCAAGGAGCATAACCACTAGTCCACCGCGGCCGATTTCGTGATTTTATCCCGTCTTAAAATTCGTGTTGATAGCTTCCAAAAATCCAGTTGTACTGCTAACAGTTTGTTGGACTGGTGTCTGTTGAATGTCCATGTTTCGAATCAATATAATAAAATGCTTTGTAACAAAGCATGAATTATTAGTTTCTTCTTAGTACTGTGTAATCTATTTGTGTTCCAGAGTAACTAGTTCAGCATACACTTTGTTTTTTTTTTACCATCAGTTTGAGCGAAATTTTAACTTGATAATAATATAATGTTAACAAACCTGATAATAATCAACATAAGAGGAACACGGAGGTGCTGAATGTAAGTTGGAGATAGAGATAACCCCAATGAATGTGCATTTGATACTCACAAGGGAACCTTACGTAGTCACAATCGGCGACCTCTTTGAAATTTAAATGCATAAAGAATGAAAAGACTGTTACGCAGCACCTGCGTAAACTATGTGAATTCCTCAGCAAGTCGAAGTTATGTTTCCATTTTGCTGGTTTAGAGAAAAAAATTATATATATATATATATCCATCCATCCATAGTAATTCTGCCCGAGGGCAGGTCTTTCACTGCAATCATAGCATTTTCATGCTATGCTTGCAGCTTTACTAGGGAATTGTAGGTGTGGTAGCTTCCCGTTGCTTTCCACAGCGGCGAAGGATGCTGCTGATGATGATGATGATGATGATGGCCATATGATTTCGGGGACCGTTTGGGCCTTAATGTTTTTCTGACATTTGTCTGACAGGGGAGGAAGAACCCCGATAAAAATCTCACCTTGAAAAACTGCCCCGACCGGGGATCGAACCCGGACCCGCTGCGTGATAAGGCAGCACGCTACCTCTAGATCACAGCGGTGGACATATATATATGACATAAGAAAAGTAAATGCTTGGACGAGATTTGAACCCGGACCTCTATATTGTTGTTAAATTGGATAAACTCAATTTCTTATGCTAATTTATTAAAGCATCTCGGACAGAAGGGAAAACGTACTTATCGTTACTATAAAATGTTTACCTTTATATATTGTTGTATAATTTGACATAGATTTAAATAATTTCTTCTCATTCATTTTTCTATTAATTTATTAAAAATGTTATAAATTAAAGCTAATAAGCTTATGTCTTCTAGTATACATCGCCAATTTAAGGGTTAATTGAATTGTGCTATTAATGACCGCTAGAGCTATATACAGGGCAAGTCAAAATGTTGTGCAGGTTTTCAGAAATTTATTATGTGAAATGTAATGAACATATAATATTGTGAGACATATTGTATGAAAGGTAAACTCTCAAAGTTTTTTTTTAAATATTCACAGATGTTCTATGTGAGCGCCTTTTGTTACACGACAGATGTCAAGCCGATATTCAATCTCCTGCCAAACTTTCTGTAGCAGTCCGCGGTCGATATCAGCAATGGCTGCTGTGATGCGGGCACGCAGTTCATGCAGTGTTGTTGGAAGTGGTGGTACGTAAACATGATCCTTTACAAGACCCCACATGAAGAAATCACACGGGGTTAGATCTGGTGGCCAATGAATGAGTTGTTGATCACCCTGAGATGCATGGCCTATCCAGCGTTGTGGTAAAGCCGTATTCAAATGGTCTCGAACACTGCCATGGTAATGTGGAGGGGCACCATCCAACTGCAGAATGAAATCTGGACTATCCGCTTCAAGCTGCGGAAGGAGCCAGTGTTGTAGCATATCAAGGAAAACATGTCCGTTCACAGTACGTTCATGAAGAAAAAGGGCCCATAAACCTTTGCATGGGAAATGGCACAAAAGACATTCACTTTCGGAGAATCGCGTTGATGTTCCAGAGTTGCATGGGGGTTACCAGTTCCCCAAATCCTTACATTGTGTCTATTCACTTTTCCTGAAAGGTGGAAAGTCGCTTCATCACTGTAAACTACCCTCTCATGGAACTCATTTTCTTCCATTAATGCGAGAAAATCAACACAGAAGGACGCTCGCAAAGCATAATCGGCGGGTTTTAAGGCTTGAACCAGTTGCAAGTGGTAGGGTTTCATCTGTAAACGTTTCCGGAGAATCCGCCATACAGTTTTTTGTGGTAGTTGAAATTCTGTCGCTCCCCGGTAGGTGGAGCATGTGCGAACGCGTTCGACTGTCTCTTCACTCGTCGACGGACGGCCAAGTCGATTTTCGTTTACAGATACAGCCTGAATCCCTAAATTGTGTGTACCACTTACGAATGGATCTCCCATCCGGCGGGTCTTTATCGTATCTGGTACGGAAATGTCGTTGAACACTAGTCACAGAGTTTTTTACATGGTAATCAAGCACACAGAAAGACTTCTGATCCCCAGTCAACGCCATTTTCCTTTACTGCTCTGCTGTTGACATCTTGCGGGTGAACGCGGAACTTTAAAAGTGGACAACTAAACTTTGAGAGTTTACCTTTCATACAATATGTCTCACGATATTATACGTTCATTACATTTCACATAATAAATTTCTGAAAACCTGCACAACATTTTGACTTGCCCTGTATATATATATTTAATTTCGGGTTTCAGGTCGGATTTTGCTGATTTTTGGATAATACCTTCCACATTTTATTTTAATAACACATACTCATTTTCGTTGGGAAACATCGAAAATTGCGAACGGTATAGCGATTTTTAAATTTTCGTTTCTGATGAACTCCTATACCCAATTGTTCAACTTTGCTGGTTAACGTACTTGACCTTACGTTTTTAAACGATTGCTATATGCTAGTTTTCCCTATCGGGGTGTATGGACTTTTTAGAATTGAAAAAAATCCGAGGGACAAATCCTCAGGTTGGGACATAGTGCCGTGGGTCCCTAGCCTGAAGATTGTCGTGCTCATAAAAGAGCATGAAGCCTAAATTAGTGCCTCTGAGCAAAATTCATCCGGTCTTTTGAAATCTAGTAATACCTTAGTTGTCTTCTAGGTATATTTTCGAGGCGATGTCATAACCACTATAAGCTAACCGCTGATATCTGTACGAGAAAAGCGTACAGTTAACTAACTTGGTTAAGTAACTACTTGGAAACGTAGGGTATAAACAGAGAGACAGGTTATATTATTCTAGGGTGGGCCGGAAAAACTCATTTTTATTTCGAAGTTGTAATAGCGCGGAAAGTGCGAATTATATAGACCAAAAACAATATTAAAATATATCAAAATCGGTTGACATCTTCCGGTCGCGCAAAGGCTCTAAAATTTGACAAAATATGAAAAAACTTCATTTTTGCGATTATTTCTTTATATTTTAATTAAATATTTTCGTAATGTAATAGTTCGTAACGTCTTCAAATAGCGCCTAAAAAGATTGTGTTTTAATTTGGTTTAGATCAGTCGAGCATAGGGCCTAACATTTGCCAAAATATTGAAAAATTTCACATTTTTAAAAGTTCTTTTTTATATCTTTAATATACTTGTTTAACGTAATAGTTACAGTATTTTTATTTTTGAACATAAGAACATTGTGTTTTATTATGGTGTAAATAAATTAACAACTTCCGGTCGCGCACTGACCCCAATGCTATAGAAAAACAGTACCTGAAAAAAATATAGTTAGGCCTATGACATGATGGGTGATAACAGTAAAACGGGCATTGTATTTTTCGATTTGCTCTATATTTAAAAAGCTTAAATATTTAAGTTACAGTGTAGTTTTTAAACAATAAACTTACTTTTATAAAAAGAAAAACAGTTCTGAATAAATAGTCCATATTAGTTGAACCTGTCCAATAGTACTGTTCTCTATTTTGTAGCCGAAGGTACTTTGAAGACTGATTTGCTGGTGAAGTTAGGCATGGATTATTAGGACAGCAGAGTGGTTCTTGGTATATTCAGCTGCACAAACTTCTCCTGAGGCTTCCGTGACGATTTTTACATAGCGTTCAACAGCCTGCGCATGAACTAGGAGTTGCTTGAAAGTAATGTTCCAGTCAGGAATTGAGTCACTGTGGATGTGGAATTTGATCTCATCGTCACTGATTTCTGCCAACAATGGTAGAGAAGATAATTCAAAGTTCATTCAGTTGATCATTTCTGAGTTGATTTTTGGTGGCTTGAATGTTCTTACTGTTTTCCTTCTTGCATCTATCTGCCTTGCCTTCAGAATTCTTCGAAGTCTGAGCTTTCTTATGTGGTTTCTTGTCATCTTGAGCCATGGCTAACAGTAAGTGTTTTGGGAGGTGGGCGGAAAAACCATTCCGTTCGATCACAGGGTCGACAACATCAAGGAAAGATTTTGGCAAATACCTGGTAGATTGTATTGCTTGGTAAACAAATTTCGGGCCATCTGTAAAGTGTTTACTTGTTTTGACAGTAAACCACATTGGCATGTATGATTTCAATATAAATAAAACTAGTTCTTGAAGTTCAGGTGAGGGCTTTCTTCACTTATGTACAATCTGAGAGATCTATTTGCTTCTGTCAACCACCTCGAATGTGGTAAGTGTCCAAGATCTCGTACAGCCAAATCTTCTTTACAGGTTCTTGATTATATTGCCTTTGAAATGTCAAGTAGGTATTGCTGATCTTTGCTAATATCTATCTGTGGGATCTGACAATCAGTAATCTGGAATTTATTTATCCAATACCAAAAATGAGTAAAAATGTATTTTTTTTATTTTTTTATTATTTTATTATTTTATAGCAGTATTTTAATATCATATTAAATATGAAAGTTAAAGTTAATAATTTTATATTTTAAAATTCTTTTAATATTTAAATATAACTTAAATAAAGAAAAACATCTAAATAATTAATTGTTGTTTATTGTTGAATAAAAATGTCTCAATAACAATTAAAGAAATTGTATTATATAACAGTCTTTCTAAATAATGCTTTTAAAATTGGGACTTAAGTCATTGTTGTCTGAAATATAAAGCTTTCTGTTATAACTGTAATAAGAACACCTGCTTAACTTAATATTTTTAAATAAAAGTATACTAAATTCTGATTGGATGTTAAAAACAATTAACTTTTTGATTTAACCAATCAAATTTAAACATGGTATTTAATGGACCATTAACCAATAGAATTTAAATTAAAATCATGTGATGTAATAATGTTCTTTAATATTATAACCGAATTACTCTAGAGTCTGCATATAACTTTCATCACAGATAGAAGCTATAACAACTCTCCTGATAAAATGTGAAATTTAATACCAGAAGAGTAATTGATTTCAGATAAGAAAATAATATATTTATGTGACAGTGAAGAATAATATCACTTAAATTTACTTAATCTGCTGGGAACTTACAAAATGAATAAATTTATTACTAGTTCAGTTATTAGTGATTTTTTTAAAGTGTTTTCCTATCCTGTGTACCAACTTCGACCTTGAGAAGAGAATCCAGCTCTACCGGAAAATCAAACCCAACCTGAACAGTAATTCTTATTTATTATTTTTGGACACTAATACTTCTTCAAATTGTCGCCACAACGAGGGGCATAATTCAAAATTCCTTCAATTTTAGCAAATGTTGGGGCTTATGCGCGACCAGAAAATATCAAGTGATCTAAATCAAATTAAAACACAATGTTTTTAGGCTCTATTTGAAGACGTTATAAAATATTACAATTCAAAAACGTCTAAATAAAAAATTTAAGAAATAACCCAATAATGTTTTTTTTTTTTTTTTTTTCATATTTTGTCAAACTTTAGAGCCTTTGCGCGACCGGAAGATGTCAACCGATTTTGATATTTTAAATATTTTTTGGTCTATATAATTCGCAACTTTTCCGCGCTATTACAACTTCGAAATAAAAAAAATAGTTTTTTCGGCCCACCCTATTATTCGTGTTCTTTGCATTTGTTATTCATTTTATAAGAAAATTTGAAAGCGATCGTTTACTGAATGCGTTCCCTTGTCAGATGGGAACTACAGCCCACACGCTAACCGGAGTACGTAAACATACTCACTGAAACTGACATAAGAGTTAACAAAACTCCTTAGAGCAGATATAAACTAACGTCCGTTACGCATGAACAGGCGATTTATTCAACAAATTGAATTTATGTTTCCTATTTTGTTGCTTTACGGACTACATATTTATTTTTATTAAGTCCTATGTAAACACTTACGTTGCGAGAAACAAACATGGCGGCCACAAGAGTTATATTTTAATTACAAATACAGTTTGGATATCGCTGCTAATTTTTATGAAAATCTTTATTTTTTATTCCTATAATTTACCGAGTTCGTTGCAAATACTGAAAATTCCTACCGCTAGAGCGAATTTAAATTTTCACTTCTGGTTAACCCCAACTCCTAATCATCCGATTTTTGTGGTAAACGAACTTGATCTTGCCTTTCTTAATTAACAATTGCTATATGTCTAGTTCCGGAAAAAAAAAAAGTATTGCCGCTAGAGCGTTAACAGCAGGTACAAACACAAACGCGCACGCGCGCGCACACACACACACACACATATATATATATATATATATATATATATATAATCATAGTCATTATCTGTGTCTATTAGGTAGGATTGATGAAGGTCTGTAGAATTTTTTCAAAAATATTTTCATGAACCTCATTCCTTAGGAATGAAAATCAACGTGACCTCATGAGTTCTTCATTGGTTTTTTAACTTCTTCTTCTTCTTCTTCTTCTTCACTTCACGGGCTAGGCAGATTGCCTGTTCCGCCTCACAGTTGTTCTGTCCATGTTTTTACTGGCCTTCCTACATTCCTTGAACCTCTTGGCTTGGTTGAATGCTGCTCTTGGTAATCTTGATACATTCATTATTTCCAAATGTGTAAACCATTTCCCTCTATATTCTCTGATTTTCTCATCCAATTTATATATATTTAACTCTGTTCTTATATCTTCATTCCTCATCCGATCCAATCTAGTGCAGCCTTTTGTTTTTCTAAGTAAGTTCATTTCTGCGCTTTGTATTCTACCTTGCAATTTTTTGGTCATTACCCAAGTTTCGCTCCCATAAAGTAATGCAGGAACTGCCAATGTTTTATAAAACTTCAATATAGTACCTCTTCTTGTTTTATTCTTTAATGTTTTATGTATAGTTCCGCATATCATTTGAAATTTGGACAATTTGATATGTATGTCTCTTTCAGTTTTTGTGTTTATAGCAAAATTAATTTTTGAACTGATTGTATAAATAAACCTAGTATAAGTACACAGTTTTATATGTAACTCAAAATATCCAATCAAAATAGCAATTCTTTATGTACGATATTACAACATCGTAATGTAAAATTAAAATTATAATACAGTGTTAGTATAATTACCTTTCCGATTACAAACTTGAATATCTATCGTTAGAAACATGATATTTGTACCAACGGAAAGAAAAACTCAAATAGTTTTGTTATCCTTTCGGACAAATTAATTTGCTACTCTTAAATCAGCAGAAATAGAAACTTCAGCCACTTTTTTTTCACTGGAAACCATGAAACGTGAAACAGAAAGAGAAACTTTTGATACACGATCGTCACTAAGTCACATGTGCTCAATGTGAGCTCCTTGTGTCACATGACACACATCAAGTCAGTAGTCAATTTCCTGTCATAGCCTACATGTTGTAGCTTTGGACCATCGACCAGTGCAATGGCCTCTGTGATGCGGACACGAAACTCCTCAATGGTAGGTGATAATGGTTGATGATACATTTGTTATTTTATAAAACCCCACAGAAAAAAAAGTCACAAGGAGTGAAGTCGGGGTAACGTGGAGGCCAATGCAAACATTCAAAATCTTCACAGCCAGCACGTCCAATACATTTCCTTGAAAGCCGTGTATTCAGTTCGTTTCTAATAACATGGGGTGGTGCCTCATCCTGCTGAAAAATTAGATTTTCGTTGTTCTGTTCCAGTTGTGGAAAAAGCCATAACTGTAACATATCTCAGTCAAAAAATTAATTTATTCAAGTCAACGTTTCAATCTCCTTGTGCGGCATTATTTTCAAGACATTTGACACTGTTGTTTATAATACATAGTTACCATCACCAAGACAATCTTTTTACAAATTTAAAATTCCAATTTATGATTTAAAATATTTTAACAAGGAATCATATGTTTCACACCATTCACTTAAATCTTCTTGTTTATTCAATGTTTTATTGTGTTCTTTTTTTATATAGGTCATTTCTACTATAAATATTTTGTGGTAATTATTTTCTTTGTGTAAATTTTTTATGTCATCCCATTTTATTATTTTTAATTAATTCTACTTTTAGTGATTACTGAAAATTCTGCATCTGGTGTACTGATACTATTTTTATGTTCATCAATTATTTTTCTCATGAATATTTTTGTTTGGCTTACATAAGAATTTTCAGAATCACCACACTGAATTTTGTATACAGCGTCTGTCAATTGATTACTTTCAATTTTATATTTGCCAGTTTTTATTAAATTTCCTTCAAGTTTGTTAGGAACATTATGAGATGAGCAAAAACAAATTTGAATGGTTTCAATTTCTTTTCCAATCCTTCATTTAAACCTTTTACATAAGGTAATTTCAAGTGAAAGTTTTGTTGTTCAACATCTAGCTTTCACTTGAAATTACTTTATCTAAAAGGTTTAAATGAAGGATTGAAAAATAAATTGAAACCATTCAAATTTGTTTTTGCTCATTGTGTCCCTAATAAACTTGAAGGAAATTTAATAAAAACTGGCAAAGATAAAATTGATAGTAATAAATTGATAAATGCTGTGTACAAAATTCAATGTGGTGATTATGAAAAGTCCTAAGGAAGCCAAACAAACAGATTTATAAGAAAAAGAATCGACGAACATAAAAGAAAGAACATCAGTACACCAGATGCAGAATTTTCAGTAATCAGTGAACATAGAATTAATCAAAATCATGAAATGAAATCGGATGATATAAAAATTGTACACAAATAAAATAATTACCACAAAATATTGATAGCAGAAATGGCCAATATAACACAAGAAGAAAATAGAGCATTGAAAAAAAAATTGAGTGAATGGTGTGAAACATTATGATTCCTTGTTAAAATATTTTTAATCATAAATTGGAATTTTAAATTCGTTCATTTAAATTTTAAAAAATATTTTGGTGATGGTAACTATGTATTATAAACAATCATGTCAAATGTCTTGAAAATGATCTCACACAAGGAGATTGAAACGTCGACTAGAATAAATTATTTTTTTTGACTGAGATTACGATTAATTCTTCTTGTTATTATTATTAACTACTCTCAGGGAATAATATTTATAAAAATATATTAAATTGTAACATATATGTACGAATTACCTGTGACTGTCGCCTTGACAAAAAAGAAAGGGCCATACGCCTTTTCACGTCATTTTGAGTGAGTCGCGTACATGTTCCACGTAACTGCTAAGGTTTTCTAAAGCCCACATCGTGACATTGTGTTTGTGCACTTTTCCTGACATATAGAAAGTGGCTTCGTCGCTAAACGCAAATGATTCGATGAAACCTTCAGTTTCCATTCTGAGTTGCATCTCCTCGCAGAAAGACTGTCGCTTGACTTTGTCGTCTGGTTTCAGAGCCTGCTACAATTGCAGACGATATGGATGGTACATAAAACGTTCTTGTAAAATATTTTATACAATTCGTTGGTGGATGTTTAATTCTCTATTGGATTTTACGGTGGATTTCTGTGAACTTCGTGTGAAATTCTCTCTCACACGTTCACATTTGCCTCACTTACTGATGGACAACCGCTTGACTTCCGCTTACAGACGCATCCCCTCGATTTTGAAGTCAGGGTACAACTTATGGATACTGCACTCACTGGGTGGATCAACACTAAATGTTCTTCTAAAATTGCATTGTACAGTGACAACAGACTGGGATGGGTGAAAATCTAACACACAAAATGCCCTCCTGTCTTCGTTTGCAACCATTTTTCTGTTATATCGTCTCCTAGCAACGTAATTAATACATATGCGACATGTATTTAATACACAAGTAATCTTCTTGGTGATAAAATATTAAAATAAACAGTCAATATGTCTAATTCACCAAATAATGATTAAAATGGTCAACATGTTTCTACAGCTAAGCTGTCATTCCCAAGACTAGATTTGACTGAAGAAAAAAATAGTAATGAATAAACAAAATCAGTAAAAACAAACTACGTCACATGACGCAATCAGTCACAAGTAAACAGTATAACATAATAAAACTAATCCTGTTTTCATTCAGTTAAGGAGAAGAGGGCGCTGTACGTAATACAATGTACAGGAATTTATTGAAATATTAAATGACCGGATTCCCATCGTAAGTTTTACTTACGAAGAGGAGGAAAATGGAAGACTCCCTTTTCTGGATATGTTAATAATTAGAGATAATTATTCATTAGAGTTTGATATTTATAGAAAAGAAACCAGTACACTTAGATCTATCATTGCAGATTCTTATCATTGTAATCAACATAAAATTTAATTTTTTTAATCCACTGTCTTGCTACTCTTCCGTTAAGTAAAATAGATATAATACAGAATTACAAACCATTAAAGATATCGCTAAGTGTAATGGTTTCAATGAAAATATGATTATTAATTTGATTCGTAAATTTGAATTTAGAAAACTTATTACTGATTCCACAGCCTTCCATTCTTCTATTAATGAAGCTAATTTTGCAATTATGCCGTACGTTCCCTCTTTAACTAGAGGTTTGAACAAGATATTCAAAGCATTAAACATTAAATTAATGTTTACTTCCATCTTTAACATTAGGCCTAAATAGTGTATTTGGAAATCGATTATTTAAAAAAAATCCGGTATTTATGAAATTGGATGTAATGACTGTGATATGAAATATGTTGGGCAAACAAGATCTATTTCAACTAGATTCAACGAACATATTGCTCATTTTAGATGTAATAGAATTAAAAAATCTGGAGTTGCTCAGCATATTTATGATTACGGTCATGCTATCAATAAAAGTAACCTTAGGCTGATTCGTTCGGTCATTGATTTCAAATTTCTTGACGTCCTTGAAAGTTTGGAAATCTATAAAAATGAGGATAAAATTGTGAATAAAGACAAGGGCCCTATTCCATACAGTGTTCTCTTTTCTTTAATTGAATGAAAAGACGATTAGTTTACTTGTGATTGATTGCGTCATGTGACGTAGTTTGTTTTTACATGATTTTTTTATTCATTAGTATCATTACTATTTTTCTATTCAGTCAATATCTGGTCTTGAGAATGATAGCTTAGCTGTAGAAACATATTCACCATTTTAATCATTAATTGGTGAATTGGTCATATCAACTGGTTATTTTAACATATGCGACAGATTCACCGACATAAAAATAGTCGAGTTTCTCCTTCCATTGATACAAATTACGTGTTCCCAATTGCCTCCTAACGATAGTTATTCAAGTTTGTAATCGGAAAGATCATTTATAGTAACACTGTAAAAAATATAAAAAAATAACATAGAACTAGCATATAGAACTTGTAACAAATTAAATAACGTAATAAGCAATAACATTGAAGAAAATAATAGTTTTAATAATAAAAGAGCATATAAATTAACGTGTAAAGACAACAAATTTTATATAGGAAGAAAAAGCAGGAGTTTTAATATTAGATTAAAGGAACACTTTAGTGACTTCGTTTATGCGGAAGAAAAATGAAGTTATGCTAAACATGTTACTCAGGCAGGACATTGCAAGTTAGACATTGCCACAACTCCGTCACAATACTGCGTAGGGAGAATAACCCAGCAAAAAAATAAACATACTTGAAGAGATTGAAATTTTGAAGGAAACCAACAGAAACCATATTTTAAATGAGAACACGCTCTGTACGTTCCCTTGTACCAATTCATCAATAGTATATCAGTATTGCATTCAGGGTCAGCAGATAAAGACCTATCTCCAGCTACTTCTGCTGATGGTGGGACTAGTCCCGACTGGCCTACAGAGAATAAATAATTTTCAAAGTTGAGGTTCGTCTGAACCTATTATGTAAGTCAATTTTATATTATAATTTTAATTTTACTACTAATACCTCAACGAAATTTCATCATTTTATTAACGTTAACAACATACCTGTAATAATTTACGTTATTGTGCGATAACATAGCCCCCATTTTATTATAGACGCTGTTATGTTGCATATGAGTATAATTTTTACGATCGAAGACATATATTAGGCCTAAGTCAATATAGTGAATATGTACCGCAATATCACTTTTTGCAGCAGAAATTCGGCCCAAAAGCTTACTTTCGCGCTAGTGAAACATATTCAGCTGCGTGCAGAAGTCAGATCAAGTTAATACTTGTCACAATGTAAAAAGAAATCTCAACTTAAAACAAACAACAAGTCGAAGAGTTACATCTCCATATCAACATTTAATTTAATAATCCGTTTAATTAAAATGGTATTGAAATCCATCCGCAGTTCTAAACTCACTGTATCTGCATTTTCTTCGTCACTGATATTAATGTTCGTGAATGGATTAACGAGATTCCCTCTGTCCCTATCTACTATCTGAGTGAGGCCTTGGAATTGGTCTCTCTGAAGTTTTATGACTTCGCGTGTGACACATGTTTACCTTGATAAACGATTTGATGTTTTCTGTGTTTTCGTACCTACTTTCAGTGATATCAGTGGGACGTTCTGTTTGCATGTCAAACGATAATATGAATGCTGTACAGTCGTACTGAAGATCTTGGCATATTGTGTGTCCGTGATTCATGGTTTGGAAATAGATGTGAAACCAGACATAATAGGAACCATTAAGTCTCGTACATCGTGGGATCACTGAACGACGTAATTTGGAGGATTAAATACTTAAGAACAGAAACTAAAGAACAAGTTAAGAAATTTGTTGTATAATCTGCCCTCACTTGTGCTTTTGAAACAAGGCCTCAAACATCAAAAACAAAACAAATGTGGGAAATTGTTGAAATGAAGACACTGGAAAACAAAATATGATAGAATCGTAAATGAATACATTCGGAATGAAGAAACATTTAGAGTCTACTCATTACGCGGCCCGCGGGCCGCATGTGGCTCTTGAAGATATTTATTGAGGCTCTTGGAATAATTTTACCTTCATTACATTACATTTAAATTTTAAATTCTAAGTATAAAATAATAGTATCTTTATTGAAATTCTACAAAGCTTTGGATATCCCTGTGTCATTCCGAGCAGTACAGTACCGCACGTGTTCAACAATGCAATGCAATGTCCTGGCTAGTATTATTGATTTTGAATAATATGTGTACGTTTGTTTTTAAAACCGTTTAAACTTCTACATTGTCGTCCGAATCTGTCACAATGAAATATACAATTTAGTTTCTATGAACAAGCGACTGGTAGCGTTGTGCCCAACCAGTTCATTTGGAGAAGTAGTTCGTTCACTCGCACTCACTTTTGTGAACCATTCAATTCAACTAGTTCGTTCACAAAATTTAGCGAAGCCCTTCTTCATTCATTCGGCAGCAAAAAAAAAAAAATCATTTCTGCATATTTAAAAAACTTTACAGTATCACCAACAGATGGCATAACTATGTCCATTCGAAACCCGCACGGATTCTCCAGGAAGAGACTAATCTGTGTGACTTGACGTTAACCTATGGTAGCTGTAAATTTTATTTAAAGATAAACATAAATAATACCAACCAAATTAATGTAAATTCTGTTCAAATTCATTTGAGTGTGAACAATTCTAACAAGACTGCTACCATGTTTTTGTTTATTTTATAATTATTTATACCTCCTTGTTTTTATTTTTGTTATAACTGTATTATATGCATAATATTTCTTTAAATACAAAGATACAAAATCGTACTATTGGCAATTACTTGATGTTAAATCTTTACAATCCCTAAACTAAAAATATAAAGAGAGTGAGCACAATAAAAGCTCCTTATTCGCGGGGGATATGATCCGCGAATATGGAATGATAATTTAATGGGTATATAGGGGACACGATCCAAGGTTCCAAAATACAATAAAATGATAAAGAATAAAATTAATTTATTGAGAGATTTTGAACAATTGCCAGTTTTAGGGAAGGGCTTAAAGAACTTAGTAATTTTTTCCTGTTTTGCGCCTTTTAAAAGGTCTTACAATTTAGATTGATATTCAGCCGTAGAACTAACAATTTGCCTTCTAAAAATAATACTTATTTCCGTAGACGGATCAATTTTCATGAAGAAATAACAAGAACAATAATATACCGATCGTGACGATGGAGGCATTTATCGAAGTGTACATATCAGCACGTGGAATACAACAGCTTTTAACAATGGACTTAAGAATTATTGACAATAAGGTTCGTTTTGTTATTTATTTGTCCATTTGGTTTCAATCACTATTTGTAAGTAAAAGCCGCCTTGGCACCTGTCTGCAGTAAAAAAAAAATTGCAGATGGTTAATAAAGAGTGTTTTCTAAGGCTGGACATTAGCGTTGTGCCCAACCAGTTCATTCCGAGAAGTAGTTCGTTCACTCGCAAAAAAAAAAACACGAATATGGGCTGGAGGGGGAAGCACGAAGGCACGAGCATGGGGTGACTTGACGTTAACCAACCATATGGTAGCTGTGGATTTTAAAGATAAACGTAAATAGTTCTGTAAATTCTATTTTAATTTATTTGAGTATGAAAAATTCTAATATGACTGCTACCATACTTTTCTTTATTTTATAATTATTTATACCTCCTTTTCATGTCTGTTATAACTGCATTATTTGCATAATTGTATTTATATACAAATTTTCAATGTTTACATATTTTATATCAAGTTGTAAATGTTAATAAAAAACAAAATCGTAACTCTGTAATTTGAAAAAAAAAAAAGGTGTGGAGTATTTTAAAACTTTTAAGGAATATATATTTTATTTAATTTATATCATCATCATCATCATCATGAACAAATTCGTTTTAGGCCATGTGGCCTGTACGGTAAACCTAGCGAAGATGGTCTTGATCTTTCCACCGATATTTTGGTCTTCCTTGGTCCCTATGTCCAGTTGGGGTATATTGGAATGTCAATTTGGAAGTCTATTTCTTGCCATTCTTCTCAGATGGTTTTTCCATTCTTGTTGGTATCTTTGTATATCTTCATTTAAACTTGTTACTCCAAGTTTTCCTCTGATAATAGTGTTCCTTTGGTGATCCAGTCTATTAACTCCTAACAATGATCGTAAGAAGCGCATTTGGCTTACTTGAAGTTTATGAGAGTTTCTTTTATTTAAAATCCAAATTTCACTTCCATATTTTAGAGCAGCTTTTGATGTGAAGTTATGTAATCTTAGTTTTGTTTCTGTCCTCATCTGTTTACCAAAATGTCTTCATATTACCCCATTCATTTTATTATATTTTTGTAATTTTGAATCAATGTCACTCTTATACTCTGCAAATACACTTCCTAAGTAAGATAAATCTGACACTTGTTCTATAATTTTTCCATCAATCTCAATTTTCACCCGTTGTATGTTTGTATTTTGAACGCCTGACTAGGGGCTATAAGGTAGCAGCCCTACCACAAGTCTTGCTCTGTGGATGGCTGGTAACCAACCCAGGGGACTTCCTACTACTCGAAGAAACTTAAAGCAAAGACTGGAATTTAATTTATATATGTATTATTTACACATATTATTTGCATAATAGTTCTTTAAGAAGAAAGAAATATGCAAAATCGTACTACTGGCAATTACTTCATCTTTATCTTTACAATCCCTAAACTAAAAATATAAAGAGGGAGAATACTGGGTAGGCCAACAAAATTTAGCCTTGTGTGTGCACTTTTACAGAATGGCTTCTAATTCGCGATCAAGAAAAAGTAGTGAAACTTGGGGTTTCTTCGCCGATTTAGGGGATGGTAAAGCAAAATGTAACTTTTGTTCTAAACACAGTTTGATTCAGGGGGCGGGATGCTTTTAAACTTGTACGGCATATTCGCCCTAAATGTTTAGCAAGGTAAGATTTTTACTAAATTTTGCAACAGCTTTTTGTAAACCTAGTAAAATATGTTGTTTTAAAACTTAGATTAAATGGATTTTTATTAAAGACTTTCGGAATTCCAGTAAATAAAATGTAAAGTGATTGTAATATTAGACTACATTAGATTTGTAGCATTAGTAATGCCACAGATCAAAAGGAGTAATCCCTGAGTATGAGTGGTGACGTAAGCAAGAGCGGGAAGGTGCCGTAATGTACATGTACTGAATGAATGAGCGTGTCGAATGTTGAGAGTTTGAATTACAACTGAATGTTTAAAGCCAGTTCACTCTGTCAAGGTAGTTCGTTCCTCTAAGAAACTTCACTTTTCCAAGGTAGTTCGTTCTTTGAAACCACTTCGTTCATCTAAAACACTTCACTCTTCGAAGATAGTTCGTTCTTTTATACCACTTCGTTCTTCCAAGGTAGTTTGTTCTTCTATGTAACTTCACTCAGGCGAGATAGTTCGTTCCTCTATGGCAGTTCACTCTGGCAAGATAGTTCGTTCTCCTCAGACACTCACTGTGGTACGAACGATATGGATGACGTAGGAAAGAGGCGGGGACATGCAAGGTCGATCGATGGGCGGAGAAATGTAGAGTAATCAACGAATGAGCGAAAGTTGATTTGGAGTGAGACATCTAGAGCTTGAAATAAAAAGTAACTTTTAATTTTAAGTAGCAGTTGTGAACTCTGAACTGGCAGTTCATTAAAAGTGAATAACTTTTTGACACTTCACAGTAGTGAAGCGTTCATTCTAAACGACTCACTCTCGAATTACCCATCGCTAGACTGGATACTGTGTGTTACCTAATCAGTTGAATTTCAGTGTTCAATAATGGCTAGTGTTTTTTCGAAAGGGAAAAGAGAAAACTCGAAGATGAAGGAAGAGTTTTTCAAGATACTTGGGAGCATGAATTTTTCTTCATACCTGCTAAAAAGGAAGACAGTGCGATGTGTTTATTATGTTGAAACGTAGTTCAAGGTTATAAACGATTTAATCTTAATAGGCATTATAAAACGGTGCATTCAAATTTTGAGTGCAGATATCCTAAAGATTCTAAATTGAGAGCAGAAAAACTAAAGACATTAAAAATGTCAGTAGTGTCTGAACGGAAAATGATGTTGAATACCGTAAGTGAAAATAAATTGATAACAAAAGCATCATATGAAGTAGCAGACATTTTAGCACGCAAAATGAAACCGTTTTCCGATGCAGAGATTTTTAAGGAGTGTTTTCTAGTCGTTTCTGACACATTATTTTCTAAATTCCCAAATGCAAAAGAGATAAAAAGTGACATAAAAAAGTTACAACTTTCCGATTCTACTTGTGTTAGGAGAGTTAACGAAATGTCTGTAGACATGCTCCATTGTACTCTCGATGAAATTCGTGAATGTGACTATTTGAGCCTTGCTCTGAATTCGTCCACAGATATTAGTTCCACCTCTCAGTTGCTTTTATTTATTAAATATCGTAATAAGGTAGGGATTATAAAGGAAGAGTGGATAAGCTATACTTACCGTCGCACACAATTTTTTCTAAGTTCTATAGAATCCCAGTGCGCATGCGCTAGTGCTTCATGTAATCCCAGAAAGAGAAATGCAACCTCCAGCAGTTGGCGGTATATGTATGTGAAATCAGTATGACCAAGATTGACACAAAATTCCCAGAACTTGTCTAAAAATGTATAATTAACACGAAATGAACTAGTAGAAATATGATTTTACGTGGTAACCATCCGACATTTTGAATTTTTCATAGAATAATAGATATGAAGAGGTAATTTATTTTACGTATCAAATCACATTTAAAAAGCAATGAACCTAAAAGCTAACCAAACCTAAATCAATTACTGTAACACAAATCAATTACTCTAACGTGGGTGAAATCCAGGGAACGTGGAAGTGATGTTGGCAACATCTGGAGTATTTTGGGTTGTTGATGGTGGCAACGTTGGAACAACATAGGAAGAGGAGGGAAAATAGCAGAAAGTAGCAAGTAAGCAATATAGCACGACCATGTTTTACGCAAATATATAAATATATAAAAAAAAGATCGTTGCAACATT
This sequence comes from Diploptera punctata, assembly GCA_030220185.1. Classification (NCBI taxonomy): domain Eukaryota; kingdom Metazoa; phylum Arthropoda; class Insecta; order Blattodea; family Blaberidae; genus Diploptera; species Diploptera punctata. The sequence continues at coordinate 919,638 of JASPKZ010007837.1, forward strand.
GGAAGATGTTTAAAACGTGTTTAAAAGTGTTGCAAAATGTTTTAAAAGTGTTTAGTGCATCAGTGGCATAAGAAATAAGATTGAAAATTTTGTGCGACGGTTTGTATAGCACACCCGGAAGAGTTTTTAACTGTAATACATATGACAGGTCAGACACGGGGAATAGATTTTTTTTTAACAGTTAAATATTTTTTGACAAATACAAAATTGACATAAACAAACTTTTATCAGTGTGCACTGACGGTTGTCCCTCAATGGTAGGTTGTCATACAGGATTCATTTCTCTGTTTAAAAAAAACATTTAAATAGAGACCACTTATTAACATACCATTTCATTTTACATCAAGAAAATCTTGCTGCTAAATTTGACGAAACTTTCAGATCTGTGATGAAGAAAGTAATTAACATGGTTAATTTCATTAGATCAAGTAGACTAAATCATAGGCAATTCATAGAATTTCTCAAAGAGCTTAATTCACAGTATGATGATGTTATTTATCACACAGAGGTCAGGTGGCTGAGTAGAGGAAGAGTTTTGGAACGATTTTTTTAATCTTCGCCATGAAATAAAACTCTCTTTAAGTGAACGAGATAAAGAATACCCTGAACTAGACTCTTCTTCATGGTGGTTAAAAGTTGGCTTCCTAGCTGACATAACAGGAATACTGAATGATGTCCAAATTAAAATGCAAGGTACAAATAAACTTATTACTCAGCTCACAAGTGCAATTTTCTCTTAGAAGAAAAATTGAAAATGTATACAGAAGAACTTAGTAATAATGATTTCACTAGTTTCCCATGTTTCCAACATCTTATTGAAGAATATTCAGAGGAAGAAATAAACTTGCAACCCTTCATAGAATTGCTCACTGTACTACACCATGATTTCAGCGTGAGATTTAATGATTTTAGAATGTTTCGAAACCCATTTCGATTAGTTGAAAATCCCTGGTCAATAACGACAACAGATGTAACTGGGTTGTCAATTTTTGGTCCTGAGGTTAGAAATCTAAAAAAAATGATCTTATTGATCTCCAGCAGGATTGAGAATTGGAAGTTATTTTTCAAGATTCAAGAGAAACGAAAAACGTATTCAATTTTAGAGTTTTGGAATACAGTTCCAGAAAAACAGTTCGAAAACTTGGTGTCGTGTGCATATAAAATTCTGTCTCTTTTTGGATCAACGTATTTTTGTGAAATGACTTTCAGTAAGATAAAGTTCATCAAGGGTAAACATAGATCTCGTCTCACCAATGTGAACTTGGAAAACCTGCTGCGGTTATGTGTGGAAAATCAACCAGCTCGTATTGACAAAATTGTGCAGGAGAGTAGCAGAGTTCGACCATCAACTTCACAGCAGTAATCTACACAACTGTAAATTGCCTTAAAATTATGTACAGTACCGTAATAATAATAATAATAATAATAATAATAATAATAATAATAATAATAAACAGTTAATTATTAACAAAAATTAAATGACAGTAATCAGTAATTGTGTTTTGTCCATAAATGTAAAAAAAAAGCTGCGTGTTACCAAGACTGAGAACTGTGAAATTTGGTGCGGCTCTCGAACAGATATGGTTTCTTTTATTTGGCTCTCTTGTAATTTCTAGTGAGTACCACTGATTTAGACAGTAAATACAAGGTTAATAAGAAGATAAGAATGGAATAATCACGTCTGAAGAATGAGTAATGACAGCTCATCAAAATACATATGAGGATAATATTTCAACTGGCAGGAGGTCATCAGGAAGACTACAACAAAAACTGAGGAACTCTCTTCTCAACAGGCTTTAAATCTTAGGGTCAAGAGAAGAAGAAGAAGAAGAAATAATTTCGTAGTCTGCGATGGAAGACATGAATGGAAAATGAAAGAGGGACATGGGATTTTCTTGTAAAAAACCCAGAAGGAAAGCGCACCAAGATTTGAGGGAAATAAATTATGCAGGAAATGTTTTGAAAATATGAGCTCAACATAGGAAATATGGAGAGTTTATGTCCGCGCCTGCATAAACCTCCGTGTTTGATAGTGCCGTGAATTAGTTAGACTAGACAGAGAAAATAAAAGTAATGTTTACGGTTTAAAAGTACTGTACCCATAGATTACGACATGAGGTTTGCACGCATCCCAAGTACTGTGCTTACGTAAACAATAGCTCTCTCTCTCTCCTCTCTCTCTCTCTCTCTCTCTCTCTCTCTCTCGTTGTAGTTACCATCATGTCAGAATTACTATTTTTTTTCTGTTCTCTAGCTATGATATTCTCTACGTCACTCGGCGGCAAGTTATCTCAGTCGTTCCCGGTGAATGGGGTTCCCTGTAGTCGCACGCTACAGGCTTTCTCTGTCGCTACCTTAAGGACTTAATCAAATGGTCACATTGCAATTGATACCTACTGTTCAGTTGCCTACGAACTGTCGACGTTTGTATTATTGAACGTCTTACAAGGGAACTGCCAACCATTGTATGTCGAAACCACCTCGAAATTTCTCCCAGAGAAGCGTTGTGATGTACCAAGGCCGTAACCAAAAATATATCTACCGCTTTAAACTGTAAGGCACTAAAATCCAGCGCAAAACATGTTCTTTAAACTACAGGGGAGTAATAGAACTCCTGACTTGGTGGATTGGATAACCCTCGCAACCTGCCATCAGCACCCCGTCCCATCCCACTCCATTTGTTATATTCAAGCAGTGATTCAATAGGCACGAGATGTTAGCCCGGTTGTCATCCTGGCGTGAATGTACCCTTTATCCCCAGGATAAGCGTCTAGTACTCATTTCCGCTATATGCTGAGTCGACCCCAGGGTCATGATACCGCTTGAAGGTTAAAGCCGGTTTAAAAGTCCTGACCCCACTGAGACTCGAACCCCCGACCTTCAGGCTTGTAAAGTATTATCTTAACCAAGTACGCTACAGCGTGCCCTGAAATGAATGGAGGAAAACAAGTTAAAGTGCAGTAACTTTGCAAACATGAAGGTGTTTATGTATTGTAATTCTGTTCAATATATGATTTATCATTATTATTATTATTATTATTATTATTATTATTATTATTATTATTATGCTGAAGTTTGGAAATTCAACAAAAACTTAGAACAAAAACTTGATGGAAATGGATTTCTTGCGGAGAGCAGCAAGATGTTCAAAATTAGACAAAATAAGAATTACTGTCATCAGAGAAAAAATTAATATTGGTTATTCAATAGTAGATTATATACGGTGTAAGCAATTAAATTGGAATGGTGTCCACCTGGAAGAACGAGGAGAGGAAGACCTCGAAACTCGTGGATGCAGGAAATAAGAACTGGAATGAGAGCAAGAGGACTGGAAGGAATGGATTGGATGGAGAGAGACGAGTGGAGAAAAAAAAATAAAACTTTAGGCACAGAAAGATGTATAAACATTAAAATTCTGTATATTAAATTAAATTATTATTATTATTGTTATCATCGTCATCGTCAACAATCACGGATTAAGCCCACGTGGCTTGTTCCGGTCTCATAGATTCTCATTGAAAAGTTGGATCCATCTCTTCTTCGGTCTACCAACATTCCTGCGTCCTTTTGGTTTGTATTTAAGTATAATTTTGGGAATGCGATCATCTTCCATTCTTTGAACATGTTCTTTCCAGTTTTTTTCTAGATTCTTTTATTCTATCTAAGAGGTTAAAGATATTTAGCTCATTTCTAATATCTTCACTTCTTCTCTTATCTAGAAGTTTGCAACCAGCCACACTTCTCAGAAATCTCATTTCAGCTGCTTCTATGATCTTCTCTTATCTTTTAGTTAAAACCCAAAATTCACTACCATACAAAAGTAAGGGGACTGCCACTACTTTATAAAATTTTAGTTTTGTTTCTTTTCTTGTGCTTTTAAATATCATTTTGATTGTTCCACATATATAATTAAATTTATTAAGTTTGTTGAAGTCCCGCGCCATAGCCGAGCGGTTAAGGTAGGAAGCCTTGGTGCAGAGCTACGGGACTTGCGCTGGTTCGAGTCTCCATGGGGGAAGACATTTTTCTCATGGTATTTCGGCCAGTATGGGACCGGTGCCCACCCAGCATCGTGAGGCAATTGGGTAGCTACAATAAGTAGCGGCTCCAGGTTGAGGAACCAGCTATAACGGCTGGGGGACTCGACATGCTAACCACATGTCACCCCTACACTGACTGTTGATCATCTACGTCTGTGATTGACACATGTGGATGTGAAGGGCCAGCAGCCGGTTGGTAAAAGGGCAACCGCTGAAAAGTGGAAAGACCCTCAATCGGAAGTTTGTGAAATATTCTTCATTTTTAAAAGAGGAGATTTCATAACCCAGGTATTTAAAATGGTTCACTTGTTCAATGGGTTTCCCCTCCAGAATTATTTTAGCTCTTACGGTATCTGATCCCTTAAAACCTAGGATTTTCGTTTTACTTATTGATATTTTGAAATTATATTTCTGTATAATGTTATTTAACTGAAAGAGCGATTTCTGTAGACCATCTTCTGAACTAATTATTGTTATTATTATCATTATTATTATCATCATCACGAAATACAATAAGAATATATTTACGGCAAATGATAGAGGAAATTTTAAAAGTTGTTTTCTATCACACAAAAGGACAGACGAATCACAGTAAGCCCGCACAAACATTGATTTTAGGGCTGTCTCTTTCCAACTCCTTCACTGTAAGCGAATTTTCAGATCCCCAGATGCGGCAATAATACCTGTTGATCCCAGAGATATGAAAGGTGAACTCATCATAAGTAATGCCACGAGTGATTTCCAAATTATCGATAAATTCACGACTCACGAAGTGAGGAGTGAATTTATCTAGAGAATTTGGAAATCAAGAGTGGCATTTGTTAGGACTATTTAACGAATAAAATAAAGCTGTTTACTCACAAATCATTATTTAACTACAGTTATTTAAAAATATTTTTATATTTAAAGTAAACGGTGATGTTTGAAAACTAATGAGAAACGATAGGTAGCCTACGCTTCTACTGCTTCTTTTGTTTATCACTGCAACCAGATCATACTATTTATTGCCAAAGGAACGCAATATTGTAAGAATGCTCTCTAGTGGAGAAAAAAATGAAACACATCAATCTGTTATATTAATTCATTTTTGATGTCGTATACATTTAAGAAAGTGCAAACAGTGGTTTCTTTTTTTGGTGGTATAATCAATTGCTACAAATGTTGACATGTAAGCACTATTATATACAATCTGGTAGCCGTATTTGTTATAGGCTCAGTCACTGCAAAATAACGGTCAGACCTGTTCAGAATATTAAAAAGGAGGAGCTTTGCTTAATATATGATAATCCTAACGTTGATAATTATTTCGTGAAACACGTCTCTGATTGGTTGTAATACAGAAATCATTGAAACGTGATTGGTCATTGACTCCCATTTGGGGCATGAGTTAAATAGTCACTAAAAACTACTTTCTGCAGAAATCCATCATCACTGTCTGGGACAGTCACGTCGTTTGGTTTCAATATGTGCATTAACTGAATCTTGTCGTGGATAGTTGACATTCGAATCCATAGTACCGCATTGATACAGTGAACGGATGTAGTTGGGCTGCACTGGAGATTTTCTGAAGTGTGTTGAATCGCTGTTACCACACTTTTCCCTGCGCGTTAATTTCACTACAACAGAGATACAATTATCTAGCTGCTCTAGGGATCAGTCTCAAGTTGTTCTGCTCTTGTTGGCAACAGTTATGAGGTAGGGGGAGCAACAGACAGGTATCGTGGAGGAAGTGGCGGTTCCTATAACTTCGCAGAGGAAATACTGTCATTAAAATTGATTTAAATGTATTATTATTATTATTATTATTATTATTATTATTATTATTATTATTATTATTATGTAATACTATAATATTGTTATTAATACTACTATACACCTACAGTTTTAAATTTCATTTCATTTTTCGAAATTATATTCTATATAAAAGTTTTATAGAAATATATATATTCTCACATATAATAATAATAACAATATGGGGATATGATTGCAGATTCTAGGAGTATATTAAATAGATGGAAAAGTTACTTTAATCAGCTATTAAATGTACATACAGAACAGGACATTGAGGAAGATAAGTTACAGACAGCAGAAATGCTAGTCGCAGAACCAAGTGCATTAGAGGTTGAAATGGCGATTGAAAAATTGAAGATGTATAAAGCATCAGGTTCAGATGAGATCCCAGCAGAACTGATAAAATCAGGGGGAGAAAAATTGATGGACAAGATACGCTGGTTGCTTAGTATGATTTGGGAAAAAGAAGCTCTTCCAGATGAATGCAAAGAATCAATTATCGTACCAATTTATAAGAAAGGAGATAAAACTGATTGCAACATCTCATTACTTCCAACTTCGTACAAAATTGTAACAAATATATTAGTAAGCAGACTTACTCCCTATATTGATGACATTCTAGGAGATCATCAATGTGCATTTAGAAGAAACAGGTCTACAACAGATCAGATTTTTAGTATAAGACAGATTTTAGAAAAGAAATGGGAATATAATGGTACTGTACATCAACTATATGTAGACTTCAAAAAAGCATATGATTCAATTAAGAGGAAGAAGTTATATAGTATCCTGCTGGAGTTCGGAATTCCTAAAAAGTTAGTTAGACTTATACGAATGTGTCTAAATGGCTCAAAGAGTAGGGTGCGTGTAGGCAAACAGTTTTCGGACACTTTTGAAATCCAGAATGGGTTGAAGCAAAGAGATGCACTATCTCCTCTACTATTTAATTTTGTACTAGAGCATGCCATTAAATCTTTAGAGAATGAGGAAGGCTTACAACTGAATGGTATTAATAAGCTGTTAGTTTATGCTGATGATGTAGTACTACTGGCCGATAGCGAGGAGATACTAAAGGTCAACATGCACACACTATTGAGTAACACTAAGAAATTAGGACTGGAAGTAAATAATAATAAAACTAAATATATGGTCACACGTAGAAATTCAGTATATAATGGAAATGGACAGCTAATGACAAATGAGGGAAATTTTGAGGAAGTGACTGAATTCAAATACCTAGGAACAGTAATCACAAATAGGAATGAGATGCACAAAGAAATTAAACATATGCTCAATTCTGGAAATGCATGCTATTATACATTGCAGAGACTTTTGATGTCCCAACTCCTTTCAAAAAACGTTAAGCTGAAAATATATAAAACTATTACTCTACCAGTTATATTATATGGGTGCGAAACATGGACTCTTACTTTAAGGGAGGAAAGGACATTACGAGTATTTGAGAATAAAGTTCTTAGGAAAATTTTTGGACCAAAGAGAGATGAACAGACAGGTGAATGGAGAAGACTACATAACAATGAACTACATGGTATTTATAGGAAGCCAGATATAATAAGAACAGTTAAGTCTCGTAGACTGCGATGGGCAGGACATGTTGCGCGTATGGGGAATGAAAGACGTGCATGGAGGCTTCTTGTAGGAAAGCCAGAGGAAAACGCCCAGTTGGTAGACCAATAATGAGGTGGGAGAACAACATTAACTATGATTTGAGGGAAGTAGATTGTAAGGGAATGATTGGAAAGCATTAGCTCTGGATAGGGATGTATGGAGAGCTTATGTCCGCGCGACCATGAACCTACGGGTTCGATAGTGCCAGTGAGTAAGTAAGTAAGCAAGCAATAACAATAACGACAACAACGACAACAACAATAGTGTATGGATCTTCAAACACTGACCAAATGGAAAGTGGACGATTACGCTGGAGAAAAAATCATTAATTCTAATGTATATTTCTGAAATATTTGTAATAAGGTTAGTTTTACAAACTAAGAATTAAGGTAGTCCTACTGACATATGTTTATAAAACATAAACAGTTTTTGTTTTTTGAAATTATTTAATATTTTCAGGCTTTTGACTTGTATACAATAACGTAACCAAATATAAAGATTTATCTATAATCATAAAAATAAATGTAATAGAAATGTATGTTGTTATTATTTATACATTTTGCAGCATGATCTTGTTCTATAAAAAAATGTTTCCTCCCATGAAGTGTTGGTTATGATGAGTCTCCATGACACGAACTATCATAGTATTGTTAAGGGAGGGAAGGTATACATTATGTGAACATTTCCCCTCAACTCCACAGGCGAAACCTCTCTCGTCCTACAACTACTAAGGAATGATCTTGGTTCTCCAAGATGTCCGGTCTCAAGAAAGTTATTTTCAGCAAATTCCATAAAAATGTAGCTAATGCGGCTGTTATTATGAAAAGAGGTTTGAAAAAAATACAAATTTTAAACGATCCTACTTACTAGACACTATAAATGATTATGGTAATTCCGTACATGTGTGTGTGTGGATTCAATGTTTAATTTTTACTGAATAAAACTCGGCATATAACATTTAATCAAAAGAGGCCAACTTCATTAACCAGCAAACTCGAACATTGGATGTTGGGACTAACCTGAACCAAACATTAAAAAAATCGTTCTAGCGGATCAATTTTAGATTTTTTCGGTATTTGCAATTTAATAAAACTAGAGGTATTATCAAAAAATCAGCGAAATCTGAAAATTAGGAGTGTAGATTTTCCTGAACCCGAAATTTAAAAATCCTTGTAGTGGCCGCCATTTTTTCTTTCGAACAACGAAACTGTGTACATATGAATTAATTAACAAAATAATTATAAATTCCTTCAACCAGAAAAATCGGATCATGTATTCGAATACCCGAGGAATTCGTTTAGTTTACGCATTTCCTGTGTGACGGATTTTTTCTTGCATAGTAGTTTTCCCCTGGAATATAACTAGTTTCAAGAAGTTTCTGTTTTGTGCTACGTGCCTCTCTGTTGGTTGGTGCTAGAACATTCTTCTAAATCTTCTCTCCATTGTTCACTGGAAAATTCAGTTAGACGGGCAATAACAATGTTCTACCAGCCTCATGGTCTTGTGGTCAGAGCTTATGATTCACTCATCACGTTCTATTCCCAGTCAGACTACACAATTTTGGTTTAAAGGAAATTATTTCTGTGGTCCCCCATGGTATGGAATTTAGATTAAGTTTACATTTAACGACTCTGCTGGTGGTTCGCTATCAACTTATCATTTATCCCGTTAAATTATCATATGTAATGCCACGAGTTATTCCCAATTTATCTAGAGGATTTGGAAATCAAGAGTAGCATTTGTTAGGACTATTTAACGAATAAAATTAAGCTGTTTACTCAAAAAATTACTATTTAAACATAGTTACCAGTATTAAAAATATTTATATATTTAATGTGAGAATCCACCTCTGTGGTCTCGAGGTAGCGGGCTGCCTTGTCACGCAGCAGGCCCGGGTTCAATCCCCAGTCGGGACAGTTTTTCTGGGTGAGGTTTTTATCGGGGGTTTTTCTCGCCTGTAAGACAAATGTCAGGAAACCTTTAAGACCCAAATGGTCCCCGAAATAATATGGGCATCATCATCACACCTTCACCGGTGTGGCAAGCAACGGCAAGCTACCACACCTACAATTCCCTAGAAAAGCTGCAGAGTATAGCATGAAAATGCTATTATTGCAGTGAAAGACCTGCCTTCGGGCAGAATTACTATGGATCGATTTAATGAGCAATTCCATATGTGACTGACTGACATTTACAATATACTTTTGCTGGAAAATAGTTGCATAAATATTACAATTGGTTGAAATTAGAGGTGTTATATACGTGATATGAAAGAGGAAAAGTGTCTGATTTAAGATTGTACATAAATATACAACTTCTGAAGAAAAACAATGTTATTTAATTATCTATCCAGTATGTGTGACTGACTGACATAAATGTCAACTCATCATGCAGCTTAACATGTTCATCTACATCATTCTCTGAAATGTGATTCTTAATTAAATTCTCCAAAATACCGTTTGGAGGGCACATTTCAAGTTACATTTTAAATAAAAAATAAACCTAAAACTCAATTAATACCGAAGTTATGACCTAATATGTGATGTGTGACTGACTGACATTATTTTGTGACTGACTGACATCTGAATTTCATTTAGAATTTCAAAATGCAAATATTACACAAATGTAACAAAATACTATGAAATTAGATAAACAGCTTCAGTAACAGAGAATAATAAAGAACTGTAAATACGTTATCAATTCTACGAAAATCGTTAAAATTAATTTAGCCGTAAAATAAATATTAATTTAAATCAACAATGTAATTAAATTAACACGCTTACCATGTACCATTTTAGATTATAAAAATAACTAAACTATTAAATACTTAATAACAAAAAGCCTTCACTATTGTTAAATATACCTACTAAAATTGTATGCATGTGTGTGTGTATATATATAGTAACTGATTACAATTTAGTCCGGCGTCATAGCCGAGTGGTTAAAGCAAGAAGCCTTGGCGCAGAGCTATGGGACTTGCGCCGGTTCGAGTCCCCATGGAGGAAGACATTTTCTCATGGAATTTCGGCCAGTATGGGACAGGTGCCCACCCAGCATCGTGAGACATTTGGGTAGCTACAATAAGTAACGACTCCAGGTTGATAAGACCAACTATAACGGCTGGATGACCCGACATGCTGACCACATGTCACCCCTACACTGGCTTATGATCGTCTACCTCTGTGATTAACATATGTGGACGTGAGGCCAGCAGCCGGTTGGTAGACCAAGGGCCTTCTAGGCCTGTCGCGATTGGAGTGGAGTTTATTACAGTTTACCTGATGTAAGATTTAATATTTTTGATTTTTAGATTGAACCACTGAAATAAAAAATTTTACCTCCCCTCCCAGAATTCTTAATAGTTAGTTATTTATCAGAGTGCATGTACTTTCAAAACAAATTATCGTAAATCGCATTAGTAAGCTGTAGTTAGTAAACAATTGCTGACGTATTGAATTCTACTTTTAAACAACAATAAAAATATAACTCTAATTAGCCCGAGTTATGATGACTCACATCATAACATCGATATGAGATCGCATATACAATCTCGCTGCTAACTTGACGTAATTTGACCTATTAATAAAAATAACTGTCACGCATGAAGTTCCACGCTGTAACTGAATGGTTTGAGTCAAGATATCTCAATAGGGAGCACTGATTCGAGACACCATGAGAGAAGAAATTTTCTCATGAAATTTCGGCCACAATGGGATTGGTGCTCGCCCAGAATCAAGAAAAATTTGGGCAGCTAACGGTTGCGGTCGAGAAAACCAGCCATAACGCCTGGAGTATCCGACATGCTGACCACATGTCACCCTATATGTTGGTTAGATGATTGCCCACCTCTGTGATTGATATACTTGGATGTGAGATTAGAAGCCAAGGGCTTTCTGGGCCTGTCACGCCATTCAGTTTTTTTAACACACGAACTTATGAATTTGTTGCGCTGATTGTTTGACAGTTGTACATACTCTATAACATACGGGCACAACGCTTTCACGTTGTATACGCAGTGAGTCTGTGATAGATGCAAGATATTCAAATTGTTTTTCTAAAAAATTCTTTCCTTCTTCTATATAATTTTGTGACTCCAGTTGTTTGGTTGGTTTTACAACTCACGTTACATAATTCTGCACCATTTTGTATCTTTTTTCCGGATTTTTCATATATATGTGCCATCTTTTTTACTTGGCCGCCAATCGCATCTATAGTCCCCTTTCCATGGTACGATTCAAAGAAATTCCTTTTTATTTCAAAATCCAAATGTGCAAGTAAGCAGTGTTTCTATTACCTGCTGCTTCAAATCAAAATTTGTATCACCTCAAGTTTTGGAACAAATCACTGTAGTTAAAAAAACACTTTTCTGTAGCAAACATCTATAGCACACTTGCTATGTGTAACATAACCTGACACTGGAACAAAGTATTTCTTCCGATCTTCTGTCACTTTCCGTCTAAACTAGGCAACTCAGTTAATATTGAGATATGCTAATTTTTCCAATCAACTGCCTGGATCTCATTTTGTTCTGTGTAGGTATAATTTTCTGAGAAATCAACAAGTATGGCTGCTTCGTTTACTGTAAACATTTTTCCTGAATATATTTAAATGCTTCCGCTAACTGTCTTTTAGCTCAAATTGACACAGAAAAGGGGTCAGTAATCATTTTATGGAACAGCTGAGCCGAACAGTCTACCAGATTTCCTAAACCATGTTAATCCTCAGCGGAGTGCAGCAAGCAACTGACTGCACCATGCGTATTAGCATATATATGATAGGACAAAAAGTTAGTCTGTCACGGGACACTAGCGGGAAAAATAATGACTTTACAAGAATATATCTTCAATGCGTTTTTGTTAGTTGTGTACCGATAGCGTAGAATCTAAGAGAAAATTTTATTCCATCAGTTACTATGTTGAGTACAGTAATTTTTATACGTTTTCTGTGACTGACTGACCATATCTTGCAGTTAACAATTATATGACACATTTAAGGTATATTGAACATTAGAGTGCAATTAATATTATTACATTTACTACTAGGGAGGACCAAAATATGGTTTAACAATTGGGTTTGTAAAATAAATCGAAATAATACTATCAAATCATTAAACAACGCATTGGTAAAATTTTGCTTGTTTTTACAGGTTTGGAATATGAAAAGTTCTACCACTAATATTAGATTAAAGTAATACACTTATGGAACATTATCTTATAGAATCAGAAAATTTGATCCTTAAAGATATATATTGCATCAAAAAAATTATTCCTGCATCAATTTCAAAAGTTTCACCTCGGTATGACATTTTGATGGAATCGCTCTAATGTAAACGGCAATGTTTGAAAACAAATCAGAAATGTGTGATTATGTGTATTCACTGCAACTTAATCATATTATTTATAGCCAAATGGGATCGTAATCAGCGATAACCCAGTAAAATCGCAATAGTGTAACAATACGACCTAGTGGAGAATAAATGAAACACTTCAAACTGTAATCAACTTTATAGATTATTAAAATCATTATTTAAAAACACGATAATTATTGAACACACAATTATTAAATGTGTAGTTGGAAGGAATCTATTCATTATTTGCCTTGTTCAACGTATTTGTTGGAGAGTCAGTCACTGCAAAATAATGCTCTGACCTGTTCCGAATATTGAAAAGGAGGAGTATTCTTTATTTTGGTAAACAGAATTCGATAAATAGCGAGTAATACAAAATTCATTGAAACATAATTGGTAATTGGCTCCCAGTTGGGGCATGAGTTAAATAGTCAGTGTAACTCAGTTGCGTCTTCCAAGTACTCCAATCTCAGAATTGGTTTACAATGCTGCAAATTGCAGAATGCCAGAAATTTCGCAGCGCAGTCTGGTGTCATTGGACAACAAATTCTAACATTGTATTTTTTGCCGAACTGTGAATACCTACAACAACTAACGAATTACTCTTCGATGACGCCAACACAAAAACTTGAAAAGCTCTTGTAGGATATAATTTCCCTTAAATTCAATTTTGTACGATACTTGCAGGTTGTGCTATTGTCCCGCGTTATAATCGAGTAGTTTAAGCCATGATGCTTTGGTGCAGAGAAGTGGAACTTGTGCTACTTCGAGTCCCCGTGGCGAAAAATATTTCCTCATGGAATTTTGGCTAGTTTGGGATCGGTGCCTACCCAGCATCGTGAAGAATATTGGTAGCTACGATACTTACCGGCTCCAGGTTGAGAAAATCAGGTAAACGACTGGAGGATCCGACATGCTAACTACATGTCATCTCTATATTATTATATACCAATGTATGTGTATACTGTATATATATATTTTTTTCGAAATGTATCCACAATACGTACCCTCAACAAATTCACCTTCATTTCTAGCCGGTCCCGAACATCCTCATGTGTAAGTAAGTCCCAGTTCACTAATATTTCTTCTCACAGCATCCATCCAACCTTCTTTAGATCTTCTCTTTCTTCTTTCCCCATCTATCCTTCACTCCATGATCTTCTTAGGGATTCTTCTTGTTCTTGTAAGCCCATGTTTTCCCTTAACAGAGATTTAGGCGCTCTCCCCCTACAGGGAAGAATCTGAACCATACTAATTAAGTTTTCGTATAGATGTCATTTGAATAGTCCGTGGTCAACGTTCCGCCTCATACTGACATGTACGAAACCAAGGTACTAGGACTTTTCATTCAGGCTTAAGGATCTTTTACGAGCCTGAAAATCTCCAGACTCGGGACCCACGGCTTAAAGTCCTTCCGGAGGACTTGCTTCTTGGATTTTTCTATCCTAAAAAATCCATCGGCCCCGGCCGGGTTTGAACCCGCGACCTTCGGGACCAGAGGCAAGGAGCATAACCATTATACCACCGTGGCCGTTTCTTAGGGATTCTATTAGCTATTATATGTGTATCATTCCAGGAATTTTAAATTATTGGAGATAAGGAAAAAGTGTTTGTTTAAACTATATGCAATATGTTATAATGAAGAGTAAACACAGACACACACACACACACACACATATATATATATATATATATATATATATATATATATATATATATATATATATGAATTGGATTCGCCTGGTAGTGTAATGGATATCACGCTGAGGTACAGACTCAGAGATCCGGGTTCGAATCCCGTCCAGGCATTTATTTTTCTTATCATACCATATATATATATATATATATATATATATATATATATATGTATATCCATCCATAGTAATTCTGTCTGAGGGCAGGTCTTTCACTGCAATCATAGCATCTTCATGCTATGCTTTGCAGCTTTACTAGGGGATTCATATATATATATATATATATATATATATATATATATATATATATATATAATTAAAAATTAGAAACAAATAATATGTAATAAACCGATGTATAAAAACTATTACTCGTATCGAGCGTAATGCCAGGTGCAGAGCTGAGAGGTCTGTGATACACACGGATATCGACAAATGCGCCATTACAGAGGTACATAATAATAATATGAAACGAAATTAATGAAATGAATATGGAGAAGCGATGGAATAAAGGTTTTCCGGCAGGGGAGAAACCCCGAGAAGTACCTAACTTGCCTCCGATTCATCCACCAGGAACCCACATGGAGTGACCTATGTGCGAACTGGAGACCCAGAGGTGGTGGGTGTATTTGTGCCACCCAGCCGCTCTTTAAAGTTTATATCGGCCATTAATTCCGGAAAAGCGTTGGGTTTAAATATAAACGGGAGTTTGAATAACAACCTACACGCTAGCTCCAACAAATAAGGAAATTCCGAAAAATGGAGTTACGCTGTAAACCTGAGTTCTTTGAAACTGCATCATATAACTTTATCTTAGAGCGATCAAAATTTTGAAGCATTCACAATTCAAGGAGATCATGGGAAGACGTATTTTCAGATTCACATCGACCATTATTTTCCAGGAATTTTTTTAAAACATAATCGGAAAGTTAACCAACCTCATGTACACAATCTAGGAACGTATGTGTAGGTGTTTTCATTGTGGATTTTGTTATCGTTCAGCGTAGGCGATCTTTATAAAATATCAGGCAGGCATCATTTCCTGCGATAATTCCCACCAAACTTCTCTCTCTCCCTCCATCGCTCTCCCCCGCTCTCTCTCCCTCTCTCATTGTAGGAAAAACAGGTAAAGCGCCCAGAAGGTAGGTCATGAATTAGGTGGGAGGATAACATTAACCATAACTTGAGGGACTTAAATAATTAGGAGATGGTCGAAAACATTAACTCAAGGCGGGGTGGATGGAGAGCTTACGTCAGTACGGCCACGAACTACCGAGTCACTGAGTTAGTAGGCTACATTATTTATTATTATGCTATTATTATGTTTTATTTATATTGTATATACTCCGTACATCCCTTATGGAGTTGGGTGCTCCCCTTGCGGATGTTTCTTGACCAAGATAAATTAGTTACTCTTATTTGGTCAGCACATCACCTCAATGGCACTCTAGTAGGTGATTAAGGTATTATTTGGATGGGGAAGGGTAGTTAAATTTCGCTTAGAGGTACTAATTTATGCTTGATGTTCTTTTACGAGAACGAAAATCTCGTACTCGGGATCCGTGGCTTAAAATCCCACCCGGAGGACTTATTCTTTGGATTTTTCCATCCTAAAATTCCATCGACCCCGGAGGGGTTATTATTATATTACTAAGAGTTAAACATATCTTAATGAATACATACACTCGGTGAAATTAGGAAATGTTTTGTTCATTATACATAATCACGAATTTGTATTTTATTTGTTGAATAATACCGTAAGTGTAATATTAGAATATCGATCAGCGAGGCTACAAATATGTGTCGATATGGAATAAATCAATACATGACTAGGTCCGTTTTCCAGTCCGCGATACTCGTGTTAAATTTGGGAAGGTTCCGAGACCAGACAGTTCTGATCAGAGTTTTTTTTTTCAGGTACAAATAACAATATGGAAGAACCTAGAGGAAACATCTCCACTGTCTTGTCCCCAAAAATACCGACACAGCGTGATCTTAAAACGAATAAAATTAGAATTCTAAACTAATAATAAACCTCAGAGTAACAATAATAAAGGCATTATTCAAAATTGCAACCAACATTTCGTCACATTAATTCAAAATTACCGGGGCAAAAGGATTTTATCTCTTAGAATCCAGGCTGTCAATGCTTTCCAACCAGGATTCCCAAATCCTAATTAAAGCCAGTCGGGATTGTATAAAATTCCGAATCTATATTCAAGTGGCAAAAATGTACCGTTTTTAAGTCTTAATTTACACTTCAACATGTACATTTTCAGTATGGACGCATATTTCAGTTCATGGATTTGTCGCCAGTTAGTGAAACTGGTAAAAATACTGCATTACTACCACCGATTCGAAAGAATCAGAACAAGGAATGCAAATTTAACAGTGAATGGTGTGGAAATATAACCGTGGTTAATAAAGGGATGAAACGATAATAGTGCTCGCTATACTGAGTGCCCTCCGTATTTTAGTGTTTCTCACGGAGGAGAAAATGACGTTAAAAATACATGGACAGAGAAAGAGACTGTAGAAGAGGTTGAAAAGCCAGTAGAACAACTAGTGAAGTAAGACCTACTTATTTGTTTGATTTCTATCCTTTTTTTAAAATTAATATAAAGAGAATACGGTTTTACTTTGAGTTGTTTTACAATTAAGTTATTATTGTGCTTGCGAAAACCAGCTGATAGTGCGCTAGTTTTTTTTAGTAGACTTAATTATATTATCTAATAATACTGATTTGAGGCGAAAAAAAACTTTGCAACCCTGTTTCCAACCTAGAACAGCGAAAGGAGGAGTAGTCGCACTGCAGTTCAACATGGTCACATAAAATTCTCTCCTTTATCTGAATCTTATCCAGAAATTCTACTAACATCACGTCTCATATCTACCTACACTAACTAACTCACTGGCTCTATCGAACCCGTAGGTTCATGGTCGCTCGGACATAAGCTCTCCATACATACCTATTCTGAGATGTTTTCCAATCATCTCCTGCAAAATCTACTTCCCTCAAATCATGGTTAATGTTATTCTCCCTCCTCATTCTTGGTTTACCAACTGGGTGTTTTCCCTCTGATTTTCCTACAAGAAGCTTCCATGCACCTCTTTCATCCATCATTCGTGGTACATGTCCTGCGAGATTTAACTCTGGCTTCCTATAAAGACCATGTAGTTCACTGTTATGTAGTTTTCTCCATTCACCTGCCTGTTCATCTCTCTTTGTTCCAAAAATTTCCCTATGGACTTTATTCTCAAATACTCGTAATCTTCTTTCATCCCTTAAAGTAAAGAGTTCATGTTTCGCATTCATATAATTGGGAGAATAACAGCTTTATATATTTTCAGTTTAACCTCATATCTACTCGTACCTACTCGAGCCATTTCGACTTTTGGATCTACCAGAGAATAGCCCAGAAATAATGATTAACTCATTCTCAATGTAACAATTATAATTGGCTAACAAGGTTATAATGTATTATACTATGTTTTTTCAGCCTCGCTCAAAGGAAACGAAGTCTATTATAACTCTTTCCAATCGGGCTTATTCGCTTGAATAGACGTGACATGACAGCGTTACCGTCAGGGGGTACCGACGCTTCTTCCAATCGCTTGGAACACTGCAGTCGCAGGTAATTTCGTCTCTATTAAGTATAGCCAATAGACTTGCTAAGTTAAATATTTCTAATTATTTAACATAAATCGGTTTCTCCTTAATTTAATAAAACATAATTTCATTAACGTTTGTTTCAATCCATGCTCGTAATATTGGTTTTGAATAATTTAATTGTATTCATTTCTATTTAATATTATATCAAACTGTATATTTTATTTTATTATGTTGGTTGCACATTTTGAAATATATGTAGGATCAAGCAAACATTTTTATTTGTTTAATTACAAGTAATAAGACTTGTCAACTGTTTTCCTGATGTAAGGAATATATTCCTAACATTGGTTAAAATCATAAGTTAATGGATCTTGAAAATTGAGAACTTGAAAATTTGTAGGAAGTAACACTGTGAGGTACGAATAAAAATATCTCACCTCATATTTTGTTTTTTTATAAAGGTTTGGGAGAAATTAGTGTTCCATTGCCAGTTTTTGCTGGACCATTGTTCTGTCATTGAAGGGAACATTGGATCACCACAAAATAACAACCGTAGAATAAAAACTGGCGATGGTGTAATGATTTCTCCAAAATCAGTCTAAAAACAGGACAAATCATGGTGTGAGATATTATTTTTATTAATAAATACTTCGGGGAAAATATTTTACTTGTGGTGTAGTAAATGCCTGAAATAACGACTTAGCTACCGAGATCAAGAAGCCGGTAATACAGCAATCTGTAATGTGTTAGTTATTTATTCAAATCGCTTGAGGTCTCTGTAGTCTAGGCATCACTGATTAACATTATCGTCGGCAATCTCTCTTCATGGGTTATCGCTGGTTACCGTGTTAACTGTCTAACGTGGGTGAGTAGTGTTTGCTAATTCAATCTCTAGTCGGAGCTAGTTCTATAATGTTGTGGGAACCTGTTTCATTGTATGAGTTACCTGTGTTCTATGTTAGACGGAGTCAAATTTTAAGCCACACTACGTTACTTTTAACTACTCTGATCCAAAATTTTAAGTTCCATAGCCAAGCGGTCTAATCCACCATGTCTGGGAGCACAGTTAAGGAATTTGCGCCGATTCTACTTCCAGTGGGGAAATAATTTTATCATTGAATTTGGCCAGTGTGGGATTGGAGTCCACCTAGCATCATGAGGAATTTGGGTGTTATAAATAGCAGTTCCAGGTTGAGAAAACCAGATATAACGACTGTGAGAACGATATGCTGATCACATGTTATTCCTATATTGGCAGGATGATCTCCATATGTGGACGTGATGTCAGCGGTCGGCTAATAGGTCAAGTGCCATCTAGGTCTATCGGGCCATGAAGGTTCCTCTTTCTTACGTTCGTGTAAAACTTGAAATAAATGCAGAACATTACCTTTATTGCAGATTTTTCGTCCTCAAATTATACCGAAAATTTACGTAGATTATATGTCTTTTTAGAAGAGAAAATACGCAGTTGATCTGTCTTAAGAGGAGAGAAATTACAAAGTTGACCTGTCTTAGGAGAGAATATACGTAGATATTATATAATGATTATATTAGTTATAAATAATTTTAATGACCGATTTCTTCTTGAAGGATACTTCTGGTGAAAATTTGTGATTGATCTACTTTAGTGTTTATTCACTTTTAACACTTGCAATCGTCCTAATTATAAATTCTCTACAAATCTCTTTTGTACAGTATTCTGTAAAAACATTCGGATTTGGATGATGTAGACTCGAAGTTTAGCATGTTATCTGCACTGAGAGACTTTTCTTTTGGTTATTAAACATAATTAAATCTGGTCTCGCTTGTAAACACATGGCAAACGATCACATTGGGTGTGAGAAATCCCTGCGAAATGTTTATCTTGCTATCTATATTCCGTATAGAGAATGGACTTACGTTTTCCAAAGAGGGTGGAAATAGTTAATGATCGTGGGTTGTGTAAAGGACCCTTGCTACAGCTTCCAGATATGTCTCTAAGTAATGCATCTGCTCTCTCTCTCTCTCTCTTTTTCTCTCTCCCCCTCTTTCTCTCTCTTCCCCTCTTTCTCTCTCTTCCCTCTCTTTCATCATCTTCAGAAAGGCAGGAGATAATAATAATAATAATAATAATAATAATAATAATACTTTCTTAATCTTAGTTTAGTCCCGCGCCGTAGTCGAGTGGTTAAGAAAATATGCCTTGGCGCACAGCTACGCTGGTGCTAGTCTCTATGAGGGAAGGTATTTTCTTATGGAATATCGGCCAGTATGGGACCTATGCCTACCCAGTATCATGAGGAATTTGGGTAGCTACAATAAGTATCGGCTCCACGTTGAAAAAAAACAGTTAAGGGCGGGGGGATCCGATATGCTCACTTCATGTCACCCCTACACTTGATGGTGTTTACTCTGTGATTAACACATTTGGATGTGAGGCCAGCAGATGGATGGTAGATCAAGGGCCTTCTAGACCTGTCGCGCCATGAAGTTTTTTTGTACATTATTATTATTATTATTATTATTATTATTATTATTATTATTATTTTCCCTCTTTTCGAATTTGCAAATAATTTTATAAAAGTGCATACATAATCCAGTAATATGTAATTTACTTCTTACATTGTATGAACAATCTTATCCCTCTTTAGGATTTGTATGATTTCAGGTATTACTTTTTAGAAATATATTTATCTCTCTCTAGAATTTCGCATGTGACTTGGTAGGATTTCACGTTTCACATTGTAGGAATTGACTCGACACTGCTTGACTTTTGTACTATTTAATCTCTTGGTCAGATTTCTCATTTACGTTATAGGAGCAAACTTATCCATCTCTAAGATTCCATATATTACTTCGTAGAATTTTGCATGTTGACTTGTAGGAACAAACTTATCCCTCTAGAATTTCCCACTTTTACTTCGTAGAATTTCACGTTTCACGTTGTATGAATTGACTTATCACTCGCTTAGATTTCACATATGGTTTTGTAGGATTTTGTACAGTGGGATCGGAGCTCGGCCGGACCGCTCCGCAGCGGTACTAGACTGGGGAGCACCGGCGCGCCCTCTGCCAGAGCCACACGCACACAACCGGCAAGTCACCGGTATGGAGCATGCTGTGGTCTAGAGGTAACGAAGAAAAAAAAAACACGCACCCATTTAAATATGTGATGGCGAATAAATACAAAGAAGCAACTGTACCTCATCATAATCAACATGATTAAAAACATCTCTACCATTTTAATCTAATTCATGTTTCCCTCTTCTAAATATTTTTTTTAGTGGAATTGAAATATATAAACGAATTCTATTGAACAAGGGCTCTCAAAAAGTATCTTCTTTTTTGTCAACTCAGTGGCACTTTATAAATCGGACTTTAATAATAACAATAATAATAATGATAATGATAATAATAATAATAATAATTTTATATACAGATTTTAAATATTTACACAGCTTTCAGTGCTTGAAGTTTTATTCTCCTTTTCCTTGTCGGTCGGAATGAGCTTTTGCGAATGAGCCGGAATTGTTTTCGGAGATGTGGGAAGTGTGTTCGCCTTCAGGGTCATCACTTTCAACATCTCGTCGAATCCAGGGCCGCCGCGGAGCGGTCCGGCCGAGCTCCGAACGCATTGTATGTTACTTCGTAGGATTTAGCATTTTTGTTAATATTAGCAAACTTAACCCTATAGGATTTCCCATATTACGTCGTAAGATTTCATGTTTCACATTGTAGGTTTAACTTATAATTCTCTAGGATTCCGCATATCATTTTATAGGATTTTGTTATTATTACTTAGGAATTCACTTATCACTTCTGTTTGTTTATTTTCACAGATCACTTCGAAAGTATTCACTAGGTTTGAGCGAACTAAATTAATTATAATCTATGGACATTTGTAACTGTGTGTAATCTAATGAATGAAGCGAAGCAGGTCGTTAAGGTAACATCCATTAGCATAACGTTGCGCGCTTATAAGCTGGCAGATAACATCTCTTGAATTGAATGGATGTTTACATGATACGTGCATTGCTATTTAAAGTGCTGTGACGATAACAGTATCACAGCGTTTGTTTAATCGTGGGAATCTTGATAGTCAACAGTTAAGAACAAGCTGTATTTTTTTTAATGTCACCATATTGTCTAACGACATTTCTGCCATTCTCTTCTGCAATTGGGAAAGTTGTAATCCATTTCTGAGTTTGAGGAGCCCGGAGGGCGGAGTTATGTTCCCCAGTGATTTCTTGGGTGATAAATGATAACGAATATCCAGGAGAGTCCTTAAATCTAAACTTCCCGTCCATAGGTGATCACAGGAATAATTCACTTTAAGGAAACATTCCTGTGGTCTGAGTGAGAATCGAACGAGGGACTTCATGAACTGTGTCTCAATTTCTGACTCCAAGAACATGGAGCTGTTAATTCTTGTTTACAGATGTTTTCATATCGAAGATCATATGGCGTCTTTGGTTGTAGACATAGCCAGTAGGCTTTGAAACATTTGTAGTTTTTTATTTATATACGAGTATATGTGCCTCGATGGTCTGAAGGTTCGTTCCTTACCTCTGGTATAAATGCGATCAGAGTCGATGGATGTTTTAGGATTGAAAAATTCAAGGGACAAAACCTCCCGGAGGGAGTTTAAACAGTCGATCCTAAGTCTGAACATTTTCGAGATCATGAAAGAACCTCAAGTCTGTTATAGAACATCTGAGCAAAATATAGTCGGCTTTTCCATCCAACTAATACCTTAGTGTCTTACTAAGTATATCTTTGAGACGACGAGCTAACCACTTACATCTGTATAGAGGTAAAAGTAAATAAATTTGTTTGGTTAAGTAAGTCCAGCAAGGGAGCGGCTTTGTCCCATGAGGATATGTACGGGATTAGCCAGGGAAACATTTATACACGTTTAAACAATAAGGTCATAGGTCAAATAAGTAACGAATAAGAATAATTTATAATATGTACAAATTCCTGAAAGAAAAAAAAGTTTCGTAGCCAGAATAATGTGAAAGCGTCGACTTTCCTAAAATTGAGGAATGGACAGTGGATGTTTGCAAAGTAGGCAGCCTACGTAGGAAACTATTTTGAGAATTTGTGATGAAGAGAAAAAAAGTCAAGTTACTGTGCCTTTATTTAGATCGTCGGGAGGAAACCCCTATAAACAAAAAACTAAAACTAAAAGAGTAAGAAGCATAAATAGAAAACAGCGCAAGGAATGAGCCGTCGGCCGTCCCATTATCATAACATGATTATTAACACATTTAATTATTTTTAAATGCAGCGCTAATCGAGTGCGATGTATACTCATTCATATGTGAGTGCATGCATATTGAGTGCTAAGGTGCGGGAAGTCTGGCAGTAGCTCATATATTTTCAATTGGCAGTAATGCATCTGCCATCATATACCGATATTCCACTCGCTTTAGTTTAAGAAAATACGGTAAGCCTGATAATTGCGGGTTCAACTCACGATGAAATTAGTATTTTTTTAATTAGCCAAAACTTAACGGGAGTTTCATGGCCCTGGGATCGTCTCAGCCTATATCTGAATGAGTACCAAATATGTTCTGTGAGTAAAGGTGGTCGTCACTCAACCCAGCTGACATCCAGTGCCGATTATCTAGGAAGCCTTAATCTCCTATTACCCAAGTTCTTCTTAAGACCTGTAATGGGATTACTTTACCTTTTAAACAAGCTAATTGATTGGATAGACTGTGATATGACTGATTGTTATCATAGCTAGATGGTGTTCGGAAACTATTTCGGAATTAAAGTTTACCGACATTTGTCTCAAAGGCGAGGGAACAAAACTGAGTAAAGCTCACCCATGATACTTGCCCGATCGTGGATTGAACTTGGGCCTGTGCGTCTGAGGTAACTACGTTATCCCTAGACCACTGCGTTGAAATTGATGATTTTTATCGTGTGTTTTGAGTGGCAAGACAGTTTTAAAACTATGATTTTTTGAGGTAATGAGTTCAATATTTTGATAATGGATGAGGAAATAAAACATCAAGTGCATAAGTTATATACAGAGTGTTTCAGAAGTGATGATCAATAATTCACACATTGGAAGTACAGGCTAAAAGTAGCTAAAAAGCTCCAATCAACATTAGTCTTCAATCAACCGTTGTCGAGTAAGAACACATTTTCTGTTCCGATTTATCAGTGTCTAGGAACATATGGCATCTCTAAACTTTAAAGTATGTGTTCAAAATGTTGTCCATGCGTCTGAATGCAACATTGAACTCGTTTCTGAAATGAATTGCGAATCCTGACAGGCAGTCCTGGAGAATTTTGTAAATCCTAGAAGGCTGATTCAATCCACAAGCGTATTCCTTAATAGAGTTGACCACAGTAGCGTAGACCAGGCTTTTGACATGACCCCACACACAGATATCCAAGGGATTTAAATCCGGTGACCTTGGTGACCAAGGCACAGTCTCTCCTCTACCTATCCAATGTTGAATATAACTTCGAGTTAGAAGCCGGCGCACACGCAATTGAAAATGTGCTGGAGCGTCATGCATGAACCCACATGCTCATGCGTTGGTTCAGTGGAACATCATCATGATGAAGGAGATCTGGAAGTACAGTCCGCAGAAACTATCTGTACCTCTCTCTAGTTAGTCTCTGTGGTAGGAAGTGTGGTCCAATTATGCGGTCTCCGACGAGCAGTCCTGCCCAGACGTTGAACGAAAAACGCTGCTTATGTCGTGACACGTATGTTGCATTAGAATTGACATTTGCCCATATATGACAGTTATGGAAATTAAAAATACTGTCACGGGTAAACCCATCTTCATTCGTGAACAGAATCCTGCTTACAAACAGGGGGTTCATGATACATTGTTGTTGCATCCATTGGCAGAAATTCTCTCTAGGAGCGACGTCTGCATTGTTGGGAGCTTGGACTCTCTAGAGATGATACGGATACAGTAATTACCGATGCAATATCTGCCACACACTGCTATGACTCAGGACACGCTCCTCTTTGTTAAAGTACTGAGACGTTCATGCACACTACGTAACACCCTGTCCTCAACATCAGGTGTTATGCATCTGGGTCTACCTTCTTGTGCATGGTGTGCAAAACTCCCAGTTTATCTAAGGCGCTGATGTAACCTGATAAATGTACGCCTGTCGGGTTGCCTGCGGCGAGGAAAAGCTTCTTCATACAATCGTGCAGCCTCATGTGCACTGTCATTCGCTTTGCCATACATGAAGTGCATGTCAGCGTACTCTTCATTGATGTAACCTCTGTCCATGGTGCCTTTACTTTCGTAAATGATTGTGAGGTCTGTAAGCACCGTTCACGTAGGGAGAAAGGGAAGTTGTTGCGCATGCGTCAACAAACTGGTAGTCGATCCCAAACCTTGAGATACCAACCTAATTATCCAGTGGCATTTAGAGTTGGTTCCAACTCGAATTATTGCGATATCTCGACAATTAGCCACTTTTCGTCTGTACTTTCCATATGTGTATTATTGACAATCACTTCGGAAACACTCTGTATATATAATTTATTGTACTTGCTCAAAATTTTCGATTTTTAAGCCATTTTTCGCAAATTGTGTGCATTTTTTTTTTTCGAATTTTCGAGGTTACTTTGATTAGCCCCGGTAAGGGTTAAAACTCCATGGCGCGATAGTCCTAGAAGGCTGTTGGTCTACCAGCTTCACATCCACTTGTAATTTACAGAGGTTGTCCATCATCTGCCAGTATGCGGGTCACATAGGTACAGTATGTCGAATCCCCAATTGCTATGATTTTGTCAACCTGGAGCCACTACTTACTGTACCCACCAATTTTCTTATGACACTGGATGGGCACAAGTCTCAAACTGGCCGAAATTTCTTCTTCTGTGGGGATTCAACCAGCGCAAGTCCCTTAGCTCTGCACGAAGGCATCATGCTACGGCGCGGCACATTAAGGCTCCCACTTTTTTCAAATAAATCGTCACAAGATCTCAAGTAGGTTGTCAGTTCTCCATGAACGGCTGCCTATATTCCCAGAACAAGCGTATGTTAGAGTCTGAGTCGACCCCACAATGCCACCAGAAGTTTTGGACCAGTTTAAAAACTCTGCCCTCACCGGGACTAGAATTACCCGATCTTCCGGCTAATAACGTTTTACCTTCATCTACCAGGCTGCCTCAATACCATAAATTGAAAATTGCGGCCATGAGAACGATTTTTAAGTATTCGCTTCAAATGAATTCCTCACATCCATCCACAGTAATTCTGCCCGAGGGCAGGTCTTTCACTGCATGCTATGCTTGTAGCTTTACTAGGGAATTGTAGGTGTGGTAGCTTCCCGTTGCTTTCCACACCGGTAAAGGAATTCCTCACATAATATAGTCCGATTTTACTGGTTAGCAAATGCGAACTTACTATTCTTAATTGACTGCTATATGCGAGTTTGGTTCCAAAATAAATTGCTGTAGCTGCGCCGTTAATAGATTCTCTCTCTCTCTCTCTCTCTCTCTCTCTCTCTCTCTCTCTCTCTCTCTCTCTCTCTCTCTCTCTCTCTCTCTCTCTCTCTCTCTCTCTCTCTCTCTCTCTCTCTCTATCTCTCTCTCTCTCTCTCTCACACACACACACACACACACAATATATATATATGCAATGATCATCATCAGTGCATATGGTAAGTGTAGGTTCTTCTGAACCTGTTCCTAGTTTCAAAATGTTCTTGACAGTCCCATCTTTGTTTTGGTCTTCCTCTGCTACTGAATCCTGTAGGTTGGTATAAAAAAGCTTTATTTGGTTGTCGGTTGGGTACATTCACTGTAAATGATCCTGCCAATTATTCTGATATGTCCGAATGTCTTTTATAATCCTTGCGACTCTTAATGAAGCCCTAATATATGCGTTTTTCTTCTTGTCTGATCTTTACCCTAACAATGCACGCCTACGTATAAATCTCATTTGTACTTTGAAAATTAAATCAAGTTTTGACTGCTATTTTTAAAGCTATTTTCTGTTGTATTCTGTAACCATACCTTTGTATTAATTGGCATTTGACTTCACAAAATAACGTTTAAAACACACACATATGGTCCTATATATATATACTTGTATACTCAACAGAATTGATGAATATTTGTGAGAATTTATAAAGTATAACATATTTTCATGAGAAGAACCTCAAATGCTACATTCCTTCTGAATTCACTGAATACTAAGGTCATAGATCAAATTTGTTTTTGCGGTTGACTAGTGCGCATTTTCAGTTTTTTATAGCTATCTTGAAAATAATACTAATTATCGAACCATGGTCATGAATCAACTTACATCTTTATATATTGAATTTTCGGTTTTTATAGATGTAATGAAATCAGTAACAATTATAAAAACATTTTTCGTAGTAAAATTGTGGGAGATACAAACAGAAAAGGACATTTCCAAAATAGCATTTTTATCATAAGGTGGGAGAAAAAAAAACAATTGAATCTTCTCTCTACAACAAGTGAAAAAATAATTTCATATTTGGTGGAATAACAGGCGGCTGATTCTAATTATGTCAATAGCAGCTATTTTCATTATTTCCTCAATGTTTTAGGCCTATAGATGGAAACATTTTTGGAAATGTCCGGTTTTGTTTGGAGTAGATGAAAATATCATATTTTGATTAAAAAACATATGAAATTTCAATTTTGTTCGGAAATTATTAACTTTTACGCGGAAAATATACACATGTAAAATACGAATTCCTTTAAAGTAACCCTATAATAAGTTCAACTTCACAAGCAAATGTATTTGAAATTATCCGTTTCTCAATAAATTCATGAATGGTATATATACTAAGTGTCAGGAACATCATGTTTTGACGGAAAAAGTGAAGAAAAACATGGCCAATACTGTTACATGGAATTATCCGATTTTGAACGAAAATAGGTACATATTTACCATATAATTTTCTCATAAAAATTATCCAGTTAGAATAAAAATTGTCATACATTCAGAGATGTAGCTTTCCAATTATAACATAATAAAAACACTTTTTTTTTTTGGAAATGTCCTCTTTTGTTCGTAATCTCCACAAGAAAATCGTAAAAATCATATTTTATAACAAATTGATTTTCAGTTTTTTTTTGTGGTTGCAATAGGGTTAATTAATAAATGTTATAACTATCGTCATATGTCTCCCACCGTAGTCTCAGAGACCTGTGGTCTCGTATGGAGGGGCCCCGGGTTTGAATCCCGTTCGGGATAAGTTTCTTGGGTGAGTATTTTTTCTCCAAAATATTCCTCACCTGTAAGACAAAAGTATATACCATCTGGCCATCTCATTATCCATATGGTATTCTCCTTACGTGTTATTTGTCTCTGTATTGGAACATGAAGTGAATAATAAGAAAAGGATGTTCATGATAAACTTCGTTTTTGCGATTGAAAGTCGAAGGTTTTCAATTTTTAACAAAACAATCTAGACTACCGAACCCGGAGGCTGATGGCCGTATGGGCATAAGCTTTAACGTTCTCAAATTATTCCCTGTGCAATTCACATCCCTCAGATGACGGTTAATATTATTCTCTTACCTCATTCTTGGCCTACCCACTGGACGCTTTTCTTTTTTATGCTAAAATAATTTTTCTCCCTCTCTTTCATTTGCTATTCGTGCCACATGTCCTGCCCATCAAGTCTTTCAGAGTGCCTTGAACAAGGTTGTAACCCTATTTTTTTTAAATTTATTTTTATATGGACAACGGTTCGTAGTGTCATTAACATTTTTTTTTTTCGTGTAAAAGTCAACTTGGAAAAATGTGACGGACACCCTTACTCTTGGCGACTATGTAATTTTACAGAAACAATACAAATGTATAAAACAACTTTCCTGCTTTAGTATAGTTTTTTCTCCTATTAATGACCTCCATTTTCACTTCTTTTTTCATGGAAATAATAAGTAAATCATCTGCTCTTTTCAGGCGTAGTACCAGGTTAAGGGATTTGATGAAGCCCTTATTATTACTGAAGGTGTGTGGTATATATGGATGCAAGTTCACAGGGCAAATTAAATTAAATTAAACTTAATGGTTGACATAGAGAAGAGGTGGATTTTTTTTCCAATGCCACGGTTGCTTTACGACATTCTCTCGTGGTACTGTCGGAATTGCAACTCATTTTTGGAGCGTCGGAATGCGGAGTAAACGTTACCCTGATGATATGATTGTTGATTAATGATAACGAATCAACAGGATAATCCTTAAACCTAAGCTTAATCTAAATCTCAGACCATGGGCGACTATAAGAGTAATTTCCTTTAAGTAAAAAATCCTGTGGCGTGACTGGGAATCGAACACGGTATCTTAAGAACTATAGACAGACGTTATCATGAGGCTGGTCACGTGAAAATAATAAATATTATAAATCAGTGGCCGTGGTCCAGACTTGGTGCTTACATTTTACTGAATAATTTTGTGTTTTGTGAGCAGTAGATAAAATCTATAAAACACAATGAAATGTAGATTCTCTGTGACCTGGAATATCCGCTGTGCTCAGCGCTTAGAAAAAATGTGTTTTAAGTAAATCATCTTACTGCTTGTTTCAACTTCCTGCTTATAGTTCAGTTTCTGCTCATGTTTAAAGCAAATTCTTTTGACACTGCAGAAGTGCTTTTCTTGTGGCAGTGATGGCGCCTGCATCAATATTTGATTCGCTAGACTAACTTACTTGGGAGGCTTGATGGTCGCACGGACATAATCTCTCCATACTTCCCTATCCTGAACTAATATTTTCCAATCATACCCTGTATAATTCACCTCTCTTAAATCATAGTTAATTTTATTGTGTCACCTCAAAAGTTGGTCTTAGATCTATTAGTGAAGACGGAACAGGCAACTCTTGCCTAAACCAGGAAGTGAAGTAGAAGAAGAAGACCTCAAAAGTGCACGCTGTCGCTCTACCCTACGACAAGTTTCCTGTCTCTCTTTCATGCCGCATTAGTGTCACAAGTCCTGTCCATCGCAGTCAACGTGACGTTAACTGTTCTTAATACATCTGGTCTGCCATAAATATCATATACGGGGTGAATCATAAATGTGGCTATACGTTTGATCGCGTTGTGTGATGAAAATATTACCATTACAGGAAATATGAAATTACCGTTGGAAAGGCAATTATTCAAATTACATTAATGGAATAAAACAAAACAGTGTAGAACTTACGCATTCGTCAAAATGGCGTTGAATATGCAACAGCAAATTACAATTGCTGCATGGGCAATAACGTATGTTAATGATCGTGAGGCCGTAAGACGTGAGTTTAACGTAGCATTACATCCGTCGACTGTGGTGAAGTGGAGAAAACGACTGCTGGAAACGGGAAGGATGCAAAAAATCAAACCTCCTGGAAGTCCTCGCATTAGCACGGATGCAGAAACAACAAAGATAATTGTGGAGGCGTTCGACGCTAAGCCCACAAAAATCATTGCTTAGTGTCATTGTAAGTGATTTGTTTTGTCCTGTTGTAATTTGAAGGATTCCCTTTCCAATGATAACATCATATTTCCTTTAATAATAATATTTTTGTCACAAGCGATCAAACGTGTAGCCATATTTCTGAATCACCCTGTAAATTACTGTTACCTAGTTTGTTCCATGAACATTAGCAACTCTTCAGTCCGATTTTTTTCTTCAATAGGCCTAACTTTATTCGCAAATACTCGCAATTTTTGTTTTCTTAAACTAAGAGTCCATGTTTCGTACAACTGGCAGGAAGGCCGTTTTTTACGTTTGTAGCTTATTACTTCAGAAAAGAATTGGGATGACAAAAAGAGTTCTTGCATAATAGCACGCGTCTCCAAGGTTTAGGCTATGTTTAATTTGTTTTTACTCCTCTATTGTTCCTAGGAATTTGCTTCTGAAAAATCTTTAAAATGCATTTATAAGATGCTTTAAACAAATTGAAAGGTTCAAGAAATACCACAGCATGAAAAAATTGAAAAGATGAGAAAAATCAAATTATCTCCTTTCTCTCCCCCCCCCCTTAGAGTATTCGTTTTTTGCGCTGTTAGTTCCGCCAGATATGAAAACAAGCGATATTCAACTCACCTCTCGTGTTCCTTATAGACTGACAAACTGAATCCATTGAGCACAAAAAGTGAGAACGTAGGCTACCTCGGCACTTCTAAAGCAGGTAAATTCTCAAGCTGTTTTGACTGTGCCATGAATATATATATATATATATATATATATATATATATATATACACACACACAGATTGGGAAAGCCTTAAAAGGTAAACAATAGTCTGTATATTAAATATTTTTAGAAAGTTATTTATTATAATAATTAATTAATTATAATGGGGCACACCGCGCCGTAGTGTAGTAAGGTAAAACGCTACAGGCATTAGCCGAGGATGGGGTCAAGATTTTTAAATCGACCCAAACCATCTGGCAGCACCTTAGGAATCGGATGACTCAGCCTCTAACGTAAATGATTATTGCTCTGGGAATAAAGGCGGCCGTCTCGCAGGGATAACACCAATTGCCGATTGTCTAGAAAAGTGGAATATTTAACCTCCTACTATCCCAAGAGCCTCGTAACACCTATAGTGGGATCACTTTTAGTAAAATTATAAGGTGATGTTATTACTATTATTTTTTAATAAGAATGATTTAGATCTAGGCCAACTTTTTCTTAGAAAAGCAGACAAAACCATCTTTGTTTCTTCAAAATGAAAATTATCAGGAGGATATATGTGGAGAATAAGGTCAAATAAGGAAACGAATTATTAGAAGGAGAAAATATGAGTTTTGGGTGGGGTTGTACAAGACCAGCTTTTTACTTACGCGACTTATGCCATTTTTGATATAATTTAAAGTAATACAATGTGTTAATGATATAATTTATCTTCGAGAAATTACCATCGTCAAAATATGTAAATGTAGGCCTATCATGAAACGAACTAGTGGAAATATGATTTTACGTTGTAACCGTCAGACATGTTGAATTTTACATAGAATAACAGTTAGAAAGAGGTAATTTATTTTACGTATTAAATCACATTTAAATTGCAAGGAAACTAAAAGCTAACCTACCTAATTCAATTACTCTAACATAGGTGAATTCCAGGGAACATCATTTTTATTTTATTTTATGCGGTTGAATAAGTAAAAGATAAATTCGGACATAATTTGTTGAAACCACAGATATGCTCTAACAGTGGGTTTATCGCTAGTCGTCGGTGGTGTATCGCTGGTCATCGGTGGTTAAAAGTGTGATAATCGGTGGTTTATCGCTGGTTAGAAGTAAGAACTGTTGTAACCTTTGTGGTCATGACAGGAAATAGTCCCACTTTATTTTCATATTTAAGAGTAAAATAAATATATGATAATTACTTCTTCGAATGTAAATACGTTTAATATAATGTTTTATTAATATTTCCTGCCATTAGGTACTCTTAAAGTGAGTAAATAAAAAGCTGCTCTTCTCCCACACGGCCGAGTTTTGTCAAGTTGGTAATACTAACAAGGATACTGTATGCCGAAACCTATCTTGAAATTTCTCCCAGAGAAGTGTTGTGATGTACAGCTCCGTGCAATGGGACTTAGACAGTTGGATCCCTCAACTGACTCTATAGACATTTCTGTAGATGACTTAAATGAACATTTTACCTCAATACCCATGACACCTCCAGACAACAAGACTAAAATAGACACTCTTAAAGACTTATCCCCATCCCCACATATAGGAAGAGATAAATTTTACTTTTACGACATTTCGCCTATAGACGTTAAAAAAGCACTCAAGCGGATTAAATCCAATGCGCAAGGAACAGATAACATCAGCATTTTAATGCTAAATAAAATCATTGACATTATACTACCCACAGTGACTCATATTTTCAATGCTTCCCTTATAACTTCTATCTTCCCTATTGTATGGAAACAGTCTAGAGTTCGGCCTATACCAAAAATAAGTACACCTACTAACTGTAATGACTTCCGACCGATTAGCATCCTTCCGACATTATCTAAAGCCCTGGAATATATTGTACATAAGCAAATGACTGATTATCTCCAAGAAAATCACCTCCTTGATCCGTATCAATCCGGCTTTAGATCTGGTCATAGCACAACCACAGCTTTGCTAAAATTACCGAAGATATTCGTGAAGCCGTGGACAGACGTCAATTGACTCCTTTCTTAACCTTACTTGACTTCAGCAAAGCTTTTGACACAGTAGACCACGACTTACTTATGATAAAGCTCAAGCACCTACATTTGTCTGACAGCGCTGTATCCTGGCTCGACTCATACCTGCACGGTCGTCAACAATACGTTTCATTAAACTCTAGATCTTCGACTTGGCGTAACGTGCCGGCTGGAGTCCCCCAGGGCAGTGTTCTCGGACCTCTTCTTTTCTCAATCTACATAAATGATTTGCCAACTGTACTAAAGCACTGCCGTTATCACCTCTATGCTGATGATCTCCAAATTTACCTACATTCACCTCCTCATTCTCTCTATAACAGCTTGATGAAAATGAATGACGATCTCATATCCATCTTTAACTGGTCTTCAAGTATCGGTCTAAATCTAAATCCTAACAAGTCACAAGTAATTCTAATGGGACAACAAAGACTGCTTACAACCTTTGACATATCTACACTTCCAAACATTACTATAAATAATATAATTATCCCTTATTCTTCTTCAGTAATAGATCTTGGACTACATCTAGACGCAAATTTAACCTGGCAAACACAAGTGAAACACATATGTAAAAAGACTTTCTCCATCTTACATTATCTTAGACGTTTAAAGAATTTTCTCCCAGTTTCGTTAAAACAAATCCTAGTGCAGAATCTTGTGTTACCACACTTCGATTATTGTGACATTATATATAATGATCTAAACTATGCCTTGTCGCAGAGACTGCAGCGTGTTCATAAGGCTTGCATTCGAGTCATTTTCTATATCCGCCGTTATGGACCATATTTCCGAACACTTTAATAACCTCTCTTGGCTCCGTCTTACTGACAGACGTAAATTGCACTCTCTTTCGCTACTTTTCAAGCTTCTGAATTCCTACATTCCTACTTACCTGGCGTCCAGATTTGAGAAGTTATCCTCCTACCACAATATTGACACTAGGTCACAAGATAGCAGTCTGCTAACAATTCCTCTTCATAGCACTTCCTCCTATTCTACTTCCTTCACAGTAGCCTCCGCCCGCTCCTGGAATCTCCTTCCTCAAGATATCAGGGGTTGCCGCACACTTGGCACCTTTAAGTCACGCTTATACAGTTACCTGTTGTCTAATAATTAATTTTTCTCTATTTATTTAATTTTATACTATGTCATTAATCTTTTCCTCGTTTTTTTTTATATATCTTGTACATATTATATATTTAATTCGTTAAATTTAGAGTAAATCAAAATACATTATAAATATTAATTGTATTGTATTCATAACTTGTAATCGTTTATATATATATATATATATATATATATATATATATATTGTAATTTAGATTTAAGACTTTTCTTTTGTATTTTTTTTTAAACCTGGTTGAGTGGTAGACAAGGCCTTAAGGCCTTAACTCTACCAGGTAAAATAAAGCTATTATTATTATTATTATTACAGCTCGAATCCAAGCTCTGTGTGTTTGCGGGGGGAAGTGTGGGGAGTGGGAGGAGGTACACTTCTCTGCTTCTCATAGTACTAACAGCTGAGACAGCAAATCCCTTTCAGACACACGGAGCTGGGTCCCGAGCAGTACCAAGGCCGTGTCCAAAACATTATCTGCGGGTTTTTAACTTCAAGACACAGAAATCGATGCCTGAATCTAGCAGTGGCAACCCACTGTGCGAAGCAGATGTACTCCCTGAGTAAATAGCGGGTCGCGGCGTGCGGGCAGGTTGTCAGAGTTATCCATTTCACGAAATGGGAAGTTGCATTATATACCTATAGTTCAAATGAGAGCTTTGGCGCTGGATTTTAGTGTCTTACACTCAAATCTGCACATGATTTTTTTGGACACGGCCTTGGTACATCACAACGCTTCTCTGGGGATATTCCAAGATAGGTTTCGGCATGCAATGGTTGACAGTTCCCTTGTAAGATGCCTGGATCAGATAGTACGAATACAAATAAAATACTTCCGAAACTGATAATAGATGCCAGATTGGAAGGAAGAAGACAAGAGGACTAAAAGGAAAGGATAAATGGACGATGTTGAGGACACTGAAAGTTTGGGAATGAAGAACTGGAAAATGGGAACTGAGGATGGGAAACAATGGAAGGTTGTTGTGAGTGAAGCCAATTTTAATTACAAGTGTAGGGCTAAAATGAAGATTTTTCATAAAACCGCTTATATTAACGCAATCTCTAAATAAAAAATGCCAATAATGTTGTACTATTGTGCCAATTCAATTGAAAGAGTGAGCTTGTATAGCTCTGCTTGGTTCTTTCTTAATAGAAATAGCGTTCGAAATTTCTGTAAAACATGGAGGGTTGTTTGTACATTTGTGATGTACAGTGAATGCTGTGTCGCGAACCAATAGAGTTTAAGAAGCCTTGCCTGCACGGAGATCTCCGCGACACAAACAAATTGCTGATTTAAATCCTGTTTGAGTATTTAAATAAATAAATACAAGTACACTTCCGTATTACAACTCTCCACTATTTTTATTGAATTACATTTGTTTTGTTAGGTTCAACGAAACACTGATCGTACAATGCGCACCACCCTGTTTTACCTAACCCGTGAAAGAGCAATAGTCTACCAGCCGACTGCTGAACTGACTTACACATGGCACATATTACAAGTATAGTGATTTCGTGTGGTCAGCATGTCAAGTCTCCCAGTCGTTATTGCTGGTTTCCTCAAGTTGAAGCCTCTACACATTGTAGCTACCCAAATTACTCACGGTGAAGTAGGCATAGGTCTCATACTGGGCGAAATTCAAAAAGAAATTTCCTTCTCCCTTAGGGACTTGAACCAATGTATGTGCCGAAGCTGTGTACCAAGTAATCATGAGTTAGATCGCTGTAGACTGTAGAAAATGTGAATTTTTGTATTTGGTCTACATCAGTTTGCCCGATCGAGCTCTGCTTGTCCTGTCCTCGGTTAAGAGTCCCAACGCGGCTTTTGGGATGATGCTACCTAGTGTTGCCCCTAAGAGAGAACTCTTGCTCTGTCCTGCTATCTTTGTTCTACAGCGCGTGAGTTGAAAGAAAGTGGTTGACGTTTGTGATCCCAGCTGGTGCGAAGATCACAGCGTTGTCAAATGTCCAAACCATTATTATATTTTAATTTAATTTAATGAATTATGAATTTTCATCAAGTAAACGCCAATTCAATTGGTTACATTATCTTTTTCACTACCGGTGATATGTTAATCGCAGATACGCTGCGCGAAAGACTTTTGATAGAGGTAACTTGAATTAAAGATGTTGTCATGATTAACATACAAGTCTGTGTTTCGCATAGTGCACTGCAGCCACGACACAGTAACTGTGTCAACACAGGACAGTACATCCCAGCGATCCTATGATAAACATGGGTTGTGATTGGTCTTCAGTAAGGCGAGCGCCTTCACGTGCATGATCGCCCATGTACTGTCAATCACTTTTTTGCACCTTACAGTACACGATTGTGCTTGTTTCTGGTCTACACTTAGCTTTAGGCCGTCCGAAGAAGAGATGAATTGAAAATCCAGCCTTGAGATCGTAACAGGCCATCGATCCTTACTCAGTTCGCTATCTACCTGTCTACCATAAGTGTTAACAATGTTACACAGTTCGCTATCTACCTGTCTACCATAAGTGTTAACAATGTTACACAGTTCGCTATCTACCTGTCTACCATAAGTGTTAACAATGTTACACAGTTCGCTATCTACCTGTCTACCATAAGTGTTAACAATGTTACACAGTTCGCTATCTACCTGTCTACCATAAGTGTTAACAATGTTACACAGTTCGCTATCTACCTGTCTACCATAAGTGTTAACAATGTTACACAGTTCGCATTGACAACGATTGAAAGTATTCACGTCCTGAGTTAAACGTACGAATCAAACACTGAGTTTAAAAAACAAGTATAAACCTGATTAAAGAACAGGTTGTTTCAGATCCGTGTATATTTGTTTTGTAAGCCTGTTTTAACTGCAGATGGAAGTAACTGAACTTGTCCGTTTTAATCGAATTAAATGAAAAGAAAAAGAACAATTTGAGCGTTAAAGATTGCTACCTCATTGACATGCAGGAGCTGGGATGTTGTAAGACGAGAATCTTGATAACGGTTCGCTTGTGACCTACTTTCTGAACATCTACCGCAGTAAGTAATATAGAACGCAGGTCAATTAAATATTAAACATACTCTATCACAGAATATCTCATTCTTCGTATTATACTGCCTCACTTACTTATGTTATAGAATTCACTATTCATTCAAAACAATCTCTTTGTAGCAAAACTTGACAACTTTCCAGAAAGCTCTACTGTTATTTTTTATTTTAATATAATGATTTATTTGTTAAATTATGAACTATTTATTTATGTATTCATAATTACTGTAATATTTAAAACTTACCTAGGCAATTTTGAGGAAATACTATAAAGGCCAGGCGGCTCCGTGGCTCAAGCGGTTAAACGCTCGACTCTCACCGCTGGGGTCTCCAGATCGAGTCTCGGTAACTACATGTGGGTTTCGTGGTGGACGAAACGGAGCTTGGGCAGTTTTTCTCGGGGTCTCTCCTGTTTTTCGTTGTAACAAATTTCATATCTCCATACTCATCTCGTTCATCCGCCCGTGTGACGGTGCGTCAGGCGTGGTCGGCCGACACCCTTGTTGTTCACAGACCTCTATAAATATAGAAGCTTCATCTCATTGCATCCCTCGACCCGATCCTGAGTTTGGCACGAGTTGATGATATTACTAAAGGCTAATCACACTTTGCATTAAATAGCAATAAGAAACTGGGTCTGGAAGTCAATAAAACTAAATACTCAAACAGTATAGGGGTAACATATGGTCAGCATGTAGGATCCCCAGCCCTAATAACTATTTTCTCAACCTGAACTGCTGCTTGTTGTAACTATCCAAATTCCTCTCGATGCTAACTGGACGCCGGTCCGATATGTACCCTTTACGTCCCTCTTAGGGACAAAGATGCTATCAAGCAGGAGTTTCTTGATCAAGCTAATTTAATTAAGCTTATTTACCTACATATTCCAGTGAGCGACATGTGGTCAGCACATGGCCTTAAAAAGAACACGGGTCTCGTATTGGTCGAATTTGGGACTCGAAACAGCGCACGTCTTGTAGCCCTGTGCTAATGCATAATTTCTTAGAGAACACTGGGTTTCGGTGCCGGAAAAAGTTATATTAAATCACATGTATCAAACTTCATAGCGCAACAGGCCTTGGAGAGGTTTGACCTGTCATCTTGTTGCTTTCCTCAAATCCAAATGTGTTGATCACATAGATTAACGATCATCCAGCCAGTATAGGGTTGATATGTGGTCAGCTTGTCGGATCTCCAGCCGTTATAACTGGTTTTCAACTTGGAT
Source organism: Diploptera punctata (assembly GCA_030220185.1). Taxonomy (NCBI): domain Eukaryota; kingdom Metazoa; phylum Arthropoda; class Insecta; order Blattodea; family Blaberidae; genus Diploptera; species Diploptera punctata. Next base: position 958,268 of record JASPKZ010007837.1, read on the forward strand.
CTATTACTATATAAGTCTGTATATAGTTTGTAGTGAACATTTGATCCCATGTTACGATATAGACCCTATTGATGTAAAGTAAAATGAGAAAACTAAATTATCCCTCTATAAAGACCGGAAAAAAGGATCTGTGTTTCGGAACTACGGCCTGTTACATGAAGTCTACGTCACTAGTACTTCAGTATTTTTGTACTCAGTCGTGTACTTGGTGGCGTTTGGGTTAACTGTCATGCCGCCATTGAAGATTGAAACACTACTTAATCGTGCTTGGACATATTATATGCAATGTGATTAAGTTTTGTGAAATAAAAAAAAAAGTTAAATTTTCGCACATCGTGCTCTACTTTCATGATTTGCGGATTTACGCCCTAAGTTTGGTCTTACGTTTTCCTGCTCGCTGTACTAATGTTACCCTTCTATCCTATTCCGGCCTTTGCAGACTAATAAATAACTACACAGAATAATCGATGTAAGTTTATTTATAAGTGTTTTGAGAACTATCTGTGATGTTTATGTTTAGTTGGACCTTGTGAACTATGTTGCCGACTTGTTGACCAAGCTTGTGGTTTTTTTTTCTCGTTTTTTCTTTCGTTTACACTGTTATTCCTTTACGTTTTACCTTTGTTAACCTTTTTATCTTAGTCACACATACAAACACAAGACAGGACACACACCCAGACCCAAGGTGGAGATTTAAAATCCCCTACCCCCCCGGGAGTCGAACCCGGGTCGCCAGAGTGGAAGGTAGAGTCTCTACCGACTACGCCACGGCGACGGACAGTGGGTTCAAACCAAAGATCTATGAATTATTTGCGGCGTAAAAATCCTGAATGTATGTATTTCTTCATAAAGAGGTTAAACATTCGGTCTATGTCATACATTTACATTTGTCAGCGTTTTCACTCCCAGCTTTGAATTGTGAGGCTATTACGCATCCATAGGGGCCGGGATCAGTTAACTATGCATGCACTGTATACCCTCTGATAGCACTATGAGAATAGGCTTTGAATGTGAATAATCCAGGTGCTACATTCGCGCCGTAGCCAAGTAGTTAAAGACAAGATGCCTTGGCGCAGAGCTACGGCACATGCGTTGGTTCGAGCCTCCATGGGGAAAGTTATTTTCTCATGAAATTTCGGTGTCCACATATAATTGTGATGTACTTGGTTAGTACAATAATTAGCAGCTCCCAGGTTGAGAAAACCAGCTATATCGGCTTGGAGACCCGACATGCTGACCATATGCCACACCGACACTGGCTGGATGGGATGATCGTCTACATCTGTGATGATCATATGTGGATGTGAGGCCAGCAGCCGGATAGTAGGCCAAGGACCTTAGAGGCCTGTCGCGCCATGGAGTTGGAGTTTCCACATTTACAGTCTGGTAACTATGAAAACTGAAGCAGTTTCTGCATGCTTGTATTACAGCTTCATTACGTAACTCACTGTAATGCGTACCTACTGCTCACGTGACCTGTTTATACCAATAGTGGATGGAATGATTTGGATCCACTGTTGTCACATATAACCATAACTAGAGTACGGATTTGTATCTAAAATAAAGCACTATATATGCATGCAAATATGCATAAAAATGTAGAAAATATGCACCCTAAATATGCAAAAACAGATTGTAATAAAATCAAATAAATTATTTGCTTTATGGGTAACCTTAGCTTATTCCTAGCTGTTACAGTAGATAAGGGAGGTTTTCCTGAGGTTTTCTTGTGTGAAGCTCCTTCGTTTGCCTGTAAATAACGGTTTATACAATGAAAATGTCCCTTCTACATCACATATCACAGGTGCATGTGAAAAACACCACAGTTCTTCTTTAGTGAATTTCTCTTCGGTTACAGTTTTTTCACTTATCACCAGAGAGCATTTTGTTAATATGACAGATTTTATTGTAGCCCGGATTTTTATTTAATACTTCACTGAACTTATCAAATGCGATTTTAGCAACACTGTAATATTATTTTTGCATGATAGTGCGTTTTGTCGTACTTACAGCAATGGCGACCATGATTGAAAGTTCAACTTCCTACATTTCAGGGTTGCCAACCTAAATAACTATACTGTAATATTACATATTACAAACACGCGTGTGGGAAATAAAACCATTGCCCTCTACGGATATTACATACAATGTACATACAAAAAATATACAAAAGGTAGTGTTAATATACATTATACGAAACAAATCACTGCATTTTAAATGAACTGAACTTTATTTGAAACAATATAAAACAATAAATACGTACTTGTACAATTTTATCACTAATTGGTCTCACGGCCTCCTATTGTTTCAATTAATAAACATTGCCCACACTGTTAACGTTAGTCAATCGTCTATAATGAACGCAAATATTTTCAACAAATGCGTTATTATTTTACTGTCTTGTATTATTTTGAAAACACCATCGCGCAAAAAAAATTAACAACGCACGTTAGTGAAGTGTTTTACAGAATCTCGGAAATTAAAAACCTCGCTATCGCTCGGTTTTTAAACATTTTCCTCGATTCTATAAAAACCACTTCCCAATCTCGCATCGTAATATACTATTCTCAAGGCCCACGGATATTCCCCTCTTATACAGATGTAAATATACACGTTACGCTTACATCCAATGGATTACAGAGACTTTATTTATTTAAAAAATATTAACTAATAATTAATTAATTACTAGTAATTAGCTGAGGGGAAAATTATAATTAGTGTCACATTTAGGAGTAAAATATGCATTAAAAATCTAAAAGAAGCATTTTTTCCCCGGAATATGCATTTCTATGCATTATCAAATACCGCTCAAATTGTCTGTCAAGGGACCACTTAACATGTAAATAATTTTCGCATACTCTTTAATGCGTAAAAGAAAACACGCGTTTCGCATACAAATCCGGGCTCTAACCATAATAAACCTCGCCGAAGTCTTAGGTCATCCCGCTCCCTAAACCTACTAATGACCCTTGTTGTTAAAGAACGTCGTTATATACTAGTAAAGGTGAAGTGATCCCACTACAGGCTATAAGAATCCTTTAGGTGATAGGAGGTTAAGCTTCCGAACTTTCTAGACAGGCCCGTTAATAAGTGCTCACTATTCAACCCTACGTAGGTCCGATAGGCTAACAAGGTAAGACATTGTTACTTACTTGTCAACTGTATTGTTTCATTAGGAGTGCACTTGTATGCGGACAGGAGGTACTCATGTAGTGAGTACTTATTAACAGCCCTATTCTAAACAGTCGGCACTTCGGTCCACATTTTCGTTATAAGCCGAGTCGTCATTAGGTCATGTTGCCGTCAGAAGGTTTTCAGGTCAGTTTAAAAATCGTGATCCCCATCGGGACTCGAACCCTCGATTTTCTGGTTTGTGGCGTATTCTCTTAACCAATTACGTTACGAATACTAGCGCACAGTTTTATTTTTATACCGGAAGGTATCAATATCAGTTGTCAGCGTTCATCCCCTCGAGTTGGAAGGGCTGCGTGAGCGGAATATGACGGGGCTTGATTTCCCAGCAGTAGGCAGGGCTATCATTTAATTTATTGCCCAGTAATAGGCTTTGTGCATTGAATTATTAGCAATAAACAGATCAGTGTGTTTGTTGAAATTATGAATAACGATATTCATTTGAAGTTATGAATTCAACCATGTGACTCCGCATTACATGGGACTTAAATAGTTTGTAACATTAAAACCACACGTCCGGGTTGGACAAAATAATATGTATATTAACTTCCTCAATTATTGATGGGACTCTACAGACAAGTTGTACATTCCTTGTAACAAGTATGATAAAAATGTATTGTTATCTCTCAGTTGCAAATACAATACAAATAATAAATTATATCTAACTCATTGGCTGTATAGAACCCGTAATTTCATGCCCTTAGCGAACATAAACTCTCTATACATCCCTTTCCGGAGCTAATGTTTTTCATTCATTTCCTGTATAATTTACTTCCTTCAAATCATAAATTATGTTATCACCTCATTCTTGGGCTGCTGGTTGAGTGGTAATTGATGATGATGATGATAATAATAATAGTATTACTAGCGATTATGATTATAATTATGTAAATAATAATGACTATACCAAATGGGATCGAAAGAAAAATGTAGAAATCCTTCAAGAACTTAATGCGTTACCAATACTGGACCACATCTCCAGATATCAGCTAAACTGGAAGGAACATGTCTCAAGAATGGCTAGATCCAGGATCTCCAAGGCAATAATGAACTACTGTCCAAATGGGAAACGGTCACTTGGTCGACCTATGAAAAGATGGCACGAAAACCGCTTTCTCAGGCCGTAACAGTTCTTCTAGGACTTGATAAAAATGACTAGCCTGATGGTTTTGTGGTCAGAGCTGACTACAGCTCCTGAGATTCCGGGTTCGATTCCACAGAAATGTTATCTTAGGGAATTATTGCTGTGGTCGTGCATGATCTTGAATATTTAGGTTAAGTTTACGTTTAACAACTCTTATTGTGGGCTTTATTATCGTTTTCCACTTATAAAATCATTGGGGCAACGTAACTCTGCCTTCCAGCCCAATCTCAGAAGGCAATTCCGTCAGTGCCAGGAGAGAATGTCAGGGTTTCGTATGACAACGTTAACCATTGGGGTGGGGGTAATAGAAGTTTTATTTAATGTATTACTTTCCATTCAACCAGAAAACTAAAACGTACAAAATACATGAAATTACACTTAAACACTGTAGTTTTAAATACTCCTGTTGTTATGAATACTTGCAGGACTACAAATAATTTCTACTTTTTTCAAATAACTCACGACATTAAAAAATAACACAATGATTTTCCTAAACAAAAATTGATGCGTTACTTTATAATGACTATTTAACTCATGCCCCAAATGGGAGTCAATGACCAATCACGTTACAATGATTTTTGATTTACAACCAATCACAGTCGTGTTTCGCCTACAATTTACCAACTAAAGTTTATCCTAATACAGAAAGCACCTCCTTTTTAACATTCTGAATAGGTCATAGCATTATTTTGCAGTGACTGACTCACTAAGAAACACAGCTACCTGATTGTATATATAGTGCATGAATGTCAACACCCCACATACAGCATGCGGGAGTTAATATAAAAACATTTGTAGCAATTGATTATACCACCAAAAAAAGAAACCACTGTTTGCAATTTCTTAAATGTATTTTTTCCCAGAAAAATATAATTGTCATATTTAAATCATAGGACATCAGAAATTAATTAATAGACAGTTTGATGTGTTTCATTTTTTCATCACTAGAGTGCATTATTACATTATTGCGTACCTTTGGCAATAAATAATATGATCTGGTTGCAGTGACGAACAAAAGAAGCAAATGAAGCGCACCACAATCGTTTCTCATTTGTTTTCAAACATCGCCGTTTACATTAAATATATAAATATTTTAAAATAACTATATTTAAATAATGATTTGTGAGTAAACAGCTTAATTTTATTCGTTAAATAGTCCTAACAAATGCCACTCTTGATTTCCAAATTCTGTAGACAAATTCACTTCTCACTTCGTGAGTCGTGATTTTATCGATAATTTGGAAATCACTCGTGGTACTTATGAGAGTATTATGTTAATTTTCACACAAGAAGAAAAACTTTATTCTTTAGAATTGTTCAATAAAATAACAAAACTAGGTATAAGTAACATCACGAGTGATTTTCAAATCATCGATAAATTTATATAGAGGGTTTGGAAATCAAGAGCGGCATTTGTTAGGACTATTTAACGAATAAAATTCACCTGTTTACTAAAAAATGATTATTTAAATATTGTTACCGGTATTAAAAAAAATGATATATTTAATGTAAACGGCGATGTTTGAAAACAAATCAGAAATGTGTGGTTATGTTTTATTTGTTTATTGAATTGCCAAGTAGGATCGCAATATTGTAAGAATGCGCTCTAGTGAGGAAAAATGGAACACATCTAACTGTATATTGTAAAGAACATTATAGGTTATTAATTTATTTTTTAGTAAACAACTCAGTAAAATCTTTATTTAAAAACACAATCATTGAAGTTATAAATATGAAATGTGTAGTTCGAAGGAATCTGTTCATTATTTGCTATATTCAATGTATTTATTGGATAGCCAGTCACAGAAAAATAATGCTCTGACCTGTTCAGAATATTAAAAAGGAGGAGCTTTCTTTATCACCAAAGCAGGAGGTGATAAAGAGCGAGGTGATACACGACTGACATTAGTTGTAAAACAAAATTCATTGAAACATGATTGGTCATTAACTCCCATTTGGGGCATGAGTTTAATATTCAAGAGAATTATTATGAATTGAAAATTAATGAAAGGAAGATCGACAATTAAAATGTTAAACTTGTTATTGTGGGATAAAACATGTAACAAAGTATACTACAATACAATTTATAAAACTGTAGTTAGGAGCACCATATGTTATGGTATCGTATTCCTATCTATTTGACCAAGTCTCAACTTGCCAAGTACTGGCAACTGAATCAAAATAGACTATTAAAATTGCTGTCAACGGAAATATACTATATAATATCAACTAAGCATTACAGATTGCAAAAAAAAAAAAAAAATTGGCAGGAAATGAAGGTCCAAAATTCTATATTATACTTCATTAAATATAAACAGTTTGGAAGGTATGTCCATGTCAGAGCAGTGATTATCTAAAACTTTGTTTAATTTGACTCCGGCTACAGCTTCGGGCAAAACAATTATAATAATAACAATTATTATTATTTCTATATCATCAATTAAGTTGGTCAATTAATATGCCACCACAAGATATGTAAGACCAAGTGTTTCCATGATCCCGGGAACAACTGTGTGTGTGTGAACTGTGCTAGAAACAATGCGACTGTTGCCATGTAACCACCTGCACAAAACGAGGGATGTCCCTGGTAGAATTCTGCAAAAAGCAAACTATTTGAATCAAATTAATGAGAAAACTTATGTAACATATATTTTCTGCACAACTTGTGCGCATTTATTCTATGCATCATGCTTTTAATTTTCAAAACGAACGCTTAAAATGTTTTTTCTTAAAGGAAATTTAATCCTGCGGTTGCCCGTTGTTGGAATTTAAGTTAAGATTAGATTTAAGGACGGTCCTGTTGTATTGTTATCATGTATCACCTATCACATGATCGGGGTAACGTAACTTCGTCTTTCTAGCCATACCTCAGAAGTGAGTTACAATTCCGCAAATGTCAGGACAGAGTGCCAGAAGTATTTAACAATCTGATGATATTGTACAAAAAAAGTTGTTTCGAATGCCACTCACTACATTTTTCGTACTTCGTATTCTGCTCGGGATGGATAGAGGCATTAAGTAGTCTATTTTCAATTTACGCACCTCTTTGCCAGACAATGTAGATGATGTATACTTGTATTTTGTACAGAGAGGAGCGTAGAATCATCGTACGTTTATGTGTTTGTGTAAAATGTGCTGTATGCGGGATGTGATGGAGAGAAGGAAGAAGGCAAAACCCCGTGACGGCATGAAACCTACTCTTTTCGAAAGGCACGAAGAATGGCCTAGGCTTAAGTCCTCATCCGACGGACGAATCACAGTCAACAGTAGGCCTACCATATGCCTTCTTTGACATTCGTACTGCGGAATGATTTGCATTTTAATGCTGGAATCTAATACACATCCAGCGATTAAAAATAAAAAATTTAAACTTTTCAACCCCGCCCAGTATCGAACCTAACCCGCTATTCAAGAACCAGACACGCTACCATCTGAGTCAACATAACGGTCAATTTTGACAGTCTTACAATATATATATAATTAAGAGCGTAGAGACGGAATAATAAAGAACAAAGAATTTTATTTTAGTTTCTTCCGTTATGTTTTAGACAACCTTTCAGTAGCCCTTGAAGAATGATGATAAAAAATGAAAATCTAATTTCTCGTTAACGACCTTTAATTAATCCCTCGTTTGACGGATGTATTTAGCTTTAACGGTCTGACGTAAGAACACGCATAATTAAAAACCAGTTTGAGTTTGTTCCCTTAATTAACAGCAACATACATATTTATATTGGCATTTCCATTTCTTTGCGAGTTTTTATTAAAATTTATTATTCTCACATCCAATCCAGGTTTTTTCACTTTATCACTTACCATGCACCGCGCGATCCTACCATCTTTTATTATATTGAGTTTGAAAGTTTTGAATAACTATATCGACATTCCTTTGCCCGGGCCCATAGAAGGCAAAGATTAATCCACCTTTCCTTTGTAAATTACTTAACATATAGTACTGAATGCTAAACAGTATTATAATCGTGGAAGCTAGAAGGAAATAGGGATTAGTTTGGCTTGATAAAGCTTTGGAATATATGTCAACACGAAACATGACTAGCTACACAATTAGTAAACATATGTTGACGAAAGAAAAAAATAACTTTTAATGAGAATCATGAGTCAGATGATCGAAATACAAATGATATAACAAAATGTATCTTCTTGACCATTGAAAGAAAAGATATGAATGAAATAATATAAATTAACAAACTCGGCCATCAATAATTTAAAAAAATCAATAATAATAATATTCATACATACATACACACACACACACAATCCAGCCCAGCCGAGGGCTAGGGTTCACAGTCCTGGTTGCCCTACCCTGGGTTATGGGACTGATGAAAACCAAACAGCTCATTCGAGCTACAGTCGACCTAACCACGACGATCCCAAAGTTGATACTAACTTGCACAGCTTATTTGAGGCTTTCGATAACAAGAGGAAGATGCGCAGTCACACGCAGCGCATAAAGAAGGAAGGAGGGTACGTAGGAGAGAGGACAAAGAAGACGGGAATTTGGCACTGTTCTATAACATCACTGTAAAGGGAAGACACGATGACGTGGTAGTTACGTACCGAAAAAGTGATTTCGGTACAACCATTAAAAGACCAGTAGCGACCACTAACGAACTACGATGAACAACTCCTTGGAACAGCGGTTGCAATCATTTGCATTTTTTTTTTTTCCCACGATCATTTTCGGTGTCTACAAAGTAGGATCGATGGAGGATTTGTAGTGTTTTATATTTTCATAACAACAACCTCAGTATCTACATTCCATTGTAGGTCGCGACTCATAGATCGGTCACTGAATTCTATGTGCGAGTTGGCAGCGGTATTTGGAATTATATAAATTATTTTAAACGTTTCTTGGTTTTCCACGTCAAAGATTCAAGGTTGGTCTCTGGCCAGTGGTTCGAACATTTCGATTGCAGCCCACAAGCAATTATAATGTAAGTTGCCGCCTACAAAATCATAGTGCAAACTTTTGGCTTGATTTTCCATATTACTTCATTAATTTCTTAGAAAATGATGTTCTTACTGGTATAGGTCTTATATGCCATCAGCAATATTTATCTGTCACGCTGTTGGACAGTGGCTAGCAGCACATGTAATATATTACTATACCGGTAACTCCTTGATAATGTCTTGTGGGATAATTTCAAAACATTGAAACCAGTGTCCAGAGCCAAACATGAATATTTGATGCGGAAAACCGAAGAAACGTTTCTTAATCGTATTTATATCCGCGAAAATTCACAAAACAACAATATATTTGTTGTTGTTATTATTATTGTTGTATCTTTAACTAGGATTCGAACCTGTTACAGTATTTACTGAAGTACGTGTCCCTAAACAATAGCCTCAACCCCCTACCAAGAGGGCTAGGGTGCCTCTCTTTGTCTGGCACCTACTCTCACCTCTCCGGCAAGGGAAGCCGTACTATTAACTACGCCACCGCCTGCATATCGCTTGGGGTCACAAATGGCCAGCACGATTACCTTCAGGATCAAAATTTAAGTGGGGAGTTACGAGAAGGAGAGGGCTGCATTTAGAGGATGCGTTCGACAGAAATAAGTGGAAACTAGGAATGGGGAAAACGAGCATAGCCTTGGAAACCCCTATATATTATTGTTATTAAAATATTAAAGAAGTGGTTTGAACGCAATAATTCATAATTAAAGAACGACTGCCCGTTTTTCCCCATTGTCATAACTGTAATAAGGGGCTACAAGCCGGAATGTTGGGAGGGAGTGTGAAATCCTGATGATTTTTAAACTATCGTAAAACCTTGTAAGGACACCAGTCGAATCAGCTTCTAACGCTGCTTCTACATCTAGAAAACGTAAATTTCTTACGTTTCTTGGTTGGATTTCTTGGTATTTTACAATCTATTAGAGATGCAATTAAGTTGTTTAGTATTATTTATCTAATATGTGTTAGTATATTTGACTTCCAATTAAAAAGTTTGTATCGGTAATTGCTACCGGACTTTTTTTTTTCTGGGGGTAAAGGCGGCCTTCTGGCAGGTCTGACAACCCAGCTAACATCTCCTGACAATTGTCCACAAAAGTAGAAGTCTTAACTCCTTACTTCCCCAAGGATCTATCTATAAAATTAATAATAATAATTGTTATTATCATTGTTACCCATTATTTATAATAATAATAATAATAATAATAATAATAATAATAATAGATATATCATTCGTTCATTAATGTCTTTGACATCGTCCGATTCCTAATAGCCATGTCGGTCCATCTAATCTCCGTTGAAGATGTTTCTCCATCATGTATAAATATATTCCCTGACACCATGAGGTTTTAGGTCTTCCTCTGCCTCGTCTTCCCTCAGGTTTCCATTCCAAAACAGATTTTGGTAGCCGATCCTCGTCCATTCGCTGGACATGTCCGTACCATCTTAATTGCTGAGTTTTAATATAATCTAAAATAGTGGCTTCAATCTTTATTTTTTCCCTTATAATAATACAAATAAATATAATAATAATAATAATAATAATAATAAAAATAATAATTATCATAATCATCCGGTATCGTGGCAACTACCGCCGTCTTCCGGAAACCAAACGCCATTCCTCTCTGTCCATCCATTGATCTTCCTCCAATCCTCTGATATTCATAGCTGCTTGTACCCCTTCTATCCAAAATAAAAAAAAACAATAAAAATAAAAACAATTAAAAATGATAATAAAAACAATAAAACAATAAAAACATTACAAAACAATAAAAAATAATAACAAAAACGACGACGACGATGATGATAATGATGATAGTAATAATGATAATAAAGTAATAATAATAATAATAATAATAATAATAATAATAATAATAATAATAATAATAATAATAATAATAATAATAATAATGGGAAGTATCAAATGATGTTAAGAATGTAATTACATAGGGATCAAAATTAACTCAAAATGTACCCAAGAAAATGACAAAAAATATAGAATTCAAAAAGGCAGATCGGTAATAACAATGTTAAACAGAGTTTTGTGGGATAAGAACATAAGAATAGATACCAAATTAGAAATGTATAAATCCATAATTCGAAGTACGCTAACATATGGTGCAGAAACTTGGCAGTTGAATGAACATTTGAGTTTAAAGCTTACGTCTACTGAAATGGATTGTTTCAGACGCTCAACTAGACGTTGTAAATTGGAAAAAAAAAAAAAAAAAAAATCAGAAATACAATCATCACACAACAAATGAAAGTCCAGAATTCAATATTAGATTTTGTGAGATACAGACAACTAGAATGGTATGGTCAAATACGTAGGATGCCAGAGAAAATATTACCCGGACGAGCTTTGGAATGGATTCCATCTGAAAAAGGAGAGAGAGGTCCACCTAGATTTAAATGGATGGATGATGTAAGAAGAGGTATGAGGGAGCTAGGTCTGGAAGAATTGTCATGAGAAAATAGAGAAGAATGGAGAAAGAAAATAAACATTTAAATAGCTTTGGGCATAGGAAGATGTTTTATTACATGTGTAAACCTGTTTATAAATAAATAAATAATAAAAATAGTAATTCTTCCAAATAGTTAGTACGTTTTTTTCTTTAAGAATAGACATACAGAATAAAATAGAAAGCATTTTAACAATTAAAAAAATTAACCCCACCGGAAATCGAACCTGTGACCTCTTACATACGAATCAAGCCACTATGCACTGAGCTAAGCTTTGGCTGCCTTGTTGTGTTTAGAAAAAATGCTCTCGATAGGAAGAAGGGAACGTATTGTAGCTCTACTGTGCAATTAGTTTACTCGTGTGAATCGCGCGTTAGAACTTAAAATATTTGAGATCAAGAGTCGGTCCAGTCTTTTTGTCGCTAAGTGTACATAAACAAGATGTACTTCTCAAACGAAGGTTCAAGATGGCGGAAGTGCAGAAATGTGATTTCGATAGTGCTCTGGAAAAGCTGATAGAAGTTACGGAAAAAAGCAAAAAGCTACGAAGTGACCTGAAGCAAGACATCATGCAAGCGGTAAGTGAACTCAGAACATCATTTTGTAATTTAATGAACGAAGTGGAGGAGAAAAACAAGACGATTAGTGTTCTGGCTGAGAAGGTCAAGAAAGCTGAAGAGATTCACAATGATGTGACAGGTAACAGAAGCCTTGTTGGGGCGATTGGACATCATGCTCCATCTGTCTGCGGCAGTTCGAACTACAGCGCAGCTGTTCGAGACAATAGACCACAAACCATACACGAAAAAAAATTACAAACTTGTACTTAAATCCAAACAGAACGAGTCCACAGATGCAATGAAAGTTTTGTTGAAGCGAAATATTAATCCAACACAACTAAAAGTTGGAATAAGATCTATGAAGGCACTAAGAGACGGTAGATTGATTATCGAATCTGGAAAGAAAGAAAATATCGATATTCTTAAAAAAATATCGAAGATCATTGCAGCCAACTATTGGACATCAGCACTCCTAAACTTCGCAACCCTAACCTAATTATCTACAACATCCCTGAAGACATAACAATAGACAACGCGGCAGGTACCATCGTTGCCCAAAACCTGAACTTAATTTAACTGAGGAGACTCTCATGCCTAGATTCATCTTCAAAACAAAGCGGAACTTTCGGAACCTCGTTATGGAAGTAAAACCTGAATCTTGGCGAGCTCTAAATCAAAAGAAGGTTAAAATATGCTGGCAGATTTGTAACGTTGAAGACTATATAAAAGTTAGAAGATGTTACAAATGTTCTAGATTTAATCATAGAGCCCAAGAATGTAACAGCAGCGATACTTGTCCACTTTGTGCGGGTAATCATAAACTGGCAGACTGTACTGCAAGAGCAAATGAATATAAATGTATAAATTGTGTGACTCATAACAAATTCAATAGAGAACAAGTAAACGAATGCCACTCATCCCTCGACAAAAACTGCCCATGCATGCTAGCAATGTTGAAGAAATACAAACAAAACACTGAATATTAAAATGGCAGGTTCAACAATCACAGTTCCAATGCTAGTCAAAACCATTAAGCTCAGAGGGGGAAAACACACATTAAATGCCTTCAAATAAATTTAAAACATTCCAAGGCGGCTACTAGTAATCTCATGCATATGATAGAATCACACAATATTGACATAATCTTCATTCAGGAACCATATGTTATCCAAAACAAAGTGGCTAGAATTTCCAGGAAGTATAGGACCTTTTCTAAAGGAGGAAAAATAGGATTAGGGCAGCCGTTTGCGTAGCAAATAGACAAATAGATGCTGTACTAATAAACCAAATATCTGACGAAGATGCCGTAGTTGTCGAAATTTTATACAATAAATTAAAATTCAATGTAGTTAGTATGTATATGGATATCAGAGCAGATATTAATGATGATTTCATTAAGCTGGACCATATACTAGAAGTTACGAGGAAGGAGGATGGAATAATAGTAGGCGTGGACAGTAATTCTAGGTCAATAATGTGGCATGATACTATCACCAACACTAGAGGCAGAAAAGTATAAAAATATCTGAGTTCAAAAGCGGCTGTATGTTATGAATTGAATCTAGTGAATATACAACTTTCGAGGGAGTGCAACAGAAAAGAGCAATAACGACCTCACCATAACTAATGACCGGTTCGTAACCATGGTGAGCGAGTGGAAGTGTGAGGAAGAAGAGAGTTTGCTCTGATCACCGATTGATTACATTCAACATATCTAAAAATAACGCGAATACTTCCAACAATTTTCAAGGAATAAAATATATAGTAAAAGGAAACAGACTTGAGAACTTCAGTAATGACATCATAAGAATGTTTTCAGAAAGATTACTAAACAAAACGATAATGAACACTGTTGAAGAACTGGGAGAAGGGGCTGAGCAGCATAGCTAGGGAAGAACCGGACTCACAAAAACTAGTCAGGGAGTTTGAAGATATCATCACAGCGGCATGCAGTAGGCACTTCAGAATATCAAACAGAGCACAAAAGTTACACCGGAATAAATCTCTCCCATGGTGGACAGAAGAATTAACCATATTGCGGAAGAAAGAGCGTAATGCTACAAGAAGGAGATATCAGAGAACTAGAAACAACGAAGAGCTGAGAGAACAACGAAAGCATCAATATTTAGAAGCCAAAAGAAAATATGAAAGAACTATTACAAAGGAAAAAATTATGTCTTGGAAAAACTTACTGTAGTTTGACTCCGTCAAAACAACCCATGGAACGCAAGTCTACCGAACATAGTGTCTGGAAAAGCCAGAAAGACAACAACCTTTAACTACTCTAAAGAAAGCAGACGGCTCTCCTACGTCCGACCTACAAGAAACACTGGCAGCATATGATAGATCATTTTGCACCAGACGATGACGAGACAGCGGACAACAACTACCACAAGCTAGTCAGAGAAGATAATTAAACGTCCCGTGGAAACTGAAGATGATTCCGATTTTACCCAACAAGAAATAGCACACATTTAGAAAATATGGACCCAAATAAATCCCCAGGAGAAGACGGATTTACGAGCAGAATTTTACTTCAAGTTATGAACATTCTACCAAGCTTTGTAACAGCGATATACAATAACTGTCTCAGGAGAGGTAATTTTCCCCAACAGTGGAAGAAAGCAAGATTAATTCCTATCATAAAGCCAGGAAAAGAGTATTACCAGGAGGTTACTAAATTCCGTCCAATAAGCTTCCTAAACACAGGAGGAAAAGTACTGGAGAAGTTGTTAATAAACAGAATTATGCATCATGTCAACTCAAAAGACCTAATGTCAGACAAACAGTTCGGTTTCACTCCTCAAACTAGCACGGTGGACGCAGCGATGACACTAAAAGAATACATCGAGGAAAATCTAAAAGAAAATATGTATTTGGTGCTAGTAAGCTTGGATATCCAAGGAGCTTTTGACTCGGCCTGGTGGCCGGGGATCATGAAAGCTCTGCGGGAATTCCAGTGCCCAAGGAACTTGTATAATCTTGCAAACAATTATTTTAACCAAAGAACAGCTACATTAGCAGTAAACAATGCTAAAGTAGACAAAAATGTAACGAGAGGCTGCCCACAAGGATCTTGCTGCGGTCCGGGGTTCTGGAACATCCAGTACAACTCCATACTTCGATTAGATTACACCGAACATACTAAAGTAATAGCATTTGCAGACGACCTGATAGTAATAACAAAGGGAAAATCAGTTCTCGAAGCTGAGAATTATGCAAATATTGAAATGAGAAAGATCACATCCTGGGCCCACAACAATAAATCCAAATTCAATGAATGCAAATCAAAAACTATTCTAATAACAAGAAGAAAACGAAGGGAAAACAAACAAATACATATATTTCTAAATAATAAGCAGTTAGAACAGGTCGACCAGATTAAATATCTTGGCATAATAATCGACAAGAGATTTACGTTCAACCAGCATATCGAATATGTAGCAGAGAGATGCAAAAAACTTATTAATGCTCTCTCGAAGACAGCAAAAATAAGCTGGGGTTTAAGTGACAAAGCCCTGTGCACAATTTATAACGGTGCAATTCTGCCACTGTTATCGTACGCGGCACCAGTATGGATAAGTGCACTGGACAAGAAAATATAATATCCGAAAGTTTAAACAGGTACAGAGATTGATCAGCATACGAATGGCAAAGGCATATCGCACTGCATCCTACGAAGCTCTCTGCATTCTGACGGGATTAACACCTATACATCTAAAAATACAAGAAATTTCGGCTATTCACCAAATAAGAGGAAGTTCCAAATACGAAACTCTTAACGTTGATCAGACAGTTAGTTACAAAAACTGGACACATCCGGCAAAATTCATAAAAATCCAGGATACAAGAGAAAACAAAGAATACACTTATGAAATATACACAGATGGAAGCAGAAGCAATGATGGAGTTGGATCGGGAATAGTTATATTCAAAAAACATGTATTAACAAACCAGCTGAAATTTAAGTTGTACGAAGAATGTTCAAATAACCAGGCTGAGCAACTTGCCATCATGAAAGCACTAGACACCTTAAAAGGACTTCAACACCAGCGAAATACCGATTGACGAACGTAATGTGGCAATCTACACTGACAGCAAGATCACGTTAGACTCCCTAAGGAACAGAAATAATCGCAACAATTTAATTGAAGAAATTAGGAATAAGCTGAAATCTCTAGAAGGCGACAATTGGACAGTGGAATTCAGCTGGGTCAAGGCACATGCTGGAATCTACGGCAACGAGATAGCGGATCGCCTAGCGAAGCAAGCAGCGTGCGACGGCGGCCTACAAACGAGTTACGACAGGATTCCAGTAAGTGCTGTGAAGAAACACCTGACAACCATTAGTGAAGAAAAATGGGAAAGGGAATGGCAATCAACCACCAATGGGAATTTGACGAAATCGTTCTTCCCGAAAGTCAGCGACAGACTACAGACAAGAATCCAGATATCTCCCAATCTCACAACGCTGGTGACCGGACACGGGAATATAAACGCCTACTTCCATCGCTTCAAGATAAAGGACAGTGCAATGTGTGCATGCGGTGCTGGTGAGCAGACAGTGGACCATGTCATATATAACTGTATAGAATTTAAAAACGAAAGACAAACTCTTATAAATTTTGTAAATAGAGGTAGTGAAAGGTGGCCCATAAATAAGAGTAAATTAGCTTTTAAGTATACTAAACAATTCACCAAATTCGCAAATAGCATAGACTTAAAAAAATTACAATAGAACATTACTTGGACAGTATACTTTAAGGAACTGTAAATCATAAAGTGATAGAACTAGATAATAAGTGTTAGGATAAGAACATTATTTTAAGGAAGTGTAAATATTGATCATGACTTGTTAGGATTAGTCAGTGCTATAAGTGTAAATAGGAACCTAATAGCCTAATTTTTTAGAACTTGTAAGGACAGTAAAATATTTTTCAATAGTAGATTACTCATAAAATGTTAGAATTAGTCCGTAACTTAAGTGTAAATAGGAGCTATATCTTCTTAGATTAGTAATGGATAGAATATTAACTTAGCGTGTAAATATAGATTATAGCTTGATAGGATTAGTCAATTTAAATGTAAACAGGAACCATATTTTGTTAGGAATAGTAATGAAGAATGCACTAATTTAACCCTTAACTTACAATGTATCTTATAAGAAACATTGATTTAATTTATTTGTTATAGTTTATTAAACAGTAAAAATAAAACAAATTATCATACATTACCTAAGATTGTGTCAAATTACGTTAAAAATACAGTAATAACTTACTTTTACATGATTTTATTTTCTTTGCGGTCCGAAACACTTGAATGACGGGCACTAGAAAGTATTGTTTCGCCAATTTAAGGGTTAAGTAAGTGCTAATAGGAACAATATCAAGCAACTGTAAATATTAATCATAACTTGTTAGTGCCAAGAGGAACCATAACTTGCTTAAGTATAATTAACAGAGAGCATTGTTTGAAATGCAAATAACCACAACGAAATAGAACAATTTAGCGTCACAATAACTCAAAATTATATTTTAAGGAATCGAAAATAAGAAAAATATTTTCACACATTGGAACTAGTAAATAACACTATAAATGCATAGTCAGGAACATCAACACACGTAAAATGATAGAGATATTTTAATATTGCTAAACCAAAGCATGTAGTACTGCAGAAAACTGTAGTGGAGCATGCTGTCATATGAAGACTGTTATATATAAAAAAAAAAAAAAGATGTACTTCTCATATCAATTCTTAATAGTCCTTATATGTTTATAAAGTTGTATGGATTGTACTTGTTATATTATTTAGTCATTTTACTGTTGTTTTGGAATTTGTAAACAATGGCAATAACATTTTTCAGTTGTACAATTTCAAGGGTCATATTATGGAATATTCCGCATTTGGATCCGATTACGTAGTTGGTGGAATATATGTTTGTTTAAAGTGTTAATATTTATTTCACAGTACATCTTCTTCGGCCTCAAAAATTAGATTTAAAACTCTGGGATAAAGACAAGATGTCTGAAGCTATAAAATGGTCTAGAAAAGAAAATTGGTCATATTAAAACATCAATGATTTTGGAGTAACTAGAACGACATCATTTCGTCTTTGTCAAAACCTGAAGTATTCCCAAATAAAAAAGCACCTACGACATTTAAAAAAAAGTATTGGGTGCAAAACTTGAAGATTTGTTAGTAGAGTACATTTTGAGGATAGGACATCCTTCATTAAACCTAAAGCAGAAGCAAAATGTAAATCTTCGCGTGGATCTTTACCTTCCATTCAAGAGCCATGGTGTCGCCAGAATGTTTAACCAGTTTAAAAATCCTGACACCACAGGGACTCGAACCCCCTATCTATCAGCTATTAGCGTATGCCCTTAACCGGCTACGCTAGGACATGCTCCCATAGACAGATATAGTATTTTGTTTATCAATGTCGCCGGGTTGTCTTTATGACATACCTGGTATTCTCACCTGGCATGGCGAAATTGTAACCCACGTTGCCCCGATGATATGATACAATGGTAGGTCACTCTTACGAAGTGCCTTTCTCAATATTTTCTTATCATTGTACCAGTCAGCATTTGCCTAGAAACATAAAACGAGGATCAATTAAGATGCAGTAAAACTTGCTCAAAGCGGAATCGCATGGGACCATTTTTTCCACATTGGACAAAATTCCGCATTATAAAAAACTAAAACTTATTAATAATCTTAGATTATAGAGTACCGCATATGTATTTTATGTACCTTTGATTAATTGTAGTTCCGCTGCCGTTGAAAAGTGAAGTATAGTATGTATGAGCGACTTCGACGATAACGCGCGAAAAACAGTCGCATTTCGTCAGCGTTAAACATGTCTCATAGGCGCGTATCCTGAAATTCAAGTGTAAATATAAATAAGTAGGCAAGTGGCACTCGAAAGAGCATTAAGTTTTAGGTTTATAATTAGTCTTTTATCAGTTCATTCAACGATCCCGTCCATCTTCTGCATTGTTTGTAATGGTATCACTCGCATTTTTGTTGACATATCTTGCATTCACACGATCACTCGGTTGGTGGAATTTCGTATTTTTGCACATTTTATGGTGATATCCATGTGTTGCCAAGCCTATGATTGCGTGCCTTTGTGGTTGGTTGCTTCCGGTCCACTCCTTGTTCACCATTGCGTCTGAGGCGTAGAACTCTTCGTCGATCTCTTTTTCCTTCTGTTTTTTTTTTCGGTGACTTTCTTATATGGCTCCGTTGCTGGCAGTAGTAATCTTTGCCTCAGGTCCCCTAGGAAGTAGGTTTCTATGGCTAGCATATAGGCCATTCTATATGGTGTTTATTTACCTGTACCTAATGTCTTTTTTTGTGCATCTTGCTTTCGCTTTTTCTGGTCGCTGGTCCAAATCGCTGGTCGATAGTTCCTCCCATATTAATTCTATCCCGTAGGTGGCGATCGGGGTGATCATTGATGCAAATAATTTCATGGCTGTGTCTAATTTTAATGCTGTAATGTTTTTGATATTTCACATAGCTCTTATAGCTGCTGCTGCTGCTCTCTCCTACACATGTGAGCTGAAAGACGTTGTTGGCTGCAGTGTTATGCCTAAGTATTGGAATTTGTTCACAAAAAATGAAAGAAAGAAAATACTTCTGAAATAATAAATAGAATTATTCCGTCGGACCCCAACTGTGCACACAACAGCAACAGGGCGCGTCCCCGGGCGGCGGATAGGGGAACGGTCGGTGGTTTGCTTGCATTCCTCCCGGCTAGGTCCGGACCGGACCCGCGGGCCATTTGTGGGGTCGTCAGGACTCGAGCGACCTGACGTACTATTTAGCTCGTGCTGCGCCCACTCCAGCAGCAAAACGCGTCCCCTCGGTGGCGTAGTGGGGAAAAGGTCGGTGGATCTGCTAGTCAGTCCTCCCTTCTAAGTCCGATGGACTCGCGGACCATGAGTGGGGTCAGCAGGAAAAACATTTGGCTATAGGGGCCTGCTGTCAAGCCTGAACGACCCCGGCCCACAGCAGGGGGCCTGTGCCGCCGTTGGTGGGGCGGTGGGAGACTAGGGATTCGTGCACCCTATCTCCTGGTTCATTGAACCTGAGACCATCTGTGGGGGCACCATGGGAGATGAGCTCCCTGGATGCCTACATTGCTCAGTGGGCTGCCTCACAGCAGCTACACGACTTGGCCTCGTCTTGAACGGGCTGGATGGGACAATACCGGGCGTAATGCTGGGAATTACCACCAGGTCGATAAGCTCGGGAAAGGAGTAAGCGCGGTCTCCAGGGTCTCGGACTTAGCGCTGGCTCTGGAACCGAGTGACCCAAGGACAATCTGTGAGGTCGTCAGGAGTTGAGCGACCTGACGTACTAAATGCTCAGGCTGGACCCACTTCAGCAACCAAACACGTCCCCAGCTGGTGCACTGGGGGAAAGATCGGTGGATCTGCTAGACAGTCCTCCCGGTTAAGTCCAAGGGACTCGTGAACCATTAGTGGGGTAGGCAAGAGTTGAGCGCCTTGTCGTACTAATTGCTCATCTGTTGGAGCTTGCGAGCTCCGTGCTGGCCCACAACAGCTGCAGAAGGCGTCCCTGGGGGCACACCAGGGCTCGGCTCGGGAGCTACTGTACTGGTTCCTGGCTTGGCCTACGGGCCCGTCGACAAACTGTGGGGTCGCCAGGAGATGAGCACCTGGATGTACTAAAAGTCTCACACTGTTGGGCTTGTAGCCCTAGCCGGTCTCACAACGGCTGCAGGACACGTCCCTGGAGGCAGAACATGGGAATGGTCGGTGGATCTGCGACAGCAGTCCTCCCGGCTAGGCTCATGGAGCCCGTGGACCAACTGTGGGGTCGTCAGGATTGAGTGACCTGATGTACTATGTAGCTCAGCAATTGCCCAGGATTGCAAACTCCAACACTCTCTCCCTGGGGTGTGGTTTAAGGACCGAGAACTTGAACGTGGACGCGAACATAGGATAGGGAGGACTAGAACTAGGACTTGGGAGTATGGTCATGAAGACCGAGGTATCCCAAGGGGTGGCAGCAGGGCCTAGATGTCGCTCTTATCGGTTCTTCTCCTAGTTTTAGATTATCATTTGTCGCTGTTCTTCCCCCTTTCCGGAAAACCATTTGTACGGTCTTGTTTCTGTTTATCGTGAACTCATTTTCCGTAGCCCATCGTTGTATTGCGTCTATGCCTTGTTGTAATTCTTCTTTGTTTTCTGCCCCAATGCCATGTCGTCCACATACATTACCAGCGTGGTCCCGTTATTTGCCTTCCCATTGTCAGCCGTCATTATGTTAAATAGTAGCGGGCTGATGGGGTCTCCTTGTAGTAAACAGTTAGTTTGCTTAACCTCGCCTGAAGCCGCAACCTCATCTGTTATTTGTAACCAGTTTCGCCTCATTATGTCGTGTACTATTCCAACAATTGAGTGCTCGTTTCCAATGTCCCTCATCTTCGTGAGTAGTTTTTTCTGTTTATGTAATCGAACGCTTTTTCATATTCTATGAAGACCACGTAGTATTTCCCTTTCGGCCTGTTGAGGGCTGCTTCTATCTCGTATAATAATGCGGATGCTGCTTGCAGAGTGGATTTTCCTTTCCTAAATCAGAATTGGTTTTCTGGGACGTTTAATGTTGTGATATCCATCATTCTGTTTGTTAGTATCTTCATAAATATTTTGAACAGGGTGTTCTCCAGTACCACGCCTCTGTAGGGGTCCGTGTCTCCCGTGTTTCCTTTACCCTTATACAGCATTTTCAGGGTAGCCCTTCTCCATTGATCTGGTACGGTTCCCGTCTCTAGGCATTTGTTAAACAGTTCTTTCCATATTGATATAAATACGTCAGCTGATGCCTTTAGGTGTTCGTATGCTACTTGATCCGGTCCTGTGGCTTTTCTGGTTTTTGCTTCTTCCACGCATTTGTTTATTTAATTCTCTGTGATTTCCATTTGCAGATTCGGGGTTCTTGGGTTCCTGGTAGTATTGGCTTCATAAGCTTCTGTTCTGTATCCTTTATTAATTATTTTGGTGAAGTGGTTTTCGCAATCTTCTACGGTATTTCTTTCATCACTCCTTTGGGGTTCCTCCGTAAGACCAGGAAAGGGTCGTTTTCTGCTTTTTCTGCCAGCTGTTGGGCTTCGTTTTCTGTGTAATTGTTTTTCTTGTCTTTGATTGTGTTTTTTGTACTGTTTTCTTTTCCGGGCGTATCGTTCCAGGTCTTCTTGATTTTTGGATTCCTTTGCTTTGTTTAGTGCTTTTAGTGTTGCCTTGCGTTCTGTGTAGCACGTCCTGTCAAACCACGGTTGTGCTCTTATTTTTTTATGTTGGTTGGCAGGCGTTCTTTATAAGGTTGTTTTTTGATGTCTAGTGCTTTGTCCAGTTGACCTTCTTTTATTCTAGTTCTTGCTTTATCTATGCTCTCGTGTTTTTCGTATTTGTTCTACATCTAGTTTTCTTGGTATTCTGTTTTTAGGGGTTCCCTTCTTTGGTCTATTTCTTGCCTTTGCCTTTTCCAGTCTTGTTCCTATCGGCACATGTTTCCTCATGGGTGACCATAGCCCCTTTTCTTCTATTAATCTTAAATACTTCCCTTTGTATAGCAGTAAATCAATCACACTTGTTCCATTGTGCGCTATATATGTTGGGAGTTCCTTATTATTGGTTAGAGTGTAACTCTCTTCTCTCAGCGTCTCTAGTACTACTTCTGTCTTTGTGTTCTTCTTGTCTATCCTGCAATTGATGTCTCCAACTATTATGACGCATTTGTCTTCTTCCATGTCTCCTGTTGCTGTTATTAAAGTTTCTACAACTTCCTCCGTGGTTGCTTGTGGTCGGATGTATACTGCTACAATTGTTAGTTGTTTGTTCTCACTGTGAGCATGTCTTCGTCTTTGTGTATTACTTTGAAGTTCATTTGTGATGGCCTTAGATAGCATGATACGCCACCTGTCGGCCTGCCAACTGTTTTCCTTCCGTACGAGTGCAGTATGCAGTTTCGATTTTCGCTCACTAACTACACTTTCGTCCACATTCTTTGATTCCCCGCAAATTTCATTCCACACTACATTGTGTCGTCTTTTAAAACAGTCCAGCCAACCTGGAGATTCCTTGAAATCGTTATTCCCTTAGTGATTTAACAAGAGCTAGAGCTTGACTTTGGAGCATCGGTCCGGAAATGTTTGGAGATTTATCTTCAATCACTTTCACTTTTTCGCTTAATGAGAATGATACATATGTTTCGGCCATCTTTATTCCGTTAATCCAGAATGCTACATGTGAAAGATTAGTCTCAGAACTTAACTAATAATTTAATATTTTATAGCGCAATTGTTATTTGCAAGACAGGTATCTGTGTTTCACATAACGGGTGTGGAAATGAGGCCAATATATACAGTAAAAGCTTCTCATTCACGGGAGGTATGTTCCGCAAATACGCCACGAATACAGAAACCGCGAATATGGAATGGTAGTTTGTATGGGTATATAGGAGATACGTTCCAAGGTTACAGAATAAAATTAAAATTATCAAAATAAAATAAATTAATGAGAGATTTTGAAAATTTTCTATTAATTATTACTGTCAGGTTTAGGCAAGGACTTAGAGAGCTTATTAACTTTTTCCTGTTTTGCCGCTTTTAAAAGGTATTTCACTTATGAATGATATTCAGCTGTGAATTCTGCGATATAATTCCTTATTTTGTCTTCGGATTTCTTACTCATTAACATTGAAACAGCGTGATATAGACGCAAACGACTCGCCAACGCGTATAAACAGGCAAGCATTTTTATTTTTACTTTAAGCCGCAACACTAATTTTTTTCTCTTCGGTACTAATTATTTTTCTTTCCTTTTACTCGACATTATAATCTGGAAACAAAGAACAAGAGACACGTGTTATTCAAACATCATTATTGCAACAAACAAGTTGAAACAATAATATACCGATCGTGGCGATGGAGGCATTTGTCAAAGTACATATCGGCATGTGATATACGTCAACAGCTTTTAACAATGAACTTTAGGGTCAGTGACAATTAGGTTTGTTTTGATATGTGTCCATTTGGTTTTAATCACAATTTCTAAAAGCCGTCTTGGCACCTGCCTTCAGTAAAAAAGAAGAAAAAACTGCTGATGGTTAGTAAATATATATAGACTACCTTTCCGCTTTATAATTGTTTTTCAGGAATTTAGTAGAAATATCCTTCCGTTTCCGCGTTGGGAAGATTCCGTTTTATGCAAAATAAATACACGTAAAATTACTACTATTTCGTCGGGACCAATAAATTTGTTCACACTGGACAGATTTCTGCATTATTCACGTTCCGGGTTAAACAAGTTTTACTGTATTTAAAATCTCTTACCGTGCCAGTAATCGAAGCAGGCTCGCCGGTGTGAAATGTAAGGATTCTACCGACCACGAATGATCGACAGACTTATTATTTTTTATAAAATAAAACATTGTCTAAATATGTATTAAAGAAGAAAGATGTATGCAATAAATTTCTTTTAATTCCATCAAAGAGACCAACTCGGAAAATGACCGGTTAAGCGATTGGTGTGTAAATTCTATAAGATTTATAGCTTTAAATGTTTTACCTGGAGCCCATTGATTGTGGTAAGTCGTTACGACTGTTTTATGATTTAAAACGAACGCCTTGTATCATCAGGCTACCCAGTACATCCTTATTTATTGTTTCATTTACATCAGTGCATCGCTACCGGGGTCAACGGTACACTCTCTTCAAATACAACTTCGTGGATTTGGCACAGATGTCATTTAATCCTTGGTATTCAGGGTTGCACAGAACCTTGTAATACATTACAGTAATTACTTGTTTTTCTTGTCCATCGTAATTTAATCTCTCGCCTTATAGGTACCTTTACGTGCCCCACGCCACGCGGGTCAAACACTCCCAAAAATAATTGGGAGAGAAATTTAAAATGTTA
Organism: Diploptera punctata; assembly: GCA_030220185.1. Taxonomy (NCBI): domain Eukaryota; kingdom Metazoa; phylum Arthropoda; class Insecta; order Blattodea; family Blaberidae; genus Diploptera; species Diploptera punctata. Next base: position 983,561 of record JASPKZ010007837.1, read on the forward strand.
GTTCACACACAAGGACATGTGTGATGAGTAGCGCTAGGATTTGTATGTAATATTAACATGCAAAATATGTACATATTTATGTAATAATATTTGGTGAAATATGTAATGTTACATAAAAAAATTCTTAAAATATGTAATTTTAAATACATTAAAATTTAAGTTTTATGTAAATTTATACCAAATATTAACTTACTTGATTCCTGATTTTATTAATAAGAGGTAAAGTGAGGAACAATTATTAATTATGCATGTTGATGTAATAAATCAAAAGTATTACATTTATTTATTTTTTGAAAATGCAACTATTAATAAAATGGCTAAATAAAAGAAATCACGTTACAAAATGTATTTTTAGTTATATTATAATTATACAACGTTTTCGTATTCACTCTTTAACCAATCTTTAGCGCCTACAGCAAATACAGAAACTATCTACTCACTTCACTTTAACTTGCAATGAACTATGAGACACATATCCACGTTTTTCATTGTCATAGAGTGTCATCGGTCAGAGAGTTTGTTTTTATAAACAGAAAATGTTCTTTCCACATTACAGGAAGTTGCTGGTGCAAATTTAAGCAGATTGAATTTTTTAGGAGAGATGTCATCTGGAGGATTCTCTTCTTCCCCGTTGAGGATCTTACACACAGTAGTCAATGACGACAAGCCAGGGTTTCTTTCCATAACAGATTCAAATTTCTTCATTATGTTTATTCCAACATTTCCTTGAACAACCCTTAACTTAGATTTAACGTCCTCTACAATGTCCAGTGATTCCTTCAAAGTCATGCCACATGTTTCTAATTTTACAGTACTGTCAGAAATGAATCCAAAATTGCTTTTAAGATAATACAATTGGCACTGAAGGCACTTTGAGCCTCTCTGATAGAAACTGCTGATTTACTTGGAAACAAGTCTATTACAGACTTCACTTCTTTAAAATAGTCACTATGAAAGCAGGCAGCCTCAATCCACGTCCCCATCTAGTGAGGACAGGTTCAGGGGGCAATTTCACATTTGGTAATTGTTCTCTATAGTGTAACACACGTTGGGGGGCCTTAACAAACACTTTCTTAGCTGTTGATTTGTGGATAGTTACTTCGCACTTCTTCGGCAACACGTTGCAGTCCATATGCGAGACAGATGAAATGGATCATATTTTGGTAAAACACACGTAGAGCAGCTCCCGCCTTTAGCATGTACGCCGCAGCATCACAATAAAGGACAAATACGTTATCTTCTTGAACACTTTAAGTCCGTCGTTCACAAAACGAGCTACTTTTGCGTGATTTTCATGCTCCAACGTTTTCAAAGAATTCAGGAAAGATGTGGGGGATTCTTTTCCATCCAGCTTACCAATCACAAGATTGGTAACATAGCGACCTTTTCCATCCGTTGTTTCATCGACACCAATCCATATATAGTTGTTGCCTATATCACTTCGCACATATGTCATTGCTTCATCGTAACACAAATGCCTATAGTTTTTTCGGAGCGTAGAATCGTTAGGAATCTGCCTCCCACAATACTTCTCTAAAAATGCACGATATTTAGGTACCTGGAGTTTGTACCAAGGAATATTTGCGGCAACCATAGCATTACACATGTCATGGAAGAATTCACTCTTTACATTTGAAGACTGTTGCATTTGAGATAGAAGCACTTGCTTTTTAGATGTTTGTAGTCCTTTTTTTTTTAGCATGCAGAGCACTGCGAACATGTTGTTCAAGTTGAGATATCATTGAACAACCTATCTGGTTATTACAAGTCTGGCACAGAACCACATCTCCATCAGTAGTAAACGAATCATCTATTTTAACCCACGATTTTAACTTAGACGATAATTTTGATGCTACCATCACACGAAATTCAATGAAACACTGAGACAGTCAAAACAATACTGATTAAGACACAAACTAAAAGTCTTGTGGAAGAAAAATAGAAAGCATTGTAATGTTACTTTTTATTATCAGAGGGGAAAAGAGGTAGGAACAGAAAATGACGGAAAAGTTTGAATGGATGTAAAAAAGTTTCACAACTTTCAGTACTTCTTAGAGATCAAACAGCTATGGTGTAAAATCTAATTAATTAAATAAATAAAATATATGTTAAGCCTGATATGATAATATTTAGAATATCTCATTTTATCTTAACAAAAAATTATAGTGCATAATTTCAATTTTATGAAATGTTGATTACCTCTTGTTTTTATTTTACGATAATTTGTTATGGGGATATCAGTAAACGAAAAGAATGTGTTTAGATGAGTGGGATAGCAAATGCAAGTGGTCTAAATTACCTGATATTTATATTAGGATTGGGAGGGATGCAGATAAAACCCTATCCAGAAAATTAACTTAAATCGATCCTGGATTCGATGGGTGAGAGACAATGACAATTACTCCTGTGCTATTTTTTTAATTTTTTTTCTACATTGACTCCATCTCTATTGCATCAACAAACAATTTTATAAAATACGTACAATATTATAATTTTTTATACTCATCACAACGAAACAAACATGTTTAAAACAGCTTGTATTCTATTCCAAGGGACAGAAGAGCAGAGATGAGAGAAGGATACACAATTATTAACATATGCTGAGTGAGAAACTATTATGTTTCTACTATTTAATTCATAAAACAGATGGGCCTGTGGTAATTTAAAAGAGATCTTCAATGTGGTATCCTACCCAAGTCACAGTGTCTTTGTATAACTACATTTATGGTGTCAATAATTGAATGGAATTCTTCCTTGACCTCTTTTTTGTAGCTTTTGGATAACTTGAAAAATTCGTTTCAGTGTACATGTACCTGAGTTTCTAGTGTGAATAAAATACTGTCATACAGATAGTTTAAAATTTTATTCCGCTTATGGAAGAAAAAAAAACATTATTTTAAAATAACGGACAGAATATGTAGTTTTACATAAAAAATATTAAAATATGTAAAAATATGTAATTATGATGAAATATGTAAAATATGTAATGATAACTTTTGATATTTGATAAGAAAGTTCCTAATTCGTGGACATTTATAATTTTTAGCTGTGTATGAGCAAAGAGAAAGAATATGTAATTACATACAAATCCTAACTTTAGTGACGAGTGATCAACTCAATCGAGGAATCTAGTATAATAATGAACTTTGTTGTTATAATTAAATACTCTCGAACTGGTAGGATCATGACCGCACGGAAATTACCATACCCTAAACCAATATTATCCAATAATTTCCTGTAAATAAATTCGCCTCATTCAATTAATTAGTTTATTTCGAAAATGATAAACACATTGATAAAAAAATAGCATTGGCTCATTAATCGTCTTGCTTCCCACATCGCTTGGTCTCAAATTAATTCTTAATGTTAATCCCCCACCTCCCCTCTACTGTTAGGAGCTTACCCTCTGGTTTTCTTACAGAAGTGTCTCTGCCCTATTGTTATTCCCCGTCATTGCCCTATACTCCGCTCATCGCAGCCAATGAGACTTAACAGTTTTTATTACATCTGGTTTCCCATAAAAATCATGGAGATCACTGGTATGAAATTTTGTCCATTCGCCGTCTTTTCGTTTCTCTATGTTCCAAAAATTTTCCTAACCATTTTATTCTCAAACGTTCGTATTCTTTTCATTTTCCTCTCTTAAAGAAAGATGACTATGTTCGTATTAATATTGTATAGCTGGGAGATTCTCCGGTTATATATATATACACACACATATAGATATTACTTTAACTGTCGATTTTTATTATCAAATATAATTAGTTTAACTGTTTAACACTCTTTGAGAAAAATTGGGATCGTAAGAGTCTCTGTAATTGGCTGCAGACGTTTCCAGGGTTGAGCATATTTAATTTCTTTGTGTATCCATTCTTGTTATCTTTAAGCGAGAAGAAAATATTACGAGTATTTAAAAATTTTGGAGCAAAGGGAACGAACAGTCAGGTGAATGGGGAAAACCAAATAAGAGCGAGCTACACGATCTTCGGAAAACGGGCAGATACTTATTGTAGGAATGCGCCTAATGCGTAGGCTAATAATGAAATGGAAAATGAAATTAACCATGATTTGATGAAGATGAATTATACAAGGAATAATTTGGAAAACATTCGTCAGAATGTTCGACATTGCTCTAAGTTAGTTTCCTCATTCCTGCTTATAAGTATTTTAATAGGTAACTTCAAATAATTGTGCCACTTTTACAAGATTTCCCTCTCTGTTGTTTAGTTCCATTTCCTTCATTAATGCATTTCTACTCGTGACAATTTGGTTTTATTCATTTTTATTTTCAACCCTAGTTTCTTAGTGTTATTTAATAAAAATGTATGTAACTTATTCCTGACATGTATCTTAAAGGCGAAGAAAAACTCTGGGAAAAAAAACTATCGAGGAAATTTGTCCCGCTCGGGAACTCAACCTGGAACCGCTGCGTCCGAGACATCGTTAGTGGTGTACAAATAAGTACCTGTGTGTATTTAAATTAAAAATCAATGTTAGAAAATTATTCTTTTTGACCACATGCTCCGTCACAATAATTTCCTTAATACAGTTTTTGAAAGCACAATTTTGAGGGAAAGTTAAGGAAGGTACCATGGAAGATGTAATAGAAATTATAGGATACCAGGAATATCAAGAAGTGAGAAAGATAGCTCAAAAAGGAAAAAATGGTTTCATTGATAAAATGTTGCTTTAGGAGCAACGATGGTTAATTGTAATTTATTGAAAAATTGTGAAACATGAAGAAAGTACAGTTTGTATTGATGTGATTGTATGCCTGTAGAATGCAATGACTTCTTTCGATTCTATATATCATTTCAGTGCTTTACGAGAGGCCGGAAAATAGAAAATTACAGTTCCACGTATTCATGAAGACGGAGTGGCGTGTTGGGATCTCTTAGGAGGGACCGAGACAAAGTGAAAACGTACAAATTGTTAGACACAATAAGGAAATTGAGGGATGGAACAATTGGGCTCAATGAAGCAATATAGCCTATATATTATTAATATTGGGATATTACAAGATAGCTCACAATACAAAGAACAATGGAGGTGACACATGTCGAATGTTTCTCCTAGAATGTGCCGAATTACAGACCAGGTGGATGGAGGGAAGTTGGGAGACCATTTTGAAGATGGTCTTACCAATTTGTTTTTAGTCTCGGAATGGGTCTTTGAAGGGCTCGATACATGTTAGTTTTGATGATAATGATTATATAAATAGTGAGAACTTCACATATTTGTTTGCAATCTTCAATTGTGTGTATGTGTATATATATATATATATATATATATATATATATATATATATATATATATATATAATGAGAAGGGGCACAAAAACAAACAAAGAAGTATTGAAATGGATACCTCCTGGAAAAGGAAAACGTGGTAGAATTTTTTGTATATATATTTGTACATACGGTATTTGCGTGTGTGTGAATTTGTGTAAAATATATATATATGCCATCCCACAATGTCCTTATTGTGCCTAACAATTTGAACGTTTTCACTTTGTCTCGATCCCTCCTAAGAGATCCCAACACGCCACTCCGTCTTCATATATACGTGGAACTGTAAATTTCCATTTTCCGGCCTATCGTAAAGCACTGAAATGATATATAGAATATATGTGCTATACAGGGTGTAAATGAATTATACCGCATAAATTTAACTACGCATAGAGGTGTATTAAGCATTTTGAGATAATGAACTAATGATCTACGAGTGAAAATGGGCGAGTTATAGGGAATTAAACTAAACGGCATTTCATACAGATAAATCAACAGGAGAGCATACTAGGAGAGAAAATTATACCAGAATTACGTCATATCTTAGTATTAATTCCGAGATCCTGATTTCTTATAATTCATCAAAAACGTTTATGATATATTGGGTTTTCAAATTCCTTAAAATTTTGATCTGAGCAGATGATTTCACGCCACTGCACTCTGGTTAGTAGAATCAGTACAACGTGAGCCTTATTACAGAGTCAAACATGCAGCATTTTGTAGTTAACTTAACTTGTGACTTAATGGTCAAAGTGATGGATTTAAGATTCGAACACTGATGGTTCAAATCACTTTTCCGCTTTCTTTCGTTCTTTCTTCACTGTGATATGTTGACACAGAAATTTGTTTAGTATGGGCTTGCGCAGAATTAATATTCTCCTATTGTACACTGCGTGTATACCGTGATATATTGACACTGAAATTTGTTTAGTATAGGCATGCGCAAAATTCCTATTCTTCTATTGATTACATTAACATCTGAATAGAAGTTACTTCAGTATTAGTTCAGTTGCATTACATGAAAACATCATGGAACATCTTTACAGTTATGCTGAACTTGCCGATATGCATCTGATTTATGGAGCAGCATAAGGTAATGGTGTAAGAGCTGCTGCCGTGTACGCGGAGCGGTATCCGGATAGACGCCATCGTTACCGAACAACCTTCGAGTCTGTTGATAGGCGTTTGCGGGAGCATCGGACGATGAAGTTAAACAGAGTACACGTCGGTGCAAGACGTTCGCGCCGCACTGCAGATTTTGAAGAAAATGTTCTTCATATGTTGAAAGAGGAACCTTCTACTAGTACTCGTGTTATCGGACGTGTAATGGGTACGAACCATCAAAGTGTAGGGGAAGTCCTGCATGAAGACTAGCTCTATCCCTTTCATCTGGAAAAGGTACAAGTCTTACAGCCACTGGACTTCGCTCAACGGGCCCAATTTTGTAATTGGGCTTTGCTGCAGCCACCTCACTTCTTTTCCTCGGTATTATTCACTGATGAGGCAGTATTTAATAGGGATGGGCTGATTCAGAACTCGAAGAACAACCATGTGTGGGATTATGAAAAGCCTCATGCCATCTTCCAGAGGAGTCACCAGCAGAGATTTTCTGTGAACGTATGGGTAGGCATAATATCTGACCACATCATTGACCCCTACCTTCTTCCCCAGAGATTAAATTGTGTCATTTATAAGGCATTTTTAGAGCACGTCTACCCACATTACATTCACAAAAGTCCTCCATAAATCAATGTTGTCCGTTTCTTCGGAGTGGGCGATATAATTTATGTCAGGTTTTCTGAACTAGTCATTTACTTCATGGATAATTGTCCATAGCTAGTTTTGTTAGTCGTTTGTTCTTTTGACGTAATAATATAGCTATGTCGTAGATTGTGCTCTTCACTATTTCTCCCACATCCGGTTATTGATTTCGACCTTGTTAATTCTGTTTTTTTTTGTGCCTTTTTTTTTAATAGCACCGAATATTTTTCTTAAAATTTGAAATTAAATTTTAGTACGCATATTACGTTTTTAATTTTATTTTTTTTCAAATTGGTTTCGTAATTCCGGCATCTCAATTCATTCTTAACACCTCATTTAGAATCCTTGTGACGTAAATAACAATAGAAATACCGTTGGAATACGTGAAGCATGTAACGAATGTTTGTCGTGATACGAGAAACTACAACTGACAATTTGGTTTTATGTAACTGAGCTAGCAGGTTATGGAGTTGACACTCGCAAGGACAGATGTTGCGTAAGTTTATCCACACACTATGTAGTACCTGCTTATTCATAATTCATCGCACCAACCGAGTTTGTAGCCACCAACAACTTGAATTCCACATTTACATGTCACGTAATGTGTGCCCCCTCTTTTAAACCACAAAGAAGGCATTCCAGGCCATAACAGCTCTCCTGTGGTCTTCTCAGCCCTCGGAACGGAAGTAGGGTGACGACAGAGGAAATGAATTTGATAACAATTCTATCACGTAGACAGGTGCTAATTATCATCGACTTATTCATCATGTTTGGTTTCTGTAGTCGTCTGGATGATGATAAGTCGTTGTTTTGTGAATGGTTCATAGCATTATTGATAGAATTGAATAGATTTATTTAGCCTGGTGGAGTTAAGGCCATGTGGCCTTCTCTTCCACTCAACAGGACAAACATATGTTATATATAAATACAAAAAAATACAATAATAGCCATACTAAACAATTAATTATCTGTCAAATTGAATAATAATGAAAGTAATGTCTAATAATACAATAAAATTAAATAAATGATAGAATGAATACAGAAAGGAATAACAGCTCGAATCTACTATACATAGAAAGAAAAAAAAATAGAAAGAAAGTAATAAACTATGATGAATTAATCTATCGCTTTTTATACAAGGCATTAGGTAAATATATTAACAAATCTCAAAACTATTTTTATTAAATAATGCAAAAACAAATTATTATTTTTTTAAAAAGTAATATTAGTGAGTTGTTTCTGTTAATTTTATTTTCAATTTTTTTCTGATAGATTGTAAAGTTTGGCAGTGTCTGACATGGGGTGGAAGGGAATTCCATGTTCTAGAAGAGAAATTGTAAAAGATTCCGAATAATAGGTAGTGTGATGAGGAGGGATATAAAGGACACTGTGCTCAAGGGATCGGGTGTCTAATTTATGTGTATCAGAGAGTCTAGTGAAGCGGTGTGATAAATAATAACGTAATGATGTATGTAATATTTTACAGAGAAGACATAGGGAATGGATGGTTCTACGATCTTGTAGACGAAGCCATGACAATTGTTCCAGGGATGGTGTAACGTGATCAAACCTTCGTATACCACAAATAAAACGTATGCAAGAATTATGAACACGTTGAAGTCTTTGGGTAAGAACATTATTTAGGTCAGTAAAAAGAGTATCACAATAATCAAAATGGGGCATTGCAAGTTGTTAATCACTAGATTCACAAGTGTAACCGCAACATCGTATTAAATGTGCTTCCAACTCCGCCTTTTTCTTTATTCTTTTTATTTGTAGTACTTTCTACATTCCTCAGGCCATACACGACCTGCCAGGAGAGCATTTTAAACTCTGGATCACAAACATGCATTGTTTTCATACAAATACATGAGGAGCTCCCCAAATGAGTGAACAGGTGAGTGCTAGGACATCAACATTTAACACATTACTTTTAATTCACTTATCCACCAAGTCCAGAACCTTCAATATATATTCATAACATTATCCGTCTATTGCAGTGGGGGATCCTGCATAAACTAATTGGGTCGCTAAGAAATTTATGTTTTCACCAACAAATATAATGGAAATAACCCAAACTTCCCGGTATCTATATTGCTAAATCTCCACTCAGGACACGGGACTTTCGGATCAACTAATTAGTTTTCGCCTTAATTCGTGTGTTTGCGCTGAATGTTCTACCAGCGCAAAATACATGAAAAAAGGCTATGTTTCGCCTCACCTCTCGCGTCTATTAAAAGCCAACAAACTGATTCCCTGAGGCTCATATAGAGAAAATGCACTCAGGCACTTGTGAAACTTCCTTTGGCAGATATCTACGGTATAAATATATTGTCGATTCAAAATATCTAACTCTAAATACAAGCAATCCGCGGCGCTGGGGAAATGCTGCTTAACTATGGCGAATTCTTCAGCAAGTCGAATTAGATCGATATTGTGTTGATCTACACTGTAATATATACTTTTTTATTTAATTTGTAAACTGATTTTCAATATGATAAAACATCTTTCTGTGCCTAACCAAAGCTTTATAAAATGTTTAGTTCCTTTCTCAATCCGTCTCTAATCTTCCCATTCTAATTCTTCCAGGCCTAACCTCCCTCATACCTCTTCTTATACTCATCCATCCATTTAAATTCAGGTCGACCTTCTCGTTCCTCTCCCAGGTGGCAATCCATTCCAAAGCTTCTCTTCAGGTGTATCTCTGTCTCATGTGGCAGTCTATAATATATTAACCATCCACCATTCGTAGTTGTCTATATCTCACAAAACATAATATCTGAGTTTCTAAATTTAAGCTGTCAATTACAATCTTTATCGTGTATATTTTAAAATTGTGCGAGCAACGCCACAACATACAGCGCGCTCCTAGAGTGATTTTTTTTTTAATTTCGAGTTTTCATGTAAAACCCCCAATTCTAATGGGACTCGCTGAGGCAGAAACGCAATTTTAACAGAACTCAATCGACTTCACTACATCTTATGTAATACTCAGGGGTGAAGAAAATGTTATATTATTGGAACATAAATAAATATGACAATTTCTTATCCTAATGAATACTAACTAGTGCGGCAACTCTTGTAGTTACTAACCAGTGATCCGTTTCGTAAAACAATGTTTTAACTTAATCCGTGCGACTGAATGTGCTGTCGTTCCGAGAAAGGCACTATGACCAACAGGAAGAACTACGAAACATACAATTACAGACCGAAAGGAAAAATACCTAAGACTTGGCGTAAGTTGGTAGACCAAGAATGAGGTGGGAGAATAACATTAACTATGATTTGAGGGAAGTAGATTATACAGGGATTGATTGGAAATGATTAGCTCAGGATAGGGATGCATGGAGAGCTTATGTCCGTGCGGCCATGAACGTACGGGTTCGATAGTGCCAGTGAGTTAGTTAGCACAACTAAGGGCAGGGAAAGAATACCGGTCATTATTGAAATTTTAACGCCGAATGAGCTCCTGTAGATTTTGTGTAACTATTGAATTCCAACAACAAATAAATAAGAAAACTAATACGGAATCAAATAATATAAAATAGTTATATTATTTGATTCGTCGTTAGTTACATTCACAGTAATAGTTTAAAAAGCCCTGTTTTCACTTGGGAAACTAACCAATGCTGAGCGGGTATGTTAACTATTCTCTGGTTGCTTAATCAGAATCTGAACGGATTGTGTCAGACGGTCTGTATAGTTGTATTTAAAAAATACATTAGAGAAATTGGTTATAGAAAAAAAAATAGAACTTTAAATTTAGGAAAATGCTGTATAAGAAAAAGTCAGGGAACATGAAAACAATGTAGATGTATTAACTCATAAACTCTAGTTTTGACACACCCTATACAGACATAACGAGAACCAAATGTAGAGCAGTAGGTGAAGAGGAGAGGTTATAATAAAAAAAATGGAATGAATCTTTGGAAGCCTCCTACCTTTATTACCAGCGATAAAGTTTACCCCCTCCCAACAATTCTCTCTTCCGATTCCACGAAACGTCGTTAGAATTTTTGTTAGCTTGAAGCACTTTTAATGAACGGTTCTGTTTTTTTAGATTATTATCTCAAATTCTTATTACTGTAGCTTATTTTGGAAGACGAAATTGTTCCTTCATGTCGATCCCAGTGGTCGTCATCGTCGCTCGTGGTTCCAATTTTATCGAGTTCAAACCTCAACTGATATTCATGATTTTTTTTCAGGTTATAAATTTGCTGAGTGTTTCTAACACCGTGAGAGTGGTGTCATAGAACCTCCTTTCACACTTTGATTTGAATCGAAACGCTAGTAATAAGTTTTTTTTTCTATTTTTGCTATTTCAATAAAATTAATTTAGAATACAGGCTCACACAGTGATGGTAATTGAACCCAAATTAATTGGAACAGATTTTTTAAATTCCGTCACGCACGAACTGTATAACTAAGCGAATTCTTCAACCGCCGAAATGGTCAGATTTCACTGATATTTCGCAGAACACTTCTCTCATTTTACTTTAGTGACATTTACCGAGTTTCGTTGTGAAAATGTCCAAAATTTTGGCCACATTAACACATTTTAAATTTTCGTTTCAGATTAACCTCCACCCCTAATGGTCTGTTTTTTCCAGGTTAACGAACTCGATCTTACATTTCTTAATTAATTGCTGTATGCCGAGTTAGTTTCCGAAAATAAATTTAAAATTAGTGCCGCTAGATCGTGAACGGATAGATGTGTAGGGCATATATATATACATATTTGTCATCATAGTAATTTCGATATTTAGAAGGTAGGAAAGATAAAGATTTACGAAATATTTTTAAAATGTTTTCATGAGAACAGTATATCCCTTCAGAATTTGCTAAAATCATTTCTCATAATATTTCGAAGAATTTTATGAATTAGTTACAAATATTCTTGAAAAATGCATGTATTTTTTTTTACTGAAAAATTGTATTAGTTTGACTATTTAACTCATGCCCCAAATGGGAGTCAATGACCAATCACGTTACAATGATTTTTTATTTACAACCAATCACAGTCGTGTTTCGCCTACAATTTACCAACTAAAGTTTATCATAATAAAGAAAGCACCTCCTTTTTAGTATCTGAATAGGTCATAGCATTATTATGCAGTGACAGACTCTGTAAGAAATAAGGGTACCAGATTGTCTATATATAGTGTATGAATGTCAACACGTAGCGCATGCGGGAGTTAATATAAAAACATTTGTAGCAATTGTTTATACCACCAAAAAAAGAAACCACTGTTTGCACTTTAATAAATGTATTTTTTTTCCAGTAAAATATAATTGTCATATTTACATCATAGGACATTAGAAATTAATTAATATACAGTTTGATGTATTTCATTTTTCCTCCACTAGAGTGCATTCTCACAATATTGCGTTCCTTTGGCAATAAATAATGTGATCTGGTTGCAGTGACGAACAAAATAAGCAAATGAAGCGTGCCGATCGTTTCTCATTTGTTTTCAAACATCGCCGTTTACATTAAATATATAAACATTTTAAAATAACTATATTTAAATAATGATTTGTGAGTAAACAGCTTAATTTTATTGTTAAATAGTCCTAACAAATGCCACTCTTGATTTCCAAATTCTCTAGATAAATTGGAAATCACTCGTGGCATTACTTATGATAAAATAACATGACAAACAAGGGCTAGTGGTCAAGTGGTCAGCGTTTCTGACTAGTGTTCATGAGGTCCCGGGTTCGATTTCCTGTCAAACCATAGGGATTTTTCCTTAAAGGGAATTATTGCTGTGGTTGCCCATGGTCTGCAATTTAGGTTAAGTTTAGGTTAAGAACTCTCCTGGCGCTTCGTTATTATTTATCACCCATCATATCATCGGGGGAACGTAACTCCGTCTTCAAGTTGCCCCAACCTAAGAAATGGATTACAATTCCGCCAATACCAGGGGAGGAAACCACAAATGCCATAAAAGGCAACCTGGTGTTATTAGACAAAAAAGAATATGACAAACAATGAGTGTTTAACAAGATAAGTATTATATCACCTTCTATTTTTTTTTTAAGTTTACACCCAATTCTAGTAGGCCGCGATGGACTAGTGGCTATGTTCCTTGACTCTGGTCCCAGAGCTCGCGGGTCAAACCCGGCCGGTGTCGATAGATTTTTAGGATGGAAAATTCCAAGGATCAAATTGTCGGGAGGGTCTTTAAGACATGGATCCCGAGTATGAAGGTTATCAGGCTCGTGAAAGAGCCTGAATAGAGAGGCCTCTAAACAATATTTACCGGCCTCCATCGTCCTAGTAATACCTTAGTTTTTCTACTAGATGTCTCATTGGTTCGGTATGTTGACCACATACCATTCATGACATATGTAAGGAAATACGCGTAACTAATTTACTTAGTGTACTAACAAAGGAACGAATAGGGCCCAGCATTGCTCTGTTACGCCATTGTAGATAGATAGATTCCCAATTTCCTTATATCAAACTGTTAATATAAATAAACCCATGATAAACTGTTTCTTATTATGTTCACACTTTTTAAGTAGTCCTTTCCATGGAGAATCTAATGGTATCTCCAACTCTATTTCGACAAAAAGTGACATACCTAGTTCTTTCTTTAGACTCTTCATATGTCCTTGGATGAAACATGCTATTGTTTCCCTTGTTAAAATACTCATAGAGATGAGTAAAGAGTCCGTTATGCTAGGTTTGCACTGCGGAGCAAAACATGTTATTACTCCACGCATGTGCGTGTCTGTTATTGCGTGTGTTGACAAACGTATATAAAATGTGAGTTGGAATATTCATAAATGACGTAGAGGTCAAGAACATGTTATAAAATTATTTACATTGTCTTAACAGAGGGGACTGACCTCAGTTTATGGCATTTCGTGATACTTCTTCAGTTTTTAAACTCTTTTGTTCGGTTCGATTTTGATTTTGATTACACATCTTACCACTCTGCTCTAAGAGTACTTGATTCTAGCTTGCCCCCTTTCGATCATCAGTTGGACAACCTTCCTGTGCGATTTTTTTTTTTTTTTTCAGATTTTGATCTTCACTTGCAACTTATTAATTCGAGTAATCTATGTATTCACGTGACTATGGCCCACCGCAGTGGTCTATCCCACTGAATTGACACCGGTTAACAATTAAAAAGGTGTACATCACATATCACATATCTTCATTTATTATCTGGGCAACAATGAAAATATTCCTTCCCATATTTTACGTGTTTCTGACTCGGGGTTTTTTGTTTTTTTTTTTTTTGCTCTGATTTCAAATAAGTTACTACTTTTGTTCAAACGATAACGGTTCGATCGGAATATCACTTTAATTTGTTCTCTTTTGGTTCCATGCTAGATTAAAGATGGGTATGGTTTCTAAAAGTAACTGCAAGAATTATCTGGATTCTTTCTAGTATGTCTGCGGATATTAAGTTCAAAGCATTAAAGCAGAAAAAAATACAAAATAGCTCCAGGCACTAAATATTACACAGCTTACAGTGTTTGCTTTGGAGTTCCAATAGGCGACAGAACATCGTGGATTCCACACGTCCACAGTTTCTTGTAAATCAGTTTCGGAGGGATGGATGCGCGAATCTCGGAAATTCATGTCATTTTCAGTTTCAAGAATTTGAGGAGAGCCAACGAACCACCATGATGTTTGACTTACCATCTTTTAAAAACGTAAACATGGAGGGAGACTGCAGTATCCATATATTCCATCGTCCATAGCTCCTGTCTCACATGGACCAGAACTTCCTATTGATAAACTACCTGCCAGTGATAAAGAAGCAAGTTCATCGTCAATGAGACTTGTACTCATATCTGACAGTAGTGACTCTATGTTGACGCTGTAATCAATAAGCATTTTCAAAATCACATGGAACTCGATGATCTAATAAGTGGTCTTGGTTTATCTAAATCAAATGCAGAGCTCCTAGTACCCTACAGTGTAATTTGTTGAACATACATTTGCACAATACAAGTATAAAGATTGCCTCAGTTACTGTACTAACATCAACAGTCATTTTTGATGCAGTTGGAATAGAAAACAATCCCACTGCATGGTGCTTTTCATAGACAGCTCAGCTAGGAATTTGAAAGCTGTATTGTTACATAGTGGCAACCAATATTCATCTCTTCCTGTTAGCCATTCTGTTTTATTGAAAGAGGATTACATCAGAGTTTAATTGTTACTAGAAAATAGTACAGTCACTATAAGTGAGGTGATTGTGGTGATTTTAATAAGAAGCTAAGTTTTTGCTGGATTCACCAAGTATATGTTTCCTGTGCTTATGGGGCAGTCGAGAAACAGACGTCATCCAACGAGAGTGACCTTTAAGAAAGGAGCTTGTTTGAGGGCAGCATAATATTCTACTCGAGTCTCTAGTTAGCAGGAACAAGATATTTCTATCACCTCTCCACATTAAATTGGGACTAAAACCAGTATGTCAATGCTTTCATTAAATCTCCAGATGCTCTGCAACATATTCGCTACATGTTCCCATGTTTGCTGATGGAGAAGTACTTGCTGGAGTTTTTACGGACCTCAGATTAGACAGATGCTGGAGTCCGCTGACTTAGAACAAAAAATGACACCAGACGAAAAAGTGCCTAGCAAGCATTTCGTAACGTTGTGTAAGGCTTTTTGGAAACAACAAAAGCCCTAATTACCGAGAGTTGATTGAGAACGTTCTGAGTATATATCATAACTCCACTCACATTTGGAATTCTTTAGATGAAATTTGGGCGTTGTGAGTGATTAAACATGGATGACGATTCCATCAAGATATGAAGAACGTGGAATTACGGTATCTGGGCAGATGAGATACAAGCATGATGAAGGACTAGGTTTGGAGTTTTGTGAGGGGCAGCAACACAGGAACAGAAAAGAAGACCACGATCACAACTTTATTTTTAACTAATTGATGCTAAGTCAGCAATGCTGAATCCCATTTTATACTCTTGCTTTATTTATATAGAAAATATGAATAAAAAAAAAGACAAACTATAGGATGTCCAACATATTTCCAGTTTTCACTGTATTTAATAAGTGTGTATATTTCTCGAACATATATGTTAATTTTCTTGAAAACTATTGATGTTATGGATACAATAATTTTTTTGAACTCAGGAGGCCTGAATTATATACAAGTGTATAATGGAAAGTCCTATTTTTTTTGACATGGGTTTATTGACAGAGGTACTTACATTTACAGACCTTCAATATAATCACCCCCATTATTTATCACCTTTTGCCAAATGTTCGGAAATCGTCGTACACCATCTGCATGGATAATTGCATCTCTGTCGTTATACCGGTTCCATCGCAGTGGTCATTTCACTTTGCTGAAGAGATGGTAATTGCAGGGACTCATATCGGGCGAGTAAGGTGGATGTTCCACAATCTCCCATTGCCAGCGGTGTGGCTCCGTGAATTGTCATGGAGGATGATGGGGTGCTGTACCATGAAATGTCGCTTTCTCCTGAGCGCTGGACTAAATTGGTGCTGCAGAAACTTGACAAAGTAAACAGCGTTTGCCTTCACTCTTGGTAGCACGGCTTGGTGCATTATTACTCCTTCAATGGCATACACCACAATAAACATACTTTCACAGCACTTTGTGTAGCGTACAACTTCTTTGAACGAGGAGAACCAAGATGCTTCCATTCATTGTATTGGCGTTTGAAGTTTGGTTCGTACGAGCGAGCCCAGATTTCGTCTATGGTGATGATCGTCGAAGAAACTCGTTACCTTCCCTTTGGTACCAGCCCAACAAATCCTGTGCGACTGCAAAGTGGTGCCATTGTTGCACCTCGGAAATGTCATAGATTATCCAACGCGCTGTAATTTTACGGTAACCCAGAATGTCGTGCAGAATGTGGAGCACAGTTTTGTGGCATAATCCGACTTGTGCTGCTAACTCACGCGCAGTCAATCGCCGATCTACATCCAACAAGGAAAGCAGTGAGTTGAACTGATTCCCCTCCACATGGGGTCGTCCTGTACGGGGGTTATCCTTTACTGTATCTCTACCTAATCGGAACCCTGTAACCCATTGTGCGACTGTACAATATGGCAACACTGCATAACCACATGCTTCACGCAATCCCAGTAAACATACTTGCTTACTCCGAAATCGTGCCACTTCTATTTCTATCCAGGAGCGTTGCTCTAGCTTTGTAAACATGATGTTAGAGCATTTGCAATATTGCTATAAAGTTCAATGTTCTACACACTGCAGTACATTGACAGAGTACTCTCCCCGGTCGCTGCACAAACTCGTCAAACAGTCCTTCGTTTTGTCAACACAGATAGCAGCTCTCCAACTCACCGTGTTTACTTTACAGCACTGCTGCCATTACTTTTTATCCAACCATAACGACGAAGAAACTGTGAGGAACAATAAGATGCTCACATTTGTTACTCAGTGTTATTAATAACTTAAATATATTTTATCGTCGTCGGTATCTAGTGGTTATGTTCCTCGTCTCTAGTCCCGAGAGTCGCGGGTTCAAATCCAGGGTCGATGCATTTTTAGAATGGAAAAATCCAAGGAACGAGTCCTCCGGGAAGGACTTTAAGCCTAAATTAGTGCATCTGAGCAAAATTGAACAGGCTTTCGCCATCCAAGTAATATCTTAGTTCCCTACTAGATGTCTTATTGATGCGATGTGCTGGCCACATACCACTTATTGACATATGCAAGCAAATAAGCGTAACGAAGTTAACTTGATCAAGAAACTCCCGCTGAGGGAGTACCCATGCCCCATGAGGGGCGTATGGGTACGTACATACATACATACATACATACATACATACATACATACATACATACATACATACATACATACATACATACATACATATATTTTATCATAGTCTTTCTTTTAGTGACACTTATATTTTGTTGAAATATAAATATATCATTTTCAAGGAGGTCTCTTTAGGATTATGGAAGTTGAGGGGAGGCCAGACAGATGTGTATAATTGCTTTAACTTGTAAATTAGGATCATTTGAAACGATGAGTAAACACCTAACTACGAGACATTGTGTTAAATCTGAACTTGGGAATAAGCTAGTATAACGCTTGAATATCGACTTTAGTTTATTCACTTTCTCCGGGGATTGAAGCCGGGACGCTGAGCCATAAGCTGAATTTTAACAAGACTCAAGCGACTTCATCAAATCGTGTATAATACTCAGGGGTGTGGAAAATGGGATATTATTACTACAAAAACAAATCATTTTTACTGCCATATTGGCTTGTTATCCTTGCGTAATTTTAGTTTAACTTTTCAAAGGAATTTATATTTTTTTCGGGGGGGGGGGAATAAACATATTCACTTTTTAATTCAATACACACACATGAATCGTTTGAGTTAAACTTGAATACCGTATATGATAGAAGATACCAAATTCAACATTTCGATATCGGGAAACTGAACGAAAATGTGCAGTCCATATTTTATTTTAAAAAGAAAGTACATTTCATAACAAGGAGCCAAATGGTCAGATAGTTTGTATGAGCTACTTTAAATTTCATGAGAGACAAGTTCATGATAACGATATCGAAACAAATGCCTGGAGCTTGTCCGCGAGAGGATGTGGCTTTCCCACTTCGATGTTGAGCCCCGTTATCACCTTGATCTAATATTCCCTAAATATTGGGTCGGAATGAGAGGTCCTGTCCCATGGCCATCGATATATTATAGTCGTGGTCCTTTTGATACCAACTAAATAGGATCGATGAAGATATAGAGAACCTTTCAAAAATGTTTTCATGAGAACATTCTTAATTGGTTTTCCTTCGTAATTCGCTAATTTAAAATAGAGGAAAGAAATTTTATTTGTAAGAAATTATTTCTAAACAAAAGTAATGTTATGAAAGCGTGGAATGTAGAAGGTGTGGAGAGACGAACAGGCAGGTGAATTGAGAATAAGAGTGACCTACGTGATGTTTATGAGAAACCAGAAGTAATAATAAACATTAAGCCTCTTAAACTGCGATGGGCAGGACATGTGACATGAATGCGGAATGAAAGAGGAGCGTGGCAACTACCAAAGGCAACTCGCCCATTATGTAGCCAAGAATGAAGTGGGAGAATAGTATTAACTATAATGTGAGGGAGGTAAAATATACAGGGGATGATTAGAAAGCATTAGCTCTGTATAGGGATGTATGGGGAGCTTATGTCCCCGGGGCCATGAATCTATGAATTCGATAGTGCCAGTGATTTAGTTGATTATAAATTTATTTTTTGAAGATTTCAGTTGGAACTTGTAGAGGAGATAATTTAAGAAACGGTGCAATTAAATAATATATGAATCTTCAAACAGCAATAGAATTTCATAACAAATAAACAATTAAAATTATATGGATATATAAAAAAAAGATTGACATGAAAGAGATTCGCGAGAAAAGTACTAGAATGAGTGTCATCTGGTTGAAGAAGAAGACGGTTTAAAATAACACGGATTGGTGGTATTTTAAGCAAAAGGTGTTGGACGTTGGAGATTGGAATGACATAAAAATGTGATGAGAGTGACAGTATATTAATTGAGCGCAGGAAAATGTGAAACATTATGAAATCTTCTAAATTAATAAAAATAAATATGTAAATTGCTGTCATTGTTATTTTCGTGTCCAGTAAGTTGTTAAACTGAAAATATACTACTAGAAGTCCCGGCCACGCGTTGCTGTGGCTAAGGTACACGTTAAAAATTTAAATTAAGTTGCTGTCTTTCAGCCAGATTACTTAAAACTAATACACACGAAATTAATAATATTGAAAATAAAATAAACACTGAACACACTTAAATTATGAAATAATCAATATTTGTAATTCAATTGAAATTCGCGGTTGCAACAAAAAGCACAGCCATCTGGATCTCTCACCAAATTACCTTACACCGCCATCTGTTAGAATCGTATGGAACTCACAGATAATTATAACTCTTTGTTAAATAATAAATAATTTGCAATAAAAAAATAATGCGACTATAAATTTAGTTATAAACTACCCTAAGTCTCAAGTTGGATCAAACTGCACACAGTGTGCAAAATTTTATTAAAATCGGTTCAGTAGTTTAGGATTCCATCGCGGACAAAACAACGTGACACGAAATTTTTATATATTACGAGTATTATACCTGTTATATTATATGGGTGCGAAACATGGACTCTTACTTTAAGGGAGGAAAGGAGATTACAATTATTTTAGAATAAAGTCCTTAGGAATTTTTTTGGACCAAAGAGAGATGAACAAACAGGTGAATGGAGAAGACTACATAACAATGAACTACATGGTCTTTATAAGAAGCCAGATATAATAAGAACAGTTAAGTCTCGTAGACTGCGATGAACAGGACATGTTGCACGCTTTGGGAATGAAAGACTAGCATGGAAGCTTCTTGTAGGAAAGCCAGAGGGAAAACGCCCAGTTGGTAGACCAAGAATGAGGTAGGAGAATAACATTAACTATGATTTGAGGGAAGTAGATTATGCAGGGAATGATTGGAAAGCATTGGCTCAGGATAGGGATGTATGGAGAGCTTATGTTCGTACGGCCATGAACCTCCGGGTTCGATAGTGCCTGTGAGTAAGTAAGTAAGTAGGATCGATAATGATTTGCGTAATTTATTTTTTCAAAAATATTTTAAGGATACAACTTCGATTGTTCGTTACTTTGGAAAACAAGGAAAGAGAGTTTCTGTTTGTGTAAACATTGGCTTGATGACATTAATATTCGCTGCTTGTTTCCTCATTGCTAGGCTATGACGTTTATGTATTTATTTATAAATGTGCTGATTATCCAAGTTCTATTTATATCCCTCTCGGAATATTTATTACGTTGTGTCATACGTAATGTCGGAATTTAATGTAATGTTCTGTGTCTGCTAGAATTTGAAGGCGTGATTTACTGGCAGTTTGTTCCACATAAGGTTGTGTAATCAATGCGGATCTTTATTCTCAACAACTGGAACTAGTTAAAAAAAATTGAGGATCGCGGGTTCAAACCCGATCGGATCCTATACTGTAAGAATAAATAATTAGGATGAATTGTAATTACACTATCACGGCCAGCGTATAACCCTTATCTTACGCCTTTAGATTACCATCTATTTCGATCCATAACCCATTTCTTTCGCGAATTCCGAAAACATAATAGCATTGAAGCCGTGGATGTGGGTCTCAACGAATTATTCGCATCAAAAACCAGAGACTTGTCCAGTCGCGGTTCATATACCTCGCACAGAGGTGGCTCAAGACAATGGAATCTGATGGTCACTACATTAATTAGTAGTTTAATTTCTTGCCAAACAAAATTTCAAATAAAATTCTATTAAATTGCTTAAGGACAAAATCTAAAATTTCCACGTCAGTAATTCATTAAAACGAATTCCGAAGGAATAAAGCTATTGAAGTTATCATGAAAATGTTTTTTTTTTAATATTTTAATATAACAGTCAATTTAAAAAAAATATATAAGGTCAAGTTCGTTAACCAGCAAAATCCGAATATTAGGAGTGGGGTTCAATTGAAGATAAAAAAAACCACTCAAGGTGTAGAAATTTCCTGCGTGACCGAGACTCTTAATGATTGTTGAACGGGCAGATACATTTATAAAATATGATAAAATATCGTTTTTTAGGTCTCCAATCTTTACTGTTTTGAAAGCGACTCGACATTTATGACCTAAAAGCTTCATTATTTTTATGTATATGCCGCCAAATCATTGAACATCATAGTTTTTTTGCCCTTGGTAAGTTTTGAAATTAATCTAGTATAAATTAATGCGATTATAATGGGTTAAATGTGTAATGGCTATTACAGTATTTGCCAGACTTTTTTGTACCGTACCCCACATAAGCCTTTCTATGGAATATAATTTTAAAAAATAACGTGAACAAAAATAAAACTACCATGAAATAGAGGTGAATGAGAACAAAGCAAAAATATTTACCGGTACCACTAAATATTTACATACATTTATTTTAAAAAGTTTTTTACTGTAAAGAGAATAATTTGTATAATTTAATAGTTGCCCCGAAAATAGATCTAACCACAAAGATTCGAAAGTTGATTTTTTAGTGGATTAACATTCTATCCTGAAAATATCAGGGTATGATCATGTAAAACTAGATCTGCTCTCTTCCAGAGCATGTTTTTACATGCTTTATATTAGCTTGACCTGTATCTATCTATGTATGTAACGGAATCTTTCAACGTGATTTCCACCCAATTAAAATTATTGGATCGGCATGAAACTTTGTATACTTGTAAAGGACCCGTGACAATACAATAATTTCATACTTATTTTCTAAAATCCTAGCCAGAATCATCAGAAAATAAAAAAAACTGTCTTTGTATCTATGTAACGGAATCTTTGAACACTATTTTCACCCACTTAAAAACATTGGATCGACTTGAAACTTTGTATACTTGTAAAGGACCCGTGACAATACAATGTTTTCATATTTGTTTCTAAAATCCTGGCCAGAATCGTCAGAAAATCAAGAAAGTTGTCTTTGTATCCATGTAACGGATTCTTTGAACACGATTTTCACCCACTTAGAAACATTGGATCGACTTGAAACTTTGTATACTTGTAAAGGACCCGTGACAATACAATAATTTCATATTTTGTTTCTAAAATCCTGGCCAGAATCATCAGAAAATCAAAAAATGAAAACTGGTATAGGCCTAATAGATTGCGGACTTGTCGACTATTTAGTCACTCGTTGTAAGAGCTCAGTTGGTAGAGCGGTGAACTCTATTGGTATATAATTTCAGTAATCCATAGGTCGCTGGTTCAAATCCGGCTGGGAGGGTTTTTTTTTATAGAAGAGTATTACTTTTAGCTCATACTACAATAGTATCGAATTTAAAGATATTTACATTTTTATCTTATTCTGTAAATAATTAAAACTAAAAAATAAATAATAGTTTTAAATAACTGATACATCACGTTTTAAAAAACTAACCGAACTAAAAAATGAAAAATAATTTTAATTTCCAACACGCTTGGGATACAATTAAAGTGGTCAACAAAAAAAATCATCTCCAACACATATAGAATAAAACTAGAGTTATCAACAAAAAGAAAATAATTTTACCATCAAAAGCGTGGGGTGCTTTTTATGATTTTTACGTTTTCTTCTTAGAGACTTTACTTTTACCAATATCTGTTTATTATCAAATATATTAATTGATATAGAGCACCCCTCGCTTTTGATGGTAAAATTATTTTGTTTTTGTTGATAACTCTAGTTTTATTCTATATGTGTTGGAGATGATTTTTTGTTGACCACTTTAATTTTATCCCAAGCGTGTTGGAAATTAAAATTATTTTTTATTTTTTAGTTCGGTTTTCTAATAAAGCGTGTTGTTTTAGTTTTATAAAACTATTATTTATTTAAAAGTTGATATTCAAACGAATAGTGATCTGTATGACCAAAATGGCGGAAGGAGTTAATCAAGTCATGAGTAGCAGTTTATAGGTTAGATCAGTTTTCGGGGCAACTATTCAATTATTATACTATATATAAATTAATACATTTCTTCCAACTAAGACCTTTAAGGATTAAAAAAAAGTCTTAAAATGAGTGAACTGTTACAACAATTAACGAACACTTGTTTCAAATTGAGACACCAACGATTCTCCTCTGAATACAAAATTCTAAACGAGTTCACTCACTTCATATTTCCCCCCTTTAAACCAAATCCCTCACCCTGTGGTTTGTGGGCCCTATTTTTTTAACCTATGTTATAGGACTTGAAGTAGCACTTGTCCTTATGTCTTGAAGGGTTAATATTTATGAGCAGGGAAATCATCTTAAAATGTGTGCGACATTTATAAATCTATGAAAAGCATGCACGTTGGTCAAGAAAAGAGGTTGTCTTACATAGAGTCAAAGTAGTATATTAATTATATAGGCAATAATACCCTATGTTGCGTAAAAGCGAACGGGAACAGGAATGGTAGGTTGAAAGTAATGGCCGTCGTTTGGAGAAATTGTACTGTATTTATCGCCAGTTGCGGTTGCTACGTAAACTGGCCGGGGGTTCACTTATACTACTCTTAAAATTAAGTTAATATAGAGGATAAGCAAACTGAGAACTTGAACAAATATCACCAGGTTAGTCTAAACATATTTCCCAAAGAGAGAGGAATAATAATAATAATAATAATCATAATAATAATAATAATAATCATAATAATAATAATAATAATCTTTATAAACTGAAAACAATGTTTATTCTGCTATTATACATACTCTCAATATAACAGTAATTTAAAATTCTGAACTTTCGGATTGATTCGGCCGGTTCCGCCAGGATTCGTTGCATACGCTGGCAGTTATACCAGCGACCAGAGATATGAAGACAACCAATACAATACAGTAAAAGCTCCTTATTCGCGGGGAATATTTTTCGTAAATATGCCGCGAATACAGAAACCGCGAATATGGAATGGTAATTTGTATGGGTATATAGAGGATACGTTGGAAGGTTACAAAATAAAATAAAAATTATCAAAATACAATCAATTCATGAGACTTTTGAACAATTTCTATTAATTATTACTGTCAGGTTTAGGGGCTGTTTTGGCGCTTTAAACATATATTTCAATTACGATTATTACTCATGTGCATTATGCGATAGAATTCCTTAATTTTGTCTTCGGATTTCTTGATTCATTAACATTGAAATAGCGTTATATCGATGCAAACGATTCGCCAACGCGTAATCGGTCAAGCATTTCTATTTTTACTTTAAGCGGCAGCATTACTTTTTTTTTCGCTTGGAAACTAATTTTCTTTCATTTTACTCGACATTATAAATTGGCAACAAAGCAGAAGAGACACGTGTTATTCAATCAAAATTATTGCAACGAATGACAAGTTGAAACAATAAAACATCGTTCGTGGCGAGGGCGGCATTTATCAACACACAGCGGCACGTGAAATACTGCGGCGATGGCTTTTAACAACGAACTTTAGGCTTAGTGACAATACATTTTTGTTTACTTTGATATTAATTTGTCTATTTGGTTTGAATCACTCTTTGTAAAAGCCATCTTGGCTCGTGCCTGTAGTAAAAAAGTTGCCGATATGTTAATAAAGGATACTAAGGTAAAGTGATCCCACTACAGGCCTCAAGAGGCCCTTCGGGTAGTAGGAGGTTAAGGCTCCCACTTTTTCTAGACAATCGGCACTTGATGTCAGCCGGGTTGTCAGACCTGCGTGACGGCCGCCTTTACCCCAGAGCAAGCGTTTGGTACTCATTTCCGTTAGAGGCTGAGTCGACCCCAGGGCCATAGTGCCGCCAGAAGGTTTGGGCCAGTTTAAAAATCCTGACCCCACCGGGACTCGAACCCTCGACCTTCCGGCTTGTAGCGCAGTGAATAAAGGATACTAATCCTTCTAATATACCGACTGGATCCGCGAATAAAGAAATTGTTAGCCACGAATAGTCCTACAGGAACTGCGTCTCAATGTTTTAACTCGCGAATAAGGAGCTTTTACTGTGTTCAGTATTAGATGTTAGAAATGCTTATTTGTTTTGGTTAATGAGATTAATCATTGACTTGTCGTTGTCACAAGTTCCTTGGTTCGCAGGTTCAAACTCGAACGGAGTAATAAACTTTTTAAAATGAAAGTGTGGGTTTCTTCGAAAAGGAAGCAAGGCTGGCAGTCTGTGGCACGTAAAATTATCTCAGTCCCAAAATAAGTGGTTTCTGAGCAAAATGTGTCTCCTTTCATGTCTATATCTGGACGCTAATGATTTGAGTTATCAAAGAGCGTCGTTAAATAGTACTTAAAGTGACTAACGAATAGTGGGGAATAAAGCATGAAAACTGTTACTTTCATCTACAACGTATTTCCATTATTGATATGTCTCAGTATACAGAGTGTCTCCAAAGTCCTATCCATTCCAATGAACGAAGGTAATGATTGAAAAATCAATGTCATTGTGAAGTTTTACAATTATCCCACTGCCTTTCTACATGGCCGCCATCTAAATGAAAACATATGCTCCATATTTCAGCTGTGAAACAAAATATAGACCTTAACATTTAAACCGTAAAAATGCCTGCTGCCTCTGTGATACGATTCCCTAAATAAAGCTAACGTGATAAGGACGTTTTCGTTGAGTGAGACGTAGAATTTTCCACGCTGAGTTACGAGGAGCATTCAACTCCGTACAGAGGAATTGAGCTGCGGACTATAACTGGCCATTTGAACCTGCAGCACTGTTTCTGCTGATACGCGTAGTCATCCATGACGTGCCTCATCACTCACTGCCGTACGTTTAAATTTGTTTACAAACAGATGAATATGTGCCTTCGTTGGGGCTGGTTTACGGAATTTATGGGTAAATTCTGCTTTGACGTCTTCATATGACAATCAGCGTATCCATGCATAAACAATGGCAATCCGTTCTTCTGTGCTAAAACGTGTTACACTAAGCTAACAATGTATGCAAAGAAAAGAAAAACATAATGTTTTCATGGAAATGAATAGTGACTTTAGAGACACCCTGTATATTTGTAATATAAAAATAATTAGCTTATGACACGGTGTAAATCCCATCTTCTTGTTAGAAACATTTGTATTGCATTGTGAAGTTTCGTTACACGTATAAACGGGATTTAATATATATATATATATATATAAGTAAAGTAAAGTGATCCCACAACAGACCCGGAGGCCCTTGGGGTAGTAGGAGGTTAGGGCTCCCACTTTTTCTAGACAATCGGCACTTTATGTCAGCCGGGTTGTCAGCCCTGCGTGACGGCCGCCTTTACCCCCAGAACAAGCGTCTGGTACTCATTTACGTTAGAGGCTGAGTCGACCCCAGGGCCATAGTGCCGCCAGAAGGTTTGGGTCAGTTTAAAAATCCTGACCCCAACGGGACTTGAATCCTCGACCCTCTGGCTTGTAGCTCAGTGCTATATATATATATATATATATATATATATATATATATATATATATATATATTTCTGTCTGCTCCTGGAATTAACTGCGTATCTCCAATGGTAGACTTCCAGAACGCAAAGTTTGATATATTGAGCTCAAATCTCGAGCCAGGCAAAAATGTTTACTTTTGGTTGTGTTTTCAAACAACGATTATTGATTTTTAACAATGTCACACTCGATATATCATTAATGAAATTAATCTCTTTTGTTTGCAGGTAAAGTGCTGCACATTTATCGTTGTACCGCCATAAAAAGAAACAGTCGTCTTCAGAGGTACGTCTCTTTTTATTTTTCATGACACGTTTTCGAGATTAACTGAATAGGAATATTGTAAGTAAATTCTAAAAGCCAACACACACCTTATTTTAAATAACTGGGGGTGCATTACAAATAAAGGTATGGAGAAGAAAATCATTAAACATAGAAAGCGAATTTTTAATTGTGGAACGTACCGGTACTTCTTTATCTGTGCCAAAATTTAAAGATATGTAAAATTCGGGACGGAACTCTTTCTTTTATTCTTTCACACTTCTAAAAGATAATTATTTCCATGGAGAATCAACTGGCACATCAAACTCCATTTCGACAAAACTACTTCCTTCATGTACGATCACACGTAAAAACACTTTATATAATATAAATTATTGCCAATAAACGACAATGAGGGTCATTTTGAAGAAGTGACTTAATTCCAATATCTGAAAACAACAATTGCAAACAGAATGAGATGCAGTAAGAAATTAAACAGCCTCAACTCATGCTATACGCTCTACAGGAACTACTGTCATCAGCTTATCTAAAAAAAAAACATAAAACAGTTATTCTTCCAATGTATTTTATGAACGCGAATCATTGTGTATTACTTTAAGAGAAGAGACGAGATTGCTAGTATTTGAGAATAACGTTCAAAGGATTTGTTTTTACCGAAGAGGGGCGAACATACAGGTGAATGGAGAAGAAAGACTATAGGCCTTCTACTGACGGCCAACATGATATTTAAACGGAGACCAGATACAATGAGAATACAATTGTCATAGACTGCGATGGACAGGACATCTGGACGAATGGGGAATGAGAGCGGGGCATGGAAACTCTTGAATGAAGAAAATCCAAAGGGCAAGCGCCCTGTAGGTAGGGCAAGGATGAGGTGGGGAATAACATTAACCATTATTTCTGGGATTATAAGGAAATGGTTGATAAACATTAGCTGAGGGCAGAAATATATGGAGAGGTTACGGCCATTAACTTCCGGATCTGACGGCACCAGTGAGTTAGTTATAGCTTCTCTTACAATAAAATATTACCACGAAAGATCTCCAAAATCATTGTAATTCTCTAATACATTATAACACAATCGGTCTCTACCATAATTCAGAATTAAATTAACAATCATATAGTCCTAACACAGCACTAATGCATTCACTGGTCCTATATATTGTAAAAATAACGTTAACTTATTTTATTTATTTTTCTAAAAGCGATTCCGAGGCGCAAGAGGTTAGACGCTTGCATCTCACCACTACATGTGGGTTTCTTCGTGGACAAAACGGAGCTTAGATAGGTTTTTCTTGAATTTTTTCCAGTTTTCCAATGCCACAAATTTCATTCCACCATTTCTCCATACTGATCTGATCCATTTCGTTCTTCTGCCCCTGAGACGGTCTGACAGGCGTGGTTGATCGGCACCCTTGTCGTTCACAGGCCTGTAAAATGTAGGGGCTTCATCTCATCTCATCCCTCAACCCCTCCCTGGGGTAGAGACATATTGAGGGCATTTATCATAAGTAATGCCACGAGTGATTTTTAAATTATCGATAAATTCACGACTCACGAAGTGAGGAGTGAATTTATCTAGAGAATTTGGAAATCAAAGAGTGGCATATGTTAGGATTATTTAACGAATAAAATTAAGCTGTATACTCACAAATCATTATTTAACTATACTTACTTACTTACTTACTCACCGGCACTATCGAACCCGTAGGTTCATGGCCGCGCGGACATAAGCTCTCCATACATCTCTATCCTGAGCTAATGCTTTCCAATCATTCCCTGTATAATCTACTTCCCTCAAATCATATTTAATGTTATTCTCCCACCTCATTCTCGATCTACCAACTGGGCGTTTCCCTCTGGCTTTCCTACAAGAAGCTTCCATGCAAGTCTTTCATTCCCCATACGTGCAACATGTCCTGCCCATCGCAGTCTACGAGACTTAACTGTTCTTATTATATCTGGCTTCCCATAAAGACCATGTAGTTCATTGTTATGTAGTCTTCTCCATTCACCTGTCTGTTCATCTCCCTTTGGTCCAACATTTTTCCTAAGTACTTTATTCTCAAATACTTGTAATCTCCTTTCCTCCTTTAAAGTAAGAGTCCATGTTTCGCACCCATATAATATATTTTCAGTTTAACGTTTTTTGAAAGGAGATGGGACATCAAGAGTCTCTGCAATGCATAATAGCATGCATTTCCAGAATTGACCCTATGTTTAATTTCTTTGTGCATCTCATTCCTATTTGTGATTATTGTTCCTTGGTATTTGAATTCAACCATTTCCATTATATAATGTATTTCTACGTGTGACTATATATATTTAGTTTTATTGATATTTACTTCCAGTCCTAATTTCTTAGTGTTACTCAATAGTGTGTGTATGTTGTCCTTTAGTATCTCATCGCTATCGTACAATCGTACTATATCATCAGCATAAACTAACAGCTTATTAATACCATTGAGTTGTAGCCGTCCTCATTCTCTAAAGATTTAATGACATGCTCTAGTACAAAATTAAATAGTAGAGGAGATAGTGCATCTCCTTGCTACAACCCATTCTGGATTTCAAAGGTGTCTGAAAACGGTTTGCCAACACGCACCCTACTCTTTGTGCCATTTAGACACATTCGTATAAGTCTAACTAACTTTTTAGGAATTCCGAACTCCAGCAGGATACTATATAACTTCTCCCTCTTAATTGAATCATATGCTTTTTTGAAGTCTACGTATAGTTGATGTACAGTACCATTATATTCCCATTTCTTTTCTAAAATCTGTCTTATACTAAAAATCTGATCTGTTGTAGACCTGTTTCTTCTAAATCCACATTGATGATCTCCTAGAATGTCATCAATATAGGGAGTAAGTCTGCTTACTAATATATTTGCTAGAATTTTGTACGAAGTTGAAAGTAATGAGATTCCCCTGTAGTTGTTGCAATCAGTTTTATCTCCTTTCTTATAAATTGGTACGATTATTTAACTATAGTTATTTTAAAATATTTATATATCTAATGTAAACGGCGATGTTTGAAAACAAATTAGAAACGATTGGTACCCTTCATTTGCTTCTTTTGTTCGATCACTGCAACCGGATCATAATATTATGCATTGCCAAAAGATCGTAATGTTGTAAGAATGCACCCTAGTGGAGAAATGTATAACCAACGTTATAGGTATTAATTAATTTCTGATGTCCTATGATGTAAATATGTCAATTATATTTTTCTGCGTCATTTCCTGGTAAATAATTCGTTTAAGAAAGTGCAAACATTGGTTTTTTTTTTTTTTTGTGGTATAATCAATTGTTACAAATGTTTTTTTATATTATCTCTCGTATGCGCTACGTGTTGACATTCATGCACTATATATACAGTCTGGTAGCCGTATTTCTTAGAGTCAGTCACTGCAAAATAATGCTATGACCTATTTAGAATGTTAAAAAGGAGGTGCTTTGTTTATTATGATAAACTTTAGTTGGTAAATTTTAGGCGACACACGACTGTGATTGGTTGTAAATAAAAAAATCATTGAAATGTGATTGGTCATTGACTCCCATTTGGGGCATGAGTTAAATAGTCATCGTAATAGAAGAGTTCACTTTCCACATTTATCAAATCTTCTCAGTAGGGTGGAAAGATTTGCACTACAACGTCATACATCTTGTGTAGAACAATTTCAGTACGTACCTAGGACTGTAGGCTGTCCTGGAAAAATGATGTAGAGAATGTAATTGAAAGAGCTATAAAGACAATAAATATCCTCAAAAGATTATCTATCTGGTGTTGAGTGGGGCTGTTCTAGAAAATACTGTAAATGCTACCTCAACACATACGTAAAGTTCATTCTACAATACTGTGGTGAAATTATCAACTACAATGATGAAAAAACTATACAGAGTTCAAAATTATATTATGCGGAAAATAACAGGGGATTTAAAACAACCCCTATAGAAGCAATGAGAGTTATAATACTGACATCCAATTCCATTATCATCTCAAGAAGAAGCAATTCTACAGTTGGATAAGATCATGCGACTACCAGAAGACACATTGAGAAAGAAACAACTACAGTCGATCTTTATTGGAAAAGTAAAGAAGTAGAACAGACATTTGATGATTCAAGAAACCGAGAAATATTTCCATCCCGATTAATCCAGCACATTTTAAAACAATCCCATGTAACTTGGATCTAATTGCAAGAATCAACAAAAAAAGACCGAATGCAACAGCGCTTTTCTGAAAAATATGACCATAGAGACTTTCCACACTAGATACCCTAAAAAAAATGACTGCCTCCATGTCTATACAGACGGCTCACTAACAGATCATGTAAATGGCGCTGGCACTGGAGGAACATGCCCCTTCTTTTTATTCTACCGAAAAAGAATAACAAATTTCGACTGTGAGATAAATGATATAAAAACACCACTTAAAAACCCGCTAACAAGATCAGATAACTTTCTCCAGATTGGTTCTCCTATCAGACTCAAAAGAAGTTCTTTAGTCAATATGTCACCCAAATACACATGAATCCAAACAGTGCTATGACATGATTCTACAATTCCATAACTAAGGCAATGAAGTCATCCTACAGTGGATTCCATCACATTGTGGAATCTTGGGAAATTAAACAGCTGATCTCCTTGGGAAGATAACGCTATCACCAACGCCCAAACCTCTATCTTATATTTCGGCTAAAAGGCACATAAAATCAAAGACCAAGGATATTAACAAGAGACTTCTGTATTCCACTAAACAAAATAAGTGGAAATGCCTGCTTCACAACACCAACTTCGTACCAGCACTTCCACGGACGAGAGCAGTTTCACAATTCAGATTATCTACAGTTCATGACTGCCTTGCTAAACTTGCACAAAATAAATATATTCTTAACACTAAGATCAACAACCGCAGAGCCACGCTTCCAAAACTTGAAAGTACTGAAGAGCAAGACTGCTAATGATTTCAGTGTTAGATGCATCACATTTAGACACCAATCAACCAATTTTCCCTTATAACTCTCTTCCAGCCTTCTCTATCTCCTGCCTTTAATTCCCGACTTCCCCAAGTGCTCGCCACCTTCATACATGCATCGCCGTCTTGGTCGGCTGACACTATTTTTACCATCTGACTCTTTTTATAACTCTCTTCCAGCCTTCTCTATCTCCTGCCTTTAATTCCCGACTTCCCCAAGTGCTCGCCACCTTCATACATGCATCGCCGTCTTGGTCGGCTGACACTATTTTTACCATCTGACTCTTTTTTTTCCACTTATTGATCATAGAAATCTCATTGCAGCTATTTTTTTCCGGATGTCCTGCTCATCGCAATCTTAAAACTTCAATTGATGTACAACATCAGGGGGCTTAAAATAAGTGGCATGCAATGCTTCGTATTTAATTCACGTGTGTTTGAATATAGTTTGTAGGCTATGTCATAGATCAATTTGAACAAATTTCTAAGGAATTGAGGTTGTTCTCATGAAACATTTTTACAAATCTCCATCGATCCTACTTAGTCGGATATATATTTGTATATACATTGTACATAGTATAGGGCCTACATAAAGGGCAGTGGTTTTACTTCCCGGGCTCGGTAGGTAGGCCCAATATGTAATATTACAGTATAGTCATTTAGTTATTTATAAGTTGGCAACCCCGAAATTTAGGAAATTTAACTTTCAATCATGGTCGCCATTGCTGTAAGTACGACAGAACGCACTGTCGTGCAAAAAATATTTTTCCCTTAAACTAGCAAAATTGGACAATACATTTTTGACTTGCGTGCTGAACTTTTACTTAATGGAATCGAATAACCATATTTGATTCCTATGGTTTCACTGTAATTGCAATCCTTCACGGTCAGAGGCTTCATCTTACTTGTAATGTGACGTCACGCAGAATCAGACGCTAATTAATTGCACTTTTATCCGGATATGTGATTTTCTTGATCTCGGCACATTTTGCTATTACAGATACAGATTGGATACAGTCTTGTGAAGCCAAAGATGAAGCACAAGTGTTTTGAAACATGTCCTAAAATAACTCAACTTTTATTAGGTTAGATGTGACAAACTCGCTTTATTTATTTATTAAGAAGAACCTCTTGATGTCATTTGATAATAGATACAGCTGACAAGGTGTTGCCAATAATTAGTGCTGCTCGAGTGTATTGATGCACGATTAAACAGTAAAGGTCAGATATGAAGGTTATGACTCTTGATCACTTCTCGCCGGAACACAACAGTTTCACTGCGTTACATTTTCACTTGTGATAGCGGTGAACCGTAGCACCAGCAGGTTGTTCTGATTCATAGCAAATATACTTACTCATACACATAGGCTACATCTCTCAGCTCTGTTAGTATTTGATTTAATAACAGTCATTACATTCTACCAAGAATTAGACCTTCTGGTCTGTTGCGCCATCATAATCATCATATTCACCACGTTTAGTATGAATATATAAGTGCATGGTCGGTACGGATTAAATTTTCGTTTTGTCCCCAGAACAGGCCGTGGATTGGTCAAAACGTATATAATCCTGTCTCGACACATCGTGCCACTGTAAGGCCTGTGTAGTCTGGCGCACCTAAAAATACTCATAAGGTTGAAGCTTAAAAATTACGATGGAGAAGAATAAGAAGAAGTGTTTAATTTGACCAGAAATTGAGAATTTAATAACTGTAATGCTCGTTATAAGTATATTTGACACTCACAGGAATGTAAACTATGAAAACTCGCCTAATATTTTTGGTTATAAGTTATTTGTTTTACCTAAAAATGTATGTAATTTACGTCTTCAGAATTTTAAATATGGAATAAATAATATGTTATTGGGCAAGTTGTATTACTCTGTACAATAAATTTTGAATGAAATATTTTAATTGTGAACGACTGCTATGCCAATTATATAATCTAATATATAACAATGAATGTTTGTTTGTTTGTACTTTATGCGCGGCCATACCGTTGATACGATTGTGATGGGGCTTTCTGCAAAATGTTCAGGATATTCCCGGGATGAACATAGGCTATAAGAGAGTTGTGATACTCAACTCCTACAACCTTAAAAATCGCCCTTTGTAGTGGAAAACATGAAAAAATGAGCTCTTTTGACGCTTATATGGCTTACGCTGCCTAAACCATTACAAATACACAACATTAATGTACACAGAATTGAATATCTGAAAAAGCTCTACAAGAAAGTCCGCGACAGCATGTGTTTTATCTCTTACGGATAACTCACAATAATCATTTTTGTCTTTCATTGATGCCAAGAAGATTGAGACTAGTACATAGATCCCTGTGCAAGCATAGCAGGACATGACGGGTATTATTTTACGGATAACTCACAATAACGAATTTTGTCTTTTAGCTCATTTATGCCAAGAAGATCGAGATAAGTAGATTCCCGGGTAATCAGCACGGGGAATCTTAAAATAAGTACGATATACATTTATAATTATTTTTCATCTTACTTATTCAACTAATCATAAGAAGTACATTAATGCTTGTCTTTCAGCATAATTTATGCCAAGAAGATCGGGATGAGTAGATTCCCGGACAACTCCGGGTAAACAGGACGGGGTGTCTAAAAAATAATTAGGACATCCATTTTTCCTTTTGCTTATTTAACCAAGCATAAAACACATTAATTTTCGTATTTGAGCTCATTTATGTCAAGATGGTCGGAATAAGTAGGTAATCAGCACGGAGTATCTAAAAATTATAAATTCATCGTTAATTTTCATTTATTTAGGCGTAGCAGCGCACGCCGGGCATTAGCTAGTTATAAATTATTGTATTGGTACTTCAATTTTACGAGTACACGTGTAATTGGCTTGGTAAAAGAATAAGCTAAGCTAAATGCTTGTATAATCCATAGATGTAAAGAAAGTGAGCAGCAGGAATTTCTTACGCAGCATATTACGTCAAGAGGGATAACCCTTCAGTCTCTCAGCGGGCAGTTCTGAATCTGAAGCACAATCCTCAGGAGAATATGTGTGACATATGACTCTTCCTATGTTAGTATGCGATTTGGTATTATTATGCTTTCATTTCCCCTCTGCTTGTCTCATCCAGCACTTATTGATATGCGGACTGTAACACTTTCAACACACTTAGGTACTCATTTGAATTAAAATTTACAATATAAAAATAAAATACCAGAGATCTCAGTCTTCCTCAACTTTGAATTTAGGATGTGGAGTACTTTCGGAGCATATGCTCCATCTTTAGCTTGTAATTCGGCATTGGTTGTTCGTGAGAATATAGTACAACGGGTTGACGTCACTGGTCAGTTCTCATTAAGCAGGTGAGTGTTTTTTGTTTCTTTTAATATCTCGATCTCTACGAGAATGTTGATTTTAAATGTGTTATTAAATCTGAAGTCCTTCAGATTTAATGAAGGTAAATCTAGTTTGTAAAACAGTTCACTAATTTAATATCATCGATAACATATAATCCATCATCCATAGAGAAAACATCATCATAGTACATTCACGAATTTAGGCCATTTGTTGACCTGTTTCGGCCTCAAGAGAAACACCATCCAGAAGTCTTTTGAGTGGACGTCCTGGTCTTCTTCTTCCAAAACTACTTTCAAGTCTCAACACGAAAAAATCCAGAAGGAATAGAGAAAACAAGAAACTGAAAATCAACATTCTCGAAGAGAAACCAGGAACACTCACCGGCTTAATGAGAACTCACCCAGTGACGTCAACCCGCTGTACAAGATTCTCACGAACAACTAGTACCACTGTAAAGGTGAAGATGGAGCATATGCTCAGAAAGTACTCCACATCCTACATCAAAAGTTGAGGAAGACTGAGATCTCAGTTATTCTATTTTTATGTTGTAAATTTTACATAGTAACCTCAACGATGTTTCGTTATGAATTTTAAAACTATCGATTAATTTGAAAACGGGAAGGACTCCCTAGCACACTTGCGGAGGGGGCGAAAGGGGTAACAATCATGTTAAAATAATTTAAAATGGCCTATATATGTTCCAGCATAACTCTTGAACACTTGAGGGAATTTCAGTCAATGGTGCACTTGTCCACCGCTGTGGATTTGAGGTAGCGTGCAGCCTTGTCACGCAGCGGGCCCGGGTTCGATCCCCGGTCGGGACAGGCTTCTGGGTGAGGTTTTTTCGGACTTTTTCCTCACTTGTAAGACAAATGTCAAGAAGCTTAGAGCCCAACGGTCCCCGAAAATCATCTGGCCATCATTATTATCATCCTTATCATTATCATTCTTCACCGGTGTGGAAAGCAGTGGGAAGCTACAATACCTATTATTCCCTAGCAAGCTCCAAAGCATAGCATGAAAATGCTATGATTGCAGTGAAGGACCTTCCCTCAGGCAGAATTACTATGGATGGTACACTTGTAGCCTAATTTCCAATCTGAAAAACATTGCATCTGAAGTTTCCGAGAGAAGATGGCATTTCTAAATAATCGATAAGGT
Source organism: Diploptera punctata (assembly GCA_030220185.1). Classification (NCBI taxonomy): domain Eukaryota; kingdom Metazoa; phylum Arthropoda; class Insecta; order Blattodea; family Blaberidae; genus Diploptera; species Diploptera punctata. The sequence goes on from JASPKZ010007837.1 coordinate 1,020,340, forward strand.
CCGGTATTAAGCTCGAATCCATAGCTTTCGTGGTAGCTAATCTGATTAGTGACATTCCCGTTGATACTTAAGGTCATGATTGACCCTCAGCTTCCCAAAAAGGAGATGAGGTGGTGAGACATGATGAATAAAAGGACAAGATTATTGTCGAAATCGTAGTTTCTGGGGTCGCTAAGCTGATGACAATAATAATATCCTAATTTTGTGTCCAACTCAGGGTCGGGTCGACGAATAAGATGAGATGAAGCCCCTGTATTTATATAGGATGCCGACCCATCTCGTCTGCTTCACAGTCACAGGAAAGAAATAAATCAGATGAGTATGGTTAAATGTTGAAATGAAATATGAGGCAGGGGAAAACGTGAGAAACCCCAGTGACAATAATGATGATGGTAAATAAATACTGGAGCAATCCCGGGAAATCATCTACAGTATAGTCCATGAGGGCTAACTTGTCTAGAATATGTTAGAAAGAGAAAGAGAGTACTCCCCATCTTCTTTCTCACTCATACACATCTCTTCACGGTGACAGCGGTAGGGCAGACACTCCCTGTAGTGAACATAGATCAGTGGTGGCATTCCCTTCTTCTAAAGATTCTTCCTGGCAAGTTTCTGTGTCTTCATTTTCATTTTCATTATCGTCGGTATCGTCTAAATTTATTTCAAACCGATCACTAATTTCGTCCATTAAACCGTCTGCCTGCCAATATGACTCTTCAATCTTTTCTGTGTGTTCACAGGCTCTTCTCCAATTTTCTGCAGTCACTTTTAACAGAGCACTCTGAACCAGTAGCCACTGACAAAAATTACCTGACACAAAAGTGACTGGACGGAAGTGGGGGGGGGTGGAGTTTTTCTAGCATTACTAAGTAATTTTACAAGGGTAGCCCATTGTGTTTTGTGAAGGGTGGAAGAACAGTTCTCTAGACAAGGATAGCAGAAATCATGCCAACTTAGTCCTCCTCCACTATAGAAGTAAAGAAATTCTTAGCTATTCATTTATTCTCACGGGACTGAGTGGAATGTGTCTCGGACTCTAAACCTGGTGTGGGGAATTGATGAACGGAGGTAGAGCGTGACGTCATCTCATTCCACGTGAGTTGCAATCAAGGCTGTCTGTCGGAATGCAAAGTACTGTCCTCCTCCTAAGATTTTAGCGTTAAAAGAAAAGTGGTGTGGAGATGGATACTAGATGACCTCACCAGTCAGGAAGGAAATACAATCATATTGAAAACATTCGCCCTATTTACGAAACCAGTATGCTTTAGACCTATTCAAAAACGCAAACTGAAAACTGCATATTTGTAAATGAATAAAACTTCCCTTCGTCTCGGTTGTGGGAACAAAAGAAACTACCCGCAAGAGTAGTAAACCGAATGGCAAGAACACCCCATCTCCCAGCGCTAAACTCATCGCAGGAGGACAGTACAACAGTAACGGATTCCTTCAATACAAAGGACGAGTATAGTGTATGTCGAGCTTTAACAGCCTTTTGTCAACCACCGAGAAACCTAAGTTAATAAAACAGCCTTTCGTCATCCACCGAGAAACCTAAGTTAATACTTACGAGTATCACGTGCGAATAGTTTCACTTTCCAATGTTGCCACGTCCACATTACTCTTTAAATATATAATTTTAAAATCAAACCATGTTATGCTATATAAACATGCACATACCTGTAAAAAGATCGGTTAGTTGATTTGACAACTTCGGAATATCTCCATCTCTTTCTCTCAAATGAGGGTTGAAAGGCGGTCGGCTTTTGTTAAGTGACACTCAGGAAGATGGTTGAAACCGAATATTTTGTTTTCAGAAATGAGGCCGTAAAAGAATGGAACGAACTACAGGATTCTTTATTTACAACCTAACGGGCACAATGCGTTTTGCCTGTGAGCAGTTGAGTTTGCCACAGCCGGCTTTGCTCCTACATAAACTCCGCAAGTAAAGCATGTATAAAAATCTTACCTTATAGATAATGTGTCACCTTATTTTAAACAATGGACACGTGTACATTTATAAGATTTTAGTTTTACTATTTAGTTGCTCTGTGTGCAGAAGACTCTGAAATTCCCACCTGTTGTGCTAATTTTGATATGGATTTTGTTGGTGTACGTTCAAAACTTGCGCCTATTTCGTCTAACTTTTCCTCTGTTAAAACTGAACATTTCTCCATCATCCTCATGAAATGATAATTTCTTCAGTAGTAAAACAGATGATGACGATACTAATAATAATAATAATAATAATAATAATAATAATAATAATAATAATAATCTTAAAATTAAGAATACATTATATCAGCAATAAGTTAAATAACCTCACACATATAACAGGAGTAATAAACAACGTATTTAAATAACAAAGTTAAAGAAAACAAGATTTAAAATATAAATATTACCCTGGCGACTCATACTCTTTATATATATATATATATATATATATATATATATATATAATCATGGACTAGACTAGACTTAGTGTTGGAAGAGTAAGACCATCATTTATGTACCCATACACATTCTCCCCCCCCCGACCAGCCGAGCGCACACTTAGTTTGACCTGGGTGCACACTCGCAGCCGAGCGAAATTAACGTGCAGGGCCGTGGCCTGTCACTTCCGGCTGCTTTAGGGACTTACTTATGCCCTTTTCAACCCATTTATATTTTACTAGTTGATGTGAGCGATATTCCTGCTGCCAGTCGTAACCAGCCGTAGATCAGGAGACAAGGAGCAAGTCGTTTAGCATTAACAAGCCTGTTTTCAGTTTGTCGTAAGTTGTTGTCATCCCATGACGCCGAGAGGAAGGCCGCAACCGCCACGGCCGCCGCCAATCCTCGAAGGGACAATAACGGGAAGATTGTAGTCCCTATCAGAAACGACACTTTTCAGGTTAAGCTGTTCGTCTGCGAAATTTTGAATTTTGAAAATAACATTCGGGAATTTATGATTTACTTGTGGAGATTACGGGACCAGTCCGATATTTGTCTTAGCGCTAAGGAAAATCACAGAAAACCTTAGCAGAGCGGTTTGAATTTAATGAAATAAATTAAAAATAGAATTATGAGAATGAAATTATAAAAACGTATACGTAAATGGTCATCTTCTTCCGCTGTATGGCGAATTAGCCGGCGGAATCAGCTTTTGAAGGTATGTTGGATCACATCCTATCTTCATTAATGCATGATAAATACTCTACTAAGAAAGAGTGTTTCTTATGATCCAATTCAATATAAATGACTATTGAATTGGCTTCTGTTCTTAGTTCCTTAACTAATTTATTCATGACATCATTCATGATTGGAGAGTCCGAGGTCTGAACCATGGTTGTTTTCGCTATCTTAGCAGTCTGAGTTCCAATGGTAGCGTGTTTGATTTCGTGTGAGGTCACGAGCTCGCACAGGTCCTTCGTTTTCGACGCCTTGGCTTCCCTGGTCTTTCTAGGCCCGGTACTTTTCTTCTTTGTTCCAGTGCTTTTTACGGTTCAATCTCAGGCCGGAGGGCAACTGGCTCTACCGGATCTGAGCTTTTGGGTGAGGCAGCAGGAGCAAGCTCGACTGGGAGTGCCTGTTCAATGGTAACAGGATTGACCTGAATTACCTTCTGAATATACATTACTCGATTTGGGGCTTTCAAACGCCTGTAGGTTCGATCTTTACCTTATAATGTTAAAGTCGACGTAGGGTCACCAACTCGTTTACAGTTGGCCCTTCTACCAGGACTGCCACGAACATAGGCTGACATTCAATTCATTCTCACCCTTGTTCCGAGCCTTGTAGTCTCGCAAGTGAATGCGTTAGGCTCGGTATATGCGAAACCCCTGTTCGCGGCTGCCAATAAGACGTACCGACAGGGAAGAGGGTTTCGATTGAATGGGTTACGAGCCCATCGACTTCGAACCTACGAGTCTCTAGACGTCCCTCCATTAATGCATGGTGAGGTTTCTTGGGACAAGGAGACAATGAGAGGGGACTCGACTTTACTGGCAGCCGATGCTACTGATTTTTGGGTTGATGAGTTGTTTTCGCTTTTAGCTTGAATAGTGCGCCTCGCGATAGGGGTATTTTCCAGACTTCTGCTGTATTTTAGCTTCTGTTTGCCGTTCTTGGGCTTCGATTTTTCCATTTCGAGGAATTCTAGAGGGTAAAAGGAAATGGAAAGCAGGTAAGGAGTTGCTCTGTCAACGACCGTGGGATAGCGGCCGAGCATGGGGCAGACGGGATAAGGCCTATTGTCTTTTTAGGTTAGGTGCTATCAGGATAAAAGGGAGGTAGTAGAATCCTCGACTGAAGAAATTTTTCGGGGACTGTTGACAGTCTACTGCTGTTGCGAAGTTACGCTGTGCTTGACTCAGTTGAGCTCTGGAGATTCGCTTCTTGCTTCTTGCTGAGTTCCTTCTGCCAATTTCTCTCGTCTCTCTCTCTCTCTCTGCCCGACCCATAAACAGAACAATGCCAATCTCCAAAGCTTATATTTTAAAATAAACTACTCCTTGAAATAATTAAATTGATTATTTTAATTTCTAGTCTGATTACTAGATTTATCTTCACCCACTAAGAAGTGATCCCACTACAGGCCTCAGGAGGCCCTTGGGGTAGTAGGAGGTTAAGGCTCCCACTTTTTCTTGACAATCGGCACTTGATGTCAGCCGGGTTGTCAGCCCTGCGTGACGGCCGCCTTTACCCCAGAACAAGCGTCTGGTACTCATTTCCGTTAGAGGCTGAGTCGACCCCAGGGCCATAGTGCCGCCAGAAGGTTTTATCTTCACCCACTAGCAATATGATTAATTTTACTTCTTCAAACCACATTTATTTCAGTATTAACAGGATTAACCTATCAATCATTCCGATTTTCATATATTTTATTCTTATTTTTTTTAGGGGGTATACTTGTTCTATTTATTTGTGTGTACCTAGATACATGCTTTACGCTGGGAGTTTATGTAGGAACAAAGCCGGTTGTGGCACATCCAACCGCGCACAGGCAAAACTTCTTTTCAGTATCTTGCAGCGTTTCTTCCTTAAATTTAGTTTTCCCTACTTTTCTTCGCGCGTATATTTAAACGTTGAATCATTATTTCCAAATTTAACGATAGCAATCTTAATTGTAGATAAAGAGGGAGACAATATGGATGATAAGATATCGTCATTTAAATTGGGCCGAATATCACTCTTAGTACAGTTCAATTTGGAAAATAATTGCTAACATGTACATATGTTGAATTAAACGTTGGAACAATACGGTCTGCAAAATTTCTTAAGCGCTTTTCTGTGATTCTCCACATAAAGTAATAATAATAATAATAATAATAATAATAATAACAATATTTTTTTAGAATTTTCCTCATCACTGAGGATTTTCTGCAACCAATCTTAGTAATTAACATGCACTAAAAATAAATAAATAAATATAAATGACTACGAACTTATAGACTATCAGTCTGCAACAAACATTCACAATTTTCCCTTAATTAAAATTCTCCATCGTTCTCTGTCCTCTGTGTCTTCATCTGTTACACCAATATTTACAAACTGAATTTTGAATGTTGTTCTTCCAGGATGTTATTGGTCAATAATAATAATAATAATAATAATAATAATAATAATAATAATAATAATAATAATAATACATAAACATTATATAGATACTGTTCCAAAGTATTGTCGCTTTTTAAACTAACTCTATTTGGATTTTTTTCTGATGAATTAAACTATTCCTCGAAAGTACTGCCATCGGATTATATGGTCTTGAGAGAGAAATGTGCAGAGTAGGTTGTTATGGCGTAAAGATACACCAAAGTTCCGACGTAATATAAATGCTCTGATTGAAAATTCACATTTTAAAAGTTCTCTGGAGAAATTTACGACGCCACATATTCCACATGAGTCTACAATTCGTAAAGTATTCGATGATTTATAACTATATTACAATTTCATTCCAGCATTTATATGTTATGAGTTTGGAGATCGAGTGTAGTGACGAGGTTCCCATTGCCACTTTGAATCAATGTAAAGTCCATTGGAATTAACGCACTTTTTCGCCCGTTAGTTATAATATTTCTCGTAGCAGTATTATTTAGAACACAATAAACACTTCTAAATGAAGAAATCATCAATTTCCCAATCCTCACGAGATGTATATTATTGTTGTTTCCCTCGTTAACTGTATATTGTGTAGCCTATGCCGATTACGTATCATTAATCAACATGCAGACAATTCATAATTGTTATTATATATATAATTTAACCTTGGTGAAGTGGAAGAGAAGACCTTACAATCTTAACTCCATCAGGTTAAATAAATAAACAATATCTATAGCTTTCATGTTAGCCATGTTGGAACGTCACTTTGGATAATCACTCATCTTGTAAACAAATATTCGGGGTGTGTATTGTAGGGATGCGCACCCTAAACAGCGGAAGCTGCCCATCTCTGTCCACTACCAAAAGTAAAATGTGGTATATCCGGGAATAGAACTCGGGAGAAATGCTATTGTGAACGTTGCTTGTGTCATTTTAACCATTTAGTAAATTAAACCTTCCACCCGTGTGCTGTATAATATAAATTCGAGGGATGATATGAAATGAAGCCGTTACCATTTAAGGACTATGATATAAGAGGATGTCGGCTGATCAGGTATGTCGCACTATAGCAGGGGCAGATGAAATTAAACAAAATGAGTGGCATGAGTATGGAGAAATGGTATAATAAAGTTTTTTTCGGGAGAAAACGGAAACACCCCGAGAAAATTCTGCTCTGGCTCCGTTTTGCCCCCCAGAATCCACATGGAGTGACCGAGACGCGAATTCGGGATCCAGAGATGGAGTGTCTGACCACTTGCGCCACGAAGCCGCCATTTAAAACATATAACTATGAAAATAAATACGTGTAAGCCTAGGTTATACTTCCTTGCTTGAATAAAACATTAGAATTCATGAGACAGACAATGTGTTTATATGTGCTTCAATGATTTTATGGTTTTATTTACTATTACTCAAGTCTATCGAATTGGATGTTCCATAAATAGCGTGAAGGCACGACAGTAAAGATGTCATTCAGTGACAGCGTTACCTTGACCGCAACTCTCATATGTGAAGTGTTTTTGTTTCCAGTGTAATCATCTGCAAGTCAAGAGATTCTTCTGATTAAGTTCTCCTCGAGGACGTTCAGCAAAGATAAATTGGATACACAACAAAACAAACCAATTAGTATACACACTATATGAAATATAAGTACATAGATTAATAGTAGGCCTAAAAACAGAATTTTTACGCTCTAAAGATATATATTTATAAACCTTAAAAAAATAGGCCTGGATATTTTTTTCTCTAAAATATTTAGATTTATAGACCACATATTTACATTTATAGTCTCTTAAGATATAGAATTTTAGACTCTAAATACATCTAATGTTAACCTTCAAATATCTAGATTTATAACTAACTCACTGGCACCATCGAACCCGTAGGTTCATGGCCGCGCGGACATAAGCTCTCCATATATCCCTATCCTGAGCATCTAGATTTATAGGCTCTGTAAAATATAGATACAACTATAAAATTATAGATTTTTAGGCTATAAAATATATAGATTTATAGACGCTAAATATGTAGACTTTTAGGCTCTAAAATATGTGGATGTACAGACTATTTATTGGTTCTCATTTGTAGAATTTTGAACTCTAGAGATATAGACTTTTTATTTCTAAAGATATAGATTATTTTATAAATAGATAGATTTATAGATGACAAAGATATAGAATTTTAGGGTCTAGATGATGTAATGGCTAGATGATGTTAGGGCACCGTTTGAATCTTAAAATTTCCTGATATTTGTCTTACAGGTGAGAAATATCTCCGAAAAAAACAATCATCCAGGAAATTTGTGCCGTCCGGCGACCGAGACCACAGCGGTGTACTAATGTACTTACTCCATAGTTTTATTTGTACAGCATTATTTATATTAAATTAGTTGTGGTTTTCTAAGTCTCCAATAGCCAAAAACTGAACGGTAGAATATACGCAGTAGCCGTGCTGAACACCATAGCCTAACTAACTAACTCTCTGGCAAACTATGAGACTTAACTTTCTTATTAGGACTACATCTGGTTTCCCATGAATATCATATCTGTAATGTAATTTAATTTTAATTTAATTTTCTCCATTGACTTGTTTGTTCGCCTCTCTTTGGTTAAAACATTTTCCAAACAACTTTATTCTCAAATACTTGTATGTTTTCTCTCCCTTAAAGGAAGATACCATGTCTCGCATCCATATAAGTAAAAAAATAGTAATTTCATATAGTTCAATTTAACAAATTTTGAGAGAGGGCGGGATGACAAGAATCCCTGTAATATATAAGAGAATGCGTTTTCAAAATTGAGCCGGTCTTAATTTATTTCTGCAGCTCATTCATGGTTGTAATTATTGAATTTGAATTTTCCCACATTTCCAAAATCTCTGTAATTTATAATAACTGTTAATTTCCATCAGATACAATTAGAACAGTTCAATCTCGTAGACTGCGATGAGCAGGACATGTGGCACAAATGAGGAATGAAAGAGGTGCATAGAAGCTTCTTGCAGGAAAACCATAAGGTAAACGCCCAGTTGATAGAGCAAGAATGAGGTGGGAGAATAACATGATTTGAGAGAAGTAGATTATACAGGGGATGATTGGAAAACATTAACTCAGGATCGTGATGTGTGGTTCGATAGAGCCAGTGAGTTAGTTAATATATTTATGTGTGAGGCCATGTATTTATTTTTGTTGATATTTACTTCCACCCCCCCCCCTAGTTTCTTAGTGATATTTGATAAATTTTGTGTGTTGAGTTTCAGTAGGCCTATATCCTTGCAGTTGTGTAATAATACCATATCATCGGCTTATACCAAAAGCTGGTTAATAATATTTTGTAGAACGCCTTCTTTATCTCTAAAGATTTGATTGTGTGTTCTAGAACAACATTGAATACCATGTTTCATGTCAAAGTTGCGAATAGGTTTGTAATATTGAATGTTCAGATACAAATGTGGCAACCGAAGAATGAAGACGTATATCGTTAATTAATTAAAACATTAATATACTTAATACATTTTACCCCAGTTCAACCCATGTCCGCGTTTCTTGACGGTTGTATTTTTACGGTGAAATATCGTCATTCTTTCGACCAAGGTACTTTTTTTCATCTAGTTTATCGCCTTCGACGTATCCAGCATGTAACCCTTTTGGCAGCAAAGTTACCGCAGAATCATTTAAGCATACAAATAATTCTACCGCGACAAGGTAAATGTACAATGGGTAAAACTCTTAAGAATATTTTTGGACCAAAGAGAGACGAATAGACAGGTGATTGGAGAAGACATCTTTATGAGGAACCAGAGTAATAAGAACAGTTCAATCTCGTAAACTGTGTTGGGCAGGACATGTGGCAAGAATGGGGAATGAAAGAGGACCATGGAAACTACTCGTAGAAAAACCAGATACAAAACCACCAGTAGTTAACCAAGAATGAGGTGGGAGATTAACATTACTCGCTATTTGAGGGAGGTAAATTATACAGGGGATGATTGAAACACATTGGTTCGGGATAGGTATGTAAAAATAATTTATATCCGCACAGCTATGAACCTACGGATTCGATAGTGCCAGAATGTTAGTTATGTACTTGTCCCAAAGTCTTATTTAAAATCCTTATATCTGTGGTCCCGAGGGTAGCGGTTTCAAACCGGACGGGGTCGATGGATTTTTTTAGGATGAAAAAATCCAAGGAGCAAGTCCTCCGGGAGAGACTTTTAGCCGTGGTAAACAAGTGTAACTAAATTAGTAAATCTCGTTGAGGGAAAACAAGGGCTTACAATATATATATAAAACTATATTTCACTCGGAAAACACCATCTCCAACTAACTCAGGTGTGCTAAAGATAAAATACCCCTAGAATCACAAGGCATCTACGAGATCACTTGCACCTCATGCGAACAAACGTATATAGGACGTACCAACAGACGAATTTCCTGCCGAATACAAGAACATAAGGCTGCAATAAATCGTCAAGAACCTACATCAACTCTCGTGCAACACATGAAACAGAGGGGTCACAAGATCGACCTCACCGGATCTAGAACATTGGCTAAAATAGATCATGAAAAATCAAGAATCTACAGAGAAGTAATAGAGATTGAGAAAGGCCACATTCCATGAACACCCGAGATGATGCCCAAAGAGTACCATCTACATGGAAAACTGCTCTCGCTGCCCACCATGTCATCCCCAGAACAGCGAAGAAGATGTGAAGAAAACCACTGTTGGGCAACATGGAGTGTGGTCAACGCTTGGATGGGTATATGGCTTCCGAAACGGACCACACTGAAAACTGAAGATGTTTAACTACATAAGAACTAAACCTTAGATGGGTGTACGGCTTCGGAAACGGACCACAGCGAAAACTCTATGTATTTTATTATATAAGCCCTAAACCTGTGACTCGAACTTATCATTCCTTGATAATGGCATGTGGGATCATGCCGAAACGTTGGAATCATTGGCCAGAGGCCGAACTTGAATCCAAGACGCGGAAAACACAAGAAAACTTTCATATTCTTACTTATATCCGCGAAAATCTGCAAAAAATATATATATGTATATATACATGTATTTATTTATTATTAAAAGTAAGTCTAAAAAGTAATATATGACACACGAGTTAATGTAATTTTACTTATGTAACATGATACTTTTATCACGTGAATAAAAAAGGTAATGATTATTATCGATGTCGCATTAAATGGCAATGAGACAACATACTGTAGTGTGAAGGGGCTCTTTTGAAACAATAAATATTTCAGTTGAGGTAATTGTTAAACATTTGCGGATGGTGCTGTGTGTCCAAATGGATCGCTTGAAGTGCGCTGCACATTGTGTTTTGATGTTGGCAATCACACACGATCATATACAGTGATATAAGAACTCAAAGTTTACCAACTGGTCATTCCGTCGCATTGCTTGGATGCACAGTACCGTCTTTATCAATACTTTTAAGACATAGTTAATTGTAATGGTGCAAAAAGAAGAACATTGTAAGAAAAGCCACGTTCTTCAAGATTTCCACTATTTTAAAAATCTAATTAAAGTTTTTGTAATTCCTTTTGGATGTGATTATTTGTTTGTGTGTTACAGAGTTATAAATAAGTATTGTACCTTAACTGACAGATACTATCCATGTCATTCGGTTCTCTCCTTAATTAATAGTTTCTAATAATTATTTGTATAGGCCTAATTCATCTCCCTCGGATCTCCTCATTTTGGCCTATCTTCTGATCCTTTCCCGCTGGTTTTCCTACAATACTCAGAAGTGTGAAAGTGTCTACAAAGAGAAAAGTTATTTAGAGATAGAAGATGATGAGATGAATTCCTTATGAATGTTTAAACGCACTTAAAAAACTGAATGGTTTGAATATATTAGAATATAGAAATGCCCTTGTACTTTCACTACGAAAACAAATTTTGAAAAACGCATTTTCAAATGATCTCTCGGTAGTCGGATGGATCTTAAGCAACTGAATACCAGAGATATGAACTTTGATAATAATCGTGGTAATAATAATAATACTTTTTTTATTTATATACAAAATTTTAATGTGTACACATCTTTCCGTGCCTAAAGTTTTATTTTTCTTCTCCACTCGTCTCTCTCCATCCAATCCATGTCCTCCAGTCCTCTTACTCTCATTCCAGTTCTTATTTCCTGCATCCACGAGTTACGAGATCTTCCTCTCCTCCTTCTTCCAAGTGGACACCATTCCAATGTTTTCCTGGGTAATCTTCTTCTTGCATTCGTCGTACGTGCCCATACCAATTTAATTGCTTATACCGTATATAATCTACTATTGAATAACCAATATTCATTTTTTCTCTTATGACAGTATTTCTTATTTTGTCTAATTTTGAATATCTTGCTGCTCTCCTCAAGAAACCCATTTCCATCGTAGGGAAATTATAGAGCTTAATTAATTGTAAGGTTGTTAAATTATTAATGGGAATTAAATTTAATGTTTCTTGACTATAAATGGGGAAGGGGAAATAATAAAATAATAATGATAGTATAGGGATTATAATAGAAACATAAGTTTTTGTTCTAAGTTTTTGTTGAATTTCCAAAGTTCAGCTCCATATGTGACAGTAGTTCTCACTATTGAATTATACATTTGTAACTTATTTTTCCTGGTTATATGTCTATTCCATAAGACTCCATTCATCATTGCTGTTATTGCTCTACCTTTATAATAATATCTGCTGTGGGCGTAAGGAATGGACCTGGCGAGGAAGTGATGAATGTAGAATAGGCGGTTCACTAGATAAGTTTTGAGATGTGCAACAATGGGCCATGATAGAGTTTCCTTACCTCTCACCTATTTTCAAAGTGCTCTCCAGCACATTTTATACACCGTTGCATCCTATGGAACCACTTCTGGAAGCAGCCACGCCATTCTATCTCAGATATTGCACTAAGCTCCTCCATGTAGGGAGCAACAGCATCCTCAAGGCTATAGGTGTCCGCGCATGCGGTTCTTCACGTTCAGGAAAAGGAAAAAGTCGCACGAGGCTAGATCCGGGCTGTAGGCTGCGTGAACCTTTCATTTTACTGGCGTCTGAAACGTAATTGTTGCATTGGCTGTGTGCGAATAGGCATTGCTATGGTGGAGTAGAATTCCCCGCAGTCCAGTCGTTGGCCGCTTCTCCTGGATATTTGAGAAGACTTTGGGGAGAGAGACTTCTGTATACCATTTAGCAGTAACTGTCCTCTGATCCTCTAGCACAACTGTAGCCAGATCTGAGACATTGCACTAAGCTCCTCCTTGTAGTCAGCAACAGCATCTTTTGGGCTAGGAGAAGAAAGTGACCATCATTTTCTACCCACTTTTTGCTTTGGTAGGAGGCTGCTCATCTGGGAATACCCACATCGATGATTGATGCTTTATTACGGGATCATACTGGTAGATCCAAGTTTCATAACCTGTCAGTACATCTGCACCCGGTGGGAGTCCCAGTTGTTGAATCTCTCCAGCATTTCTCTGCACCATTTCACCCTAGTGTGTTTCTGCTAATTTTGACAATTGGTGTGGCACCCATCGAGAAGAAAATTTTCCCACTCTTAAGTATGGGTGCAGGATGGTGGAAACACTTGAACTAATCCCTAGAGCCCTCTCGATGTCCTTATAGGTCAGTAGCTGATCTTCCTTAATCAGAGTCTCCACTGCAGAGACATTTTCTTCTGTCACCACTGTTATTGTCCTCCCACTTATCCCTTCATATTTAAGGGATGTTCTCCCCATCCTAAATTCAGCAAACTAGCGGTAAACTGTTGCACGTGAAGAGGCAAGGTCCCCAAATGTTCGTGTGAGTCGCTCGAGTGTTTTGTGACAAACCGTTCTTAAAGTCATACGAAATCATAGCATGAAGATGCTCCCTCTCAAGCTCCATAGGACACTTTTGATTTCACCGTGCACTGACTACTTCACAAGGGTGCTGCTTAGAGACAACTGAAAGAAAGCGTTTCTAACTTTTATGGTTTTGACATTCGAGGGTTCGGCTTTCAAGTGGTATATTAGTTTATTGCATTCCTGTTGCCTCACTGTCTTGTCTCAAAACTTATCTAGTGACCCTATTTAGTGAGATAAGGCACATGCATTGAACAGGAGGTTGCACCAGGTGAGACCCGTCATAAATCCTGAAACTTTCCTCCCTGACCGATCATTCAACATAAAAAAGGGATATTAATTTTAAATTTCACACAATAACTAAAAGTGAAACTCCAACACAATTAATCTCGTCGAAGAGGGCAATAAAGTGAATTCCTAAAACCACGTTTTAGGTATTAGACTGCCCCTTAACACATACACTTTGGGGCAGTATTTTAGAGTGTCTGTTAAATATCACTTGGGTTTCACTTTGATTTAATTGTGAATTTACTTGCCCTTCCTCGGTAGCTAGTCGGTTTCAGGGTGAGCGCTGAGACTCCTATCTATATAGGGTTCGGAAGGAGAATTGCGTGGGAACAGACAATCACTAATTGTTTGAATTATTTTATTTAATTAATCTCTGCCAATTTAAATGAACGTTACACAGTAAAAATAAAACTTTTCGGTCCCTGGCCTTCGATATTTCGCTAATGAGGACTAGCAAATGACTTATGAGTTCGGGAGATTTTCCCTAAGTCCATAATCGTTGTTACAAGATATTTTTTTACTATACATTCAAGATCTTCTTCCTTCTAAGTGTCGAGTATAAGTGTCAGTGTATTAAATTTTGTCCTCATGAGTTCCGTATCGAAGTCAGGACCAATTATTCCCATATATGGTCTATACCCTAACTCTCATTTTGATTGGTTAGAATATTTAATCACATGTCATCCAAGGGCGTAACTATTTTATTTAAACCACCACCTACCTTTTGATTTTATTCTCACGGCTAGGGACCGTGTTTGCCAGCTTGGGCTTTTCGCGATTGTAAATTTGGAGTTTGACATTTCTCCCAAACGTGAGTTTTGAAGCTAGACCCAGCTTAAACATTTCAGGTCTAATTTGAGGAGTTACATGTTTATGACCTCTTTTACTTAGGGTTTCAACCGCTTCTTGTGAGAACTATTTACCAACATGAAACTTAATTTATTTTTAACTATATTCTATTCCTTCATTATTTATTCATTTCTTATATTCATTAATCACTATTAGGGCCGTATCATATTCGTCTCACAATGCCTCTTGTTAAAACAAAAAAAAATACTAACGTAAAGTTAAAAATATCTTTTTTTTTTTAACACAGCTCCCCTTAGAAGAGAAGTAATTAAATATGCTAATTACATCAAACCAAAATGTATTACACTATTACTTTTCCTACAAGTACCATATATGGAAATGTTTTTACAAACACCAAATAGATTATATTATTGAACATATATCACCCTGGTTTACTTACAGTTTTCTGCATATTACCACTAGAACAACAACAAAAAAACATGTACATTTAAACTCAATTTGCGATCGGTGATTCACCTTACTTATTTTTTTTTATAATCAACAAATGTTTTTCTTATTTTAACCCTATGGTTACTTTATCATATCCCATACATCTTCTCGCTTTTTTTTTCACTTTATTATACGTTTGTTTCTGTTTTAATTACGTCACTTTTTACTCACACGCTAGGTAATTTCGCATAATACGTTTTCCATATATCACTCAGTTTATTTTTGCAATGTCATGCAAATTTTTATTATTTTTTTTTATTATATCATCCCTTTATATCGTTCGCACTTTCCATGGTTCACACTTTACATATGCACTGGAACTCACTTATTATAAACTAACATTTTTTTTTTCAATTACCTACTAATTTATTCTATTTGGGTCATTTATTTCTTTAATGAGACATAGATCTTAATGTTGCCGTAAACATATTTGCCCTCTTTTAATCAAATGGTAACTTTACTAATTAGTTTCCTATGTAATTTCCGATGATTATTCTTTATAAATAAGTATATCGGTATTTAATAAGAATCATATATGTTTTATAACCGCGATCTCAGTTTTCAGAACATTTCACGATTCATCATAATAATTCATTTGTAAATCTATCTTTTTTTTATATATATATATATATATAGGCGCTCCCTTAGCTGTGGTCATTAAAAATTTATTCTCAGCATGTTCACTGACTGATCTTCACAATACCTTGAAAATCTATTTATTCTTTATAGAACTCCTTTATTCATCATTCGCATATTATTTTTATTCAATCGATTAAGGTGGAAATTATCCTTATTTATTTACTTGTCGGTAACATAATATCACATTTCATACGCGCAGAACCGTCGTTGTATACAGAATTTTATATCATCGTAGCTCATATTCGTCAATTTCGTTTTTTGACGACAATTTATTTTTCATCAGTAAACAACTCGACAACACCGGTCGAATCAAAATCATGTCGCTCTATCTACCCTTAATAATTCTCGCTACCATATGAGCGAACGTTTATCATTTAAAAGGACATAATATAAACGCCTCCTTCGGGCTATGATCCTGTATTTATTCATTCATTCACTTTGTCTACGCTGTATTTTTATCTGTCACCAATCATAAACTGTTAAAAGGACGATGCCTTAACCTCTTTCTTAAAGTTTCGTATGCTTATAACGCTTCCATTTTATTCCTCAAGAATAATATTAGGTTTTTAAGAACATTTGAATCATTATGAAATTGACTATAAAGTTATAATAGCACATGGTTATTTTTTTAAGAGTTTTGTTTAAACATTTATTTATTCATTTCACATCGTATTTGTGTAAGTAACTTGTTTTCGACAAATGAATTTTGTACCTGTGAAGGGTGTGCCTATTTCCGTCTCACTCGCACTCTTTCATCTTTTACAAACATTTTAAGTTTAGTGAACTGATTTTTATCTCTATTCTAGACTGGGTTCAACGTTTTCTTACATATTCCCACTACGATCAGCTGTTCATTTCTTTGTAATTTTCACAATTTATTTATTATTATCATCGTCTCTGTTCTTGTTCACGCTTTAGATTAAGGCAAATATACATTCTAATTATTTTTATTATTTTTTTATATAAAGCGGGGTGGTGCCTCTCGCTCCCTCTGTAAATTTAAATTTTCTTCCCCTGTTTTCGTCAACATTTATCTAGTCTCAATTATGTTTTCTAGTGAGTACCAATATAAACCCTTTTAAACTATTTCTCATTCAATTTTCCTAATACTAATCTGATATATGCATGACCAACACTTCTTGCATTTATCATACTAATATATTCTTACTTTTTAATTACACATTTATTTAATTGTTGTGCATACAATGCAGATGCATGTTAATGTCTAACTGATATTACATCCATTCTAACAGGATAGTATGAATTTTGCATTCTACCATTTTGCGATAATTTCGCGCCCGGATCAAATATTTCAGCACGATATTTTTCTAGATAACATTTTCTCTCATCATGCACTAATTTAGTACAGTACTTCATTATGTTACTTTTGAATCTAACGTATTGACTGTTTTTCGACCATTTCCTCCTATTTATTTGGCGCTTCTTTATTACGCGGTATGACTTACGCATATTTTCTTTACGTACTACCTTTTTCTTGTTTTTCTTTTCATACTTTGTTCGTATCTTTTCCATGCATCTACTTTGCATATCCACATTTTCGAATTGGAATACTGAGCGGATGTTTGGCTGTACCGAAATCATCAGGTCAGTTGTTCCATTTTGATTTAATTTAACATCATTAATAACATGCATTTCATTATTGCATTTAAATATATTTCCATGTAATTCATCATCATTGGTTTGAGGTATTTTGTTTACATCTATAATAGTTGGCTCGCATTTTTTTCCCTCATTCTGAAGTGTCATTTCCCTATCTGAGTCCCTTTGAGTTTGATCTACAGTACTTTCACCTGTTGTAGTAACTACCATACAAATATCATTGTTACTTTTACATTTATTTTCTTGGGGAGTTTCATATCCTGTCTCCCTTTCATCATAATTATTTCTACCTATCTCACCCTTTCCTGCTAAACTAGTGGTCAATTTTTCTCCTGTCCCCTGAATTTCTGATTTTAAAGAATCTCCAGTTTGTTTTATTGCTAATCTCCATTTGCTCATGTCTTCCCTAATTTCTTTATGACATTGTTTCATTTTTTCTCCCAATGAATCTAGCATATTCTTAATATCATGCAAAAACATCAAGGAATCTTCATGGTTAATTTGGGTCATATTTATTTTATTTGATTCTTTGTTTTGACCCTCTAACAAACTTCCTCCACCATTTAAATTTATATTATTTCCCTCCATTATTTATTTAATTCTACAATTTATTAATATTAATATTTATTTTCTATTCACAAAAATATTTTTGTGTGATTCAGCACTCTAACACTTTCGTTTAATTCGTTGATTTTCCACATTAAGTTATTTATCCTCTTTTGACAACTTTCATGTTCTATTATTTTTTTAAACAAATCTGTCACTTTACCTTGGTATAACTTCTTTGTTTGTCTTACGTCAGGTTTGTAGAGATCCGCCATCGGTTATCTAGGTTGATCTGCTCCTGGATTGTTGTCCACTCCTAGCTGCACCTTCCATCTCGTGGTTTGAATGTTGTCTTCCACACTGTTGCTGGATCATGATGTTCGGTCCATACTTTCGTGAGTCACTCTTATTTTGAATGCACTCACGTTGAAAACACTTTGTCACAGTAAAAAGGCCCCACGTTGGGCGCCACTTTGGGGCGGTATTTTGGAGTGGCTGTTAAATATCACTTGGGTTTCACTTTGATTTAATTGTGAATTTACTTGCCCTTCCTCGGTAGCTAGTCGGTTTCAGGGTGAGCGCTGAGACTCCTATCTATATAGGGTTCGGAAGGAGAATTGCGTGGGAACAGACAATCACTAATTGTTTGAATTATTTTATTTAATTAATCTCTGCCAATTTAAATGAACGTTACACAGTAAAAATAAAACTTTTCGGTCCCTGGCCTTCGATATTTCGCTAATGAGGACTAGCAAATGACTTATGAGTTCGGGAGATTTTCCCTAAGTCCATAATCGTTGTTACAAGATATTTTTTTACTATACATTCAAGATCTTCTTCCTTCTAAGTGTCGAGTATAAGTGTCAGTGTATTAAATTTTGTCCTCATGAGTTCCGTATCGAAGTCAGGACCAATTATTCCCATATATGGTCTATAACCTAACTCTCATTTTGATTGGTTAGAATATTTAATCACATGTCATCCAAGGGCGTAACTATTTTATTTAAACCACCACCTACCTTTTGATTTTATTCTCACGGCTAGGGACCGTGTTTGCCAGCTTGGGCTTTTCGCGATTGTAAATTTGGAGTTAGACATTTCTCCCAAACGTGAGTTTTGAAGCTAGACCCAGCTTAAACATTTCAGGTCTAATTTGAGGAGTTACATGTTTATGACCTCTTTTACTTAGGGTTTCAACCGCTTCTTGTGAGAACTATTTACCAACATGAAACTTAATTTATTTTTAACTATATTCTATTCCTTCATTATTTATTCATTTCTTATATTCATTAATCACTATTAGGGCCGTATCATATTCGTCTCAACTTGAATCACAGTCGAAATAATAAGATTCTTAAGGATGTGAATGTAGTGTCTGTCATTGGATGCATCCATCAGTATCAACAGAACTGACGTCAACATGTCAAACATATGTCCAGGAGAGTCCCACAAACCCAAACAAATATAAATAAAATAAATAAATAAATCATAATTTCAAATAATTCTAAGCAAGTTTAAAGTATCAAACAAGTGGTAAAAGATCGTTGGGAATGCCTAGGAGGATATGGTTCGAAATGTTTTTGTAGACCGTAACAGTCCTTTCAGGGGGAATAGAAAAAAAACTTGAAAGGAAAGTGAGGATGTGCGATTAATTAATTGAACAGGTTTACAGTGTATACATTTCCTCATGTATACAAATATGTATCGGCATCGATGGTCTATGGGATCGAGTTCCTTCCTGTGATCAGAGAGTCGCTGGTTCAAACCCGGCCGGATTGGATGGATTTATTTACGACGGAAAAATTCAAGTTACATGTCTAACGGGAAGGATTTTAAGCCGAGAGCCCGAATCTGAAGATTTCCGGGCTCGTAAAAGAACCCCAAGTCTAAATTAGAATGCCTGAGCAAAATTAATCGATTTTTACCATCAAATTGATGTCTTAGTTGCCTAATATTTCTTTGAGGCGTTGTGCTAACCACATGTCACTCGCTAACATCTGTAGGGAAATAAGCGTTTTCCCCATTGATTTCCATTTTCCAATCTCCTTCCTGCAATCAATTCTGCATTATTGATTTTCTGATCTCAACCACGTAAGTGAATAATAATAATAATAATAATAATAATAATAATAATAATAATAATAATAATAATAATAAATTATTTATATAGGCACACAAACGGTAACAAAAATTTACAATTAATACAAATAAATGTATGTGTTTATACAATTAGGGCCTATATCTTTACAAATTGTAATATTTTAATTATGTTTAATTATAATTGGTTATATTAGCTATTACATACGAACGCAAGTTAATTTCAATATTTTGTTTGTAGTTAGCTAATAGGCTACAGAACGTCTTAACAGAAGCGACCGTATTGTAATACGAATAGAAGTTCAATAGCGGTTAACGGGATTTGAAAAGAGAAAAAATGTATGTCTTCTCTTGGATTTTCTAAGTAGCATAATGGTAGTGTATCAGTGAATAAAGCTGGAGATCTTGGGTTCGAATGCTGGTTTTGGAAAAAAAATCTCTTTAGTTGCATAAATTATGTTTAATGAACGGTTGTTATATTTATAATAATGGTAGGCCTAATAATAGAAAATAATTAGACGAGGTATAGCTTACAACAATTATATAGGAAACAATAAATACACACGAATACAGGATATACATGGGTTCATCAAAATTAATAGCGCACAATAAAATGATTGAATGTATACGGTAATATAAGCAAAAAAAATCCAGTAAACATGGGTCTGCAAACAAACCGTGTGAAAGATTTATTATTGGGAATATGTGGTTATGAGCCGCCACTGACGTCCTGCGTTGTAAACATCATATTGGAACTCACTGCAGAGACGAGTCCAATATTACAGCCAGATACAAGAACGACACTTTGAACATCTCCTTTAACAGGTACGAGTATACAGTATTACTCTATTAACATGTAAGGCAATTAAGCATTGTATTCATTGGTAGGTTAAGCTATGAGTGAGAGGCAACATAGAATGGAAATTAAACGAAAAGTCCACTTTTCAAATTAATTTGTATTAATTAAGTCAATGGCAGCTTGTAACCACAAATTTGCAATTATCTCGTACATGGCTCCTTTGCAGACCCATGTTTACTAGAACTTTTTTGTTTACATTATCATATACTGTACTTACAATCGTTTCAGTTTGCTATATTAATTTTGATACACCTGTAGGCTATACGATGCTAAAAAAAACAAGAATGCAAATCTGATGAGCTGTAGATTATTATAAAATAAAATAAGTTAAAATATACCTTCTTCGGTAAGATCCGTCGTCCTCAACTTATAAATATGTATTCTTTATGCCTGTAGACCTTTCAGAACATCTGTTCTATCTTCAGCAGGTCCTTCTTCGCTACAATATCTAGTATGATGGTTGATGCTGCTGGTCATAATGTGGTGTTGTCAACACATTAGGACCAACAGCATCAACCATCATACAGATATTGTAGCGAAGAAGGACCAGCTGAAGATGGAACGGATGTTCTGAAAGGCCTACAGACGTAAAGAATACATATTTTATAAGTTGAGGACGACGGATCTTACCTGAGACGGTATATTTTAACATTTTATTTTATGACTCTCCACTTCAACGGTTTTAACAATGAATTTTATTAGTATTGACTGTATATTATTAACATTACAAAGAAGACTGTTAACTTGTCTTTTAAGGACGCTACTGTCCGGAATTCCAAGATCGTGAGGACGTCACTGTAACACAGAATGAGCTCTGCAGATAATAATAATAATAATAATAATAATAATAATAATAATAATAATAATAAGTTACTGTGTGATGTGGTACTTAAATTATGATTGGAGGCAAGCGATTAAAGTGAGAGACTAAATATTTAGAATAGTAGATAATCAATTGAGTTGGTGTTTACTTGATGAAAATCCATATCTATTAATTAAATAAAAATAAAACGTAGTTTTATTTAATTTTCATATTTATTATATAATTCAGTGACCGCTGTTTCGGTACACAATTTTTTCGGTACATAATTTGTTAACATGTCTGAAGAAGGTACAGTGTACCGAAACAGCTGCCACTGAATTATATAATAAATATGAAAAATCAAATAAAACTACGTTTTATTTTTATTTAATTAATGGAATAGTAGAATTTGGAAAAGTGGAACAAGTAAAGGCTCGGCTGTCAGTTATTTGAATGATGGAGAAATTTATTAATTGCGCCGTCCATTGTACGATATGTATATGTTGTAGTTTATCTGACAGATTGTCAGCGAGGCCAGTCAGTAGTATGTCTCAATTGTCATCATCATCAACAACA